>JAEMWC010000303.1:615000-642500 GCA_016490735.1 Pachyseris speciosa | reverse complement strand
TTTGCGGGGTTTAGCTACCCAAGATAGAGTGTTAGTTTAGCAATTTTCTGTGGTTACCGTAGAGTCACGCTAACTCAAACTCGGATAATTTGAAGTCACCAGTAATCGGAACAATTAATCCGGTTTTCCATTAGCTTTACTTTGTTTTTGTAGAGACTTTTATTGTTTTTATACCTGAAGGTCTTACCGTGTCTAAATTAAGTTATCCTCTTACTTCATCGTATCTCATCGTATTATTTCAGTGTTATACTATCGACTATAACTCGAACTTGGCGAAGTTGCTCCGTTCAGAACCTGCCGATTTCTTGTTTGTCACCTAAAGGCTTTTTCACACCAGCGACGTAAGCGTCGTAATCGTAATCGCACTCGTAATCGCAACCACAGGTGTAGTCCCAAGAGCGCTATTGTCGTAACCAGGCATAATTGCTGTGTGATACTGGAATTTAGGTTTTGTTTGTATAGTGTTGACAGTTTTAATCCGCTGTTGAACTTTGAACTTTTATCACAACCAAGATAGGGATGGAAATTCGACCAGTTTTTGCGAAATCGATATAGCAGGTGAGAGTTGTGAGAAATCAAGCAAACCGTGAGATTAAATAGTTTCGTAATTTACCAAACCGTGAGTTTCCCGTGTCCGTTCCAACCGATTCCTGATATTACGACCAAGTGTACGAAATCAGTATGACCTAAGAGCTACGTCAGATCAATTCCAAACGTCGCGTTACTGCCTTGCCAAACTCAAGTGAATTTGACCCGGTAGCGTCGCGACTATAGCACGGCAATGGTTCAATCATCGAATCTAATTCAATTTGCGCTAAATTCAAAATACAAAAAAACAAACAAACAAACAAACAAAAACAAAAAGAACAAAAACATAAACAATAAACCAATAAAACAACCTAAAATAAGTTCAAACACATTTACCTCACTTATGAATTCAGTTCGGCACGAGAAGAGTACGCCGTTTGAAACCAAGTTGAGCTTCTGCTATGTGGCACGACAAGGCCTGCCGTGCTAAATAGTCGTGCCGAACTTATTTCAACCTGCCGAACTGAGTGATTTCAAACGCCGTTCTTCTGCCGTGATTAAGTAGGATTTAGTTGAACTTAGAAAAGGTAAACGCAAACTAACTGTAGTGCTTGCGTCGTGACTCGCTTGTTGAGTAGTTTGAAATGAAAAGCAATTTATTCAGCTATTTTCATTTTCTGTTTGCGATGTGATCCCCTGCTATGTCGAAAATATTAAATTGCTGGAAGACTATTTTGGATACGCCTTGAAGCCAAAAGAGGAAAGCCCTAATATCGCTGAAAAAGCCTTGAGAGATTTGCACCCAAATCTTTACGTTCTCTTGGAGATTTGTTGCACAACTCCAGTCATCAGCTGCGAATGTGAAAACAGCGCAAGTGTCTAGGACGGCTCCGCATTTATAACAGAGCCAGCATAGCTCAAGGAAGGCTCTCTCGTTAATGCGAAGTGGTAGATTCGTTTGCCCAGAATCATGCAAGGAGACTTGACCTCGGCACACTACTTAACGATTCAGCCCAAACTCCATTTTGAGCAAGAAATCTTTCTTAAGTATTGACGTTTCTGCGTTTAACCTTAACATTCTGGTTTTCTACGTCCTTCAAAATAAAGTCTTAAACGGCAAAATGTTGCAACAATTAAAAACGAAAATTTGGTTTATGAAAGGAGTTCACTTGATAATGTAAATTGACCATCGTACAGGGATTCGATTAGCTGATTTTCGAGCGTTAGCCCCTCGTCGGAGCGAATTCGTCCGATTCGCTCCAACGAGGGGCTAACGCTCGAAACGTCAGCTAATCGAATCCCTGTGCGGTGGTCAAGTTACATTATCAGCTCTGTTGATAAACCAAATTTTCGTGTTTCACTCCCCCACCGACGCAACACCACAGTTTCTTTAGAAACTAATCCCTTTTATTCATTTGTTTCAAAAATTACCTGGGAAACATGTCCCTCTAGATTATGTCGCCCTTCAATTCGAGCCTTCGGCGCTCAAACGCGCCTTCCCAAGCAAAAACCTGTCTCCGGGCCTGTAAAGAGTTCGATGATTTGAAGAGACATTTGGTTTCAAATATTCTCCTCTATTTGGGCTCTTTCTGATTTCCGCACTAAGTCCAGTATTCAGGATCCGAGATTCCGCGATCACCGTTGCCAGATTCTTTCTTTTTGGTTAACCTCTCTTGTTCCAGCGATCTAAATGGTGAGAGTTTGTTCAAAATATTTAAGCCTTCAAATCACGATTTTCTCCATAATACAAGGTTTGGATAGTTAATTGACTGATTCACGAAGAAACCCAGCTCTGAAATGATGTTTCGATGGAATATTATTCAGAAAATATAGTCGTGGTATCGAGCGTGGTTCGCTTGTAACGAGAAAATCGACACACGTCGTGTTCATGTTTCGAGCGCAATAACCACCTATTTACTGGAGCTGCCGTTTAATTAATGATGTAGAGACTTGGGAAATAGCTGAAGGTGGAACGAATAAACCCGAGTTGCGAAGCTGGTAAGCTGTACTTATGATAAAATCTCCCCGAGACCGGTCGATTTTGTTATATCCGTGAAAGTTGCAAATGCTCGTTGCACATGTTTTTCAACAACAACAATAAACTTTATTAATATTTAACAATTAAAAGAAAAACATGTACAACTCGCATATAGCGCAAGCTAGTCGAGGCGAGTTGTGCAGGAAAAAAAAATCAATGTGCAAGCTTCAAATAACAGACTATGAACAATGACAGGAATAAACTATGAGTAAATACAATCATTAGCATCTGGAAATAAATATAGTTACACAATTGATTAGTAATAGGTAGCTTAATAAACTAAACAGACTAAACAGGCGAAGACATTAACAATGAATGGTTACAAAAGGTTATGTAAAATATAAATTAATTTTGGATAGAAAATTAGGTGTCTCAATATAATCCTCCTCGCCTTCTAAAGCTGCGAATAAAGCTTTGCGAATTGATTTCTTGAACGCCAGTTTTGGTAGATTACATATTTGCGATGGGAGACAATTCCACGCTTTGGCGCCAAAGCATAAAAAAGAGTCCCGCTGTTGATTTAGACGTGAAAATTTGATATGATATTTGCCACAAGATGAAGCCCTCGTGTTATATGAATGAACCGAGCTGGTCTTGACAAATTTTTGATAGCTTTTGGAGCAGAGTTATTTGAAACATCATACATAGAGTGTAAAGATCAAGATGGACGCGATGGTCAAGATGGACGCGATTTTGTAAGCTCCGCCTGAAAATCTGGTTTTCTTTAACTTCGTATTTCATTTTAACAATGCCTGGCAAAGAAGCAACTCTTAAACAGGAGAATGCAAACTTACGAAAAAATGTGGAATCATTGACTAAAGAAATTGCCGCACTTAAAGCAATTATCGAGCAACAAGAAGCTCGATCAGCATCGCAACAGGAAGAACCGCCTTAGGGTTACGCTACTGCTAACGTGACAAAGGAAGAGGAATATACCCTGTCTTATCTATGTAAGGAATATCACGATCTTAACGACTTCAGAATTGCAGTTAAAAAGGAACTACAGCGTCTCGGCAAATGCGTATCTGAGCTTGCTGTCAAGGTTGACAACGTAGCAAAGGCGATAGACGAGTTCCAAGCTTATAGCTATCGCTACAATATAAAGATAGTTGGCGTGCCAGAAAAGGGAACTAACGAATCAGCAGATGAAACAAGCGGAATATGCGTAGCTTTGTTCAGAGAAATGGGTGCAGATGTCTCGATAAACGATATTGATACAGCGCATCGAGTACTCAGCAGAAAAAATTCAAGCCATGATCCTAGACCAAAGGCTATAATCTGTAAATTTGTCCGCCGCCTCGCAAGAGACAAAGTTATGGCCAAACGAGCCGATGCCTACAAAGCGAATCCTGCTGCCCTTGGCTTCAGAGATAACGTATCTCTTGCCGCCGTTAGGGTGTTTGAACATCTCACACCGCGACTTCAAGAAGTTCTCTACGAAGCAAACAAATTCAAGACCCAGTACCATTACAAGTATTGCTGGGCCAAGAATGGTGCTATTTACCTTCGCAAGAGTGATGACTCAAGAGCTATTCGGATTAAGGATGTCAGTGACCTCGCTGGAATTCAAAGAGGAAGATAAGTCTGCCTCCATTTTCGTAAACTTCTTTCATTGCTAATTTTGATTTGTAAATTGTGATCACCATAGTAATGACTTCGAAATCGCTATTTCGCGAACTGCCTTACTTCGGTGTTTAATAACATCATAAACAATAATCTACCCACTAAGAAGTATCGAGATAAACTTTCAAGTCTATATGATTTAGATCTGTTCTGTCTAAATATACAAAATGGCATAAGCCCCAATTCTGATTTGTTTTATGAAAACATTAAGAGCCACTATTATTCGCCACATAGCTTCCATCTCTTAAAAAATAAGCTGCCTCGTAACGAAAGCAATTTCTCTTTGCTTCATATTAACGTAAGAAGCCTAAGACGAAACCTTGAAAACCTGCAGGTGCATTTGTTGGATGAACTGAATGATAGTTTTTCTGTAATTGGAGTTTTCTGAAACTAAAATAAGTACAGTTGACTCTGTAAACTTTGACATGTCTATACCTGGCTATAAATTTGAATACGTTCCGACACCTTTAGCTTCTGGAAGTGTTGGTATGTATGTGTTAATAGAAACGGCCATAACTTTTGAAATACTGAAAAAGTATAGGGGTTTTTGCATATTTTCGCCGATAAAGGACTACACTTTTCGGCTGTACGTGTAGACCAGACTGTTCAACTAGGTCCCAAACTCTCAACATTAGCTACTGACGCAAGGGCGTTTCCGGCCATCGTTCGACAGCGATAGTCTAGTGTTTAGTGTAGCTTCATTTCGTCTTCAAACAAAAAGCAAAAGAAAATCAGTTAGTCTCCCGAAAAACTGCAAAATTTAATAATAAGATTCATTGCTGGATGACGCGAATCAAATATTTTACAGCGCCACGAAAAATGACAATTTCATGCTTTTCGGAGACGTTGCGACCGGCGTTGACCTAGCGAAATATTTTTATATGGCTTCTAACGCAACCGAAAAACCATTTCTATTCAATTTTCATTATAACCTTGGTAAAGACGTTTGGTCAACAGAGTTTCAAGCGAAATTATTTTTTATGTGAAAATGAGTGGGTGGTTTTTACAGACAGTCTCTTAAATGCAATGTTGACAGAGGCGGCTAAACGGTCAAACATACTCATGCAACACGATGTTGGATTAGTGAAAATATTACATCGTTTAGCCGGGGTTTTACGCCTGTTGATTCAGACCAACCTAATTCTCGGGCGGAGGTTAGTTGGTTTCAGACGTCGAAGTTAATTTGCCGTTCCACAGGCGTTCTTGATACAGTTCCAGTTCCGGTTCCAATTCTGAGTAAAACAGCTTAAATATAAACCTTATAATAATCTATGCATTAAGTTCGGCACATGAAAGGTTCTGCGTCTGAATCATAGCTGTTCTAAAGTCGAAATCTAGGCAAAAAGAACGTATGTTTTTAGTTAATTCAGACAAGTAGTCGTATATTTAATTAAATGCATTAGGGTCGCATCCTGAAAATTAAGGCGTCTAAATCGGGCACAAGGATCTTACCAATGAAACTCTTACCCTTGACGCATTAACTAAGGTCGTTCTTTTTTCCTAAATGTTCGTTCGAGTATAAATACATTTTGTCCTACGTAATTTTTGCTCGAGGGCAAAGAACATTATTTTCGAACAACATTTGTGGGGGAGGGGGGTGGGGGGGGGGTGGGGTGTACTTAAAAAAGACATAACTGTTTAATAACTTCATCCAAAAATCATTCTGAACTCATATTTCATATTAGGTCAACAGCACTGTTGCCTGGCTCGTCCTTACCTGCCAAAGATGCAATCAAAAGTTGTCAGAAAATTGCTCATTTTTTCATGGATCGTCCCTGCCTTTGCTTCATCTCCTTATGTGTACATGTTCAACTTATTAGATAACGGTTCCAAGACTATCTGCACGCAAAATCCTATTCCGATTAAATGGCTGGATAAGCTGTACGAAGTTATCGAGTTCGTCGTTGTCCTGCAGCTGTTAGGACCGTTCCTGTTCTTGTGTTGGTGTTTTTTTCGTGTAATCTATATGATGTGGGGAAGAAGCAATTTGGTGAATACCGCCGATAGCGCGGTCGTTCATTCTGCCGTTCTGAAAAGCAAAAAGCGAGTGACGCGGACATCTGGTCTGGTTGCCACGGTGTTTACTGTGTGTTGGATTCCCACCTTTATTTTAAGCTTCGTTCGGATTGTGTCAGGTACTGATCGCATTCATCGAGGGCATCTCTTGCACGAAATTTCTATGTTCGGCACCTTTATAAACGAGGCAGTCAATCCTGTAATTTACTGTGCATTCGACAGGAATGTAAAAGAAAGATTTAGTTTAAGAGTTATTTGCACTTATGCCGGATACAATGAAGGATTAAGCAAAGATACAGAAGAGAAAAATAACGTCAACATCGGAACTGCCAGCGGGTATAAGCAGATGAGTTTCAGAAACCTTGATCAAACTATTTCGACCAACGGGCAGCGGCTTATGGTGGAAATTAACGAACGCGAGAAGTCGATGGAAAGTAACGCTGAAAATAACACTCGAATGGATCTCGAATGACGTAAAGGACTTTGAAGTACTTTTATTTTATTTTATTTTATTTTATTTTATTTTACAAATGAGAACAGCATAGTCTAAATGAGAATCTTCTCTCACGTTAGTAATTGATGCGATTTCCCTGTTTCTCAACAAAGGAATAAGCTCGAGGGAGACAAGATTATTTTCAAAGTTGTTAAACGTAAATAAAAACAAAACATTCTTCACTATCGGTTTTGCTGGCTTTAACATACCAAAACACAAACTTCTCTGGCGCGTACGTTTCGCAGTATGCTTTTCGTGAGTTTCAGTTTGTATGTTTTTTTCATTCAGAATCAGATGCTTGGATCGGCACCAAATTAAAATTTATTCGGGTGTCATTACGAGGCAGCTGCCTTTCCGACTCAAAGGTTTCTCAAATGAAGAATGATCCCCGCAGTTGTGAACGCAATTTATGCAATTGCGAAAAGAAGCCTGAAAAAAATTCAGGACTTCAACGGGGTTTGAACCCGTCACCTCGCGATTACCGGTGCGATGCTTTAACCAACTGAGCTATGAAGCCACTGACGTTGGGAGCAGGTCAATTGTGGGTTCATATGTTCCCGTGAAAGAAATGAGTGTGAATGATATATGAAAATGAATCATATATGAACTGCGGAAATGAAATCAAATAAAGAATGATCCTCGCAGTTGTGAACGCAATTTATGCAATTGCGAAAAGAAGCCTGAAAAAAATTCTGGACTTCAACGGGGTTTGAACCCGTCACCTCGCGATTACCGGTGCGATGCTTTAACCAACTGAGCTATGAAGCCACTGACGTTGGGAGCAGGTCAATTGTGGGTTCATATGTTCCCGTGAAAGAAATGAGTGTGAATGATATATGAAAATGAATCATATATGAACTGCGGAAATGAAATCAAATGAAAATTGATCCTCGCAGTGGTGAACGCAATTTATGCAATTGCGAAAAGAAGCCTGAAAAAAAATTCAGGACTTCAACGGGGTTTGAACCCGTCACCTCGCGATTACCGGTGCGATGCTTTAACCAACTGAGCTATGAAGCCACTGACGTTGGGAGCAGGTCAATTGTGGGTTCATATGTTCCCGTGAAAGAAATGAGTGTGAATGATATATGAAAATGAATCATATATGAACTGCGGAAATGAAATCAAATGAAAATTGATCCTCGCAGTTGTGAACGCAATTTATGCAATTGCGAAAAGAAGCCTGAAAAAAAATTCAGGACTTCAACGGGGTTTGAACCCGTCACCTCGCGATTACCGGTGCGATGCTTTAACCAAATGAGCTATGAAGCCACTGACATTGGGAGCAGGTCAATTGTTGGTTCATATGTTCCCGTGAAAGAAATGAGTGTGAATGATATATGAAAATGAATCATATATGAACTGCGGAAATGAAATCAAATGAAGAATGATCCTCGCAGCTGTGAACGCAATTTATGCAATTGCGAAAAGAAGCCTGAAAAAAAATATTCAGGACTTCAACGGGGTTTGAACCCGTGACCTCGCGATTACCTGTGCGATGGTTTAACCAACTGAGCTATGAAGCCACTGATTTAATTTCCGCAGTTCATATATGATTCATTTTCATATATCATTCACACTCATTTCTTTCACGGGAACATGTGAACCCACAATTGACCTGCTCCCAACGTCAGTGGCTTCAGCTTACTTGATCACATTAATTTGTGAAGTATCCTTGTCACTCCAGCCACATCCCTCAAGCTTTACGTTTTCATTGCTTGTTATATTGATATGTGGGTACTTGAGCCTGAGCATTAGCTATGCCATGCTGATGAGGCCTACCAAGGCCGAAACAGCTGTCCATGGCTGCTAATGCTTGGGCTCAATCTTTGCTTTGGTAGATTTAAGGGGTAATGCCCGCTACCTTATGGCCTTAGTGCCTTTTGAGTGGCTTCAGCTTACTTGATCACATTAATTTGTGAAGTATCCTTGTCACTCCAGCCACATCCCTCAAGCTTTACGTTTTCATTGCTTGTTATATTGATATGTGGGTACTTGAGCCTGAGCATTAGCTATGCCATGCTGATGAGGCCTAACAAGGCCAAAACAGCTGTCCATGGCTGCTAATGCTTGGGCTCAATCTTTGCTTTGGTAGATTTAAGGGGTAATGCCCGCTACCTTATGGCCTTAGTGCCTTTTGAGTGGCTTCAGCTTACTTGATCACATTAATTTGTGAAGTATCCTTGTCACTCCAGCCACATCCCACAAGCTTTACGTTTTCATTGCTTGTTATATTGATATGTGGGTACTTGAGCCTGAGCATTAGCTATGCCATGCTGATGAGGCCTACCAAGGCCGAAACAGCTGTCCATGGCTGCTAATGCTTGGGCTCAATCTTTGCTTTGGTAGATTTAAGGGGTAATGCCCCCTACCTTATGGCCTTAGTGCCTTTTGAGTGGCTTCAGCTTACTTGATCACATTAATTTGTGAAGTATCCTTGTCACTCCAGCCACATCCCACAAGCTTTACGTTTTCATTGCTTGTTATATTGATATGTGGGTACTTGAGCCTGAGCATTAGCTATGCCATGCTGATGAGGCCTAACAAGGCCGAAACAGCTGTCCATGGCTGCTAATGCTTGGACTCAATCTTTGCTTTGGTAGATTTAAGGGGTAATGCCCGCTACCTTATGGCCTTAGTGCCTTTTGAGTGGCTTCAGCTTACTTGATCACATTAATTTGTGAAGTATCCCTATCCGCTTCATAGCTCAGTTGGTTAAAGCATCCCACCGGTAATCGCGAGGTCACGGGTTCAAAACCCGTTGAAGTCCTGAATTTTTTTCAGGCTTCTTTTCGCAATTGCATAAATTGCGTTCACAACTACGAGGATCATTCTTCATTTGATTTCATTTCCGCAGTTCATATATGATTCATTTTCATATATCATTCACACTCATTTCTTTCACGGGAACATATGAACCCACAATTGACCTGCTCCCAACGTCAGTGGCTTCATAGCTCAGTTGGTTAGAGCATCGAACCGGTAATCGCGAGGTCACGGGTTCAAACCCCGTTGAAGTCCTGAATTTTTTTCAGGCTTCTTTTCGCAATTGCATAAATTGCGTTCACAACTGCGAGGATCATTCTTTATTTGATTTCATTTCCGCAGTTCATATATGATTCATTTTCATATATCATTCACACTCATTTCTTTCACGGGAACATATGAACCCACAATTGACCTGCTCCCAACGTCAGTGGCTTCATAGCTCAGTTGGTTAGAGCATCGAACCGGTAATCGCGAGGTCACGGGTTCAAACCCCGTTGAAGTCCTGAATTTTTTTGAGGCTTCTTTTCGCAATTGCATAAATTGCGTTCACAACTGCGAGGATCATTCTTCATTTGATTTCATTTCCGCAGTTCATATATGTTTCATTTTCATATATCATTCACACTCAAAGGTTTCTGTTGATAGAAGAAATGTAAATTTGAGCTTTTGGGGCACGTCTGGATACTGCCAGAGCGTTTGAACATAACGTCATAAAGCTGTAACCATCGCCAGCCATTACACTTTCCTCAACTTTTTTTCGGCTTTGGACAAGTCTTGTTTCCCGTTTTTCTTTGAGCGTCAACTATCATGAAAATTTCCTAGAAAACTCTCACCTTCGATTTTGTTCGCTCGTTGAGGTTCGATTTCCTCGTTCAAGTACGGTCATTTAATTATATTATTGCTTGTCGAGCCAAAACAATATTTGAACAGAATTGCTCAACAGTAGAAACCGCGTCTACCATGACAAACCCGAAATTTGTTTTTACTCATTGCACAAAGGAGGAGAGCCTTCATTATCAAAATAAGCCCCAGCATATGGAAATCCCAAATTTTCATTCATTTTCAGGTTTAGAAAGTGTGGGTTCCAAGGAAATGAAGACTTCGCCTTTTTAATTACTTTTGGGTTAGGATCATGAATAGTTCGCTTTTTAACAAAACACCCGTTGCACGCTCAGCTTAAAACTTCCTGTCTTCCAGTTTTTATATTTTCCATAGCACAAGTTTAATTTATCTCTTTATTTTGTCTTAGCAGTCAGACTGTTATTGTGACCCTCGTTAAACAAATTTGATTTATTTTGTTTTATTTTTTGTACGGATCGATTTTTCTGTTACTTGCTTAATTCGGGAATTAACCCTCTTCTCCATTTCTCTTTTCTAGTTCTTTCAGAAGCACCCAAGGCGATCGTTAGGGCTCAGTAGTTTTCGTTATCTCTACGAAATTGATCATCATTAAACACAGGCTTCCCAAGCTCAACAAAGGTGAAGCGTAAGGATGTTGTTGTGTTTTTGACTGAAATAAAAAGTTTTGTACGGGAAACAGACAGAAAATATCACACTTTCTTAATAAAATCAACTTACCTCGATACAATGCTGTACTCTTTACTGTCTAGTAGTTTTTAGGCTGGTTTTTATCGATTTTAGCCGGATTTTTGCCGTTCGGGTTTCCTAACGATAATAAAAACAGTAAAGAGTACAGCATTGTATCGAGGTAAGTTGATTTTATTAAGAAAGTGTGATATTTTCTGTTTGTTTACCGTACAAAACTTTTTATTTCAGTCAGAAACACAACATCTTTCGCGTCACCTTTGTTGAGCTTGGGATGCCTGTGCATTAAACAATAGAAGTACTCTCAATGTTTGAGAAATAGTAATCCCATCTCAAGGAGAACGCTTTCTGACATGCAGCATGTTGTTTAGATAATAGTGTTTTATTTCGAATGCATTTTAAGCTACTCATCGGCATTTTGTAGAATTGACATCCCCAAGCAGTACTCCAGGCCTCTCAAATATCTAAGATTTGTTCTGCAGCAAGTACAAAACATGACTTCCCTTTATTTCCCGATGATAATCAATGTGTTTCTGGCCAAAGATAATTTCCACTTTCATGATTCAGCTTGGGTTGAAAGGGCCGCCTCGTAAGATGTTACCGGCACTTTTAGCAAAAGTTTTCGCCTTAGCAAGATCGGAGAGAAATATGGATGAGGTACACCCAACGAGCCAAATCAACAAAAAGCTGTAGAAAGGCATTTTTAAGTGCCTTGTGGTGTTTGTAGTCTGTTTAAAGTGATGTTTTCATAAGCTACAGGGACCGCGCAGAGGGAGTGGCCGGGGGAACAGGGCATTCTCCCTCCTGATTGGATACTCAGACACAATGGGAATGCAATGTTCGGCTCGGTTCAGCAGACGTTGTTGGGGAGGGAGAATAGGACCGACACAAACAACGGCTGCGAAGGAGGCTATTGCGATCCTGTCTGATGGAATAAATCAGTTTTAAAACCACCATGTTTACAATTTATACACTTAGTTATAGCAGTACTCCAGGCCTCTCAAATATCTAAGATTTGTTCTGCAGCAAGTACAAAACATGACTTCCCTTTATTTGCTGACGATAATCAAAGAGTTTCTGGCCAAAAGTAAATTCCACTTTCATGATTCAGCTTGGGCTGAAAGGGCCGCCTCGTTAGATATTACCGGCACTTTTAGCAAAAGTTTTCGCCTTAGCAAGATCGGAGAGAAATATGGATGAGGTACACCCAACGAGCCAAATCAACAAAAAGCTGTAGAAAGGCATTTTTAAGTGCCTTGTGGTGTTTGTAGTCTGTTTAAAGTGATGTTTTCATAAGCTACAGGGACCGCGCAGGGGTAGGGGCCAGGGGGTGGGGGGGGGGGGTGGGGGGGACAGCCCCCAGCTACGTGATTTCAAATGAAGCTGCTAGTGTCTGTGCGTCATTCAAACATGTCTAATCAGTTTGAAGCAATTGTTGAAGACTACGGTCTTGCTCTTGTTTTCAAGATCAACTTCTTGGCAAATTGGAGAAAGATTAATTTTGACTTAAATAAATGGGCATTTGTAAGTGATAGCTATTTTTCTTGAACAAACATCTTTTTGGAGTTATATTGTAAGTGCATTATTTTACCATTCTCGATCTCTTTAGAGTGTTATTCAAGATAGAGTGTTATTTTAGCAATTTTCTGTGGTTACAGTAGAGTCACGCTAACTCAACCTCGAATAATTTGAAGTCACCAGTAATCGGAACAATTAATCCAGTTTCCCATTAGCTTTACTTTGTTTTTGTAGAGACTTTTATTGTTTCTATACCTCTTGTGATTAGTGTTAGTTCACTATTTTTAACTTTAAATCTCCTGAAGGTCTTACCGTGTCTAAATTAAGTTATCTTATTATAGCGGAGCTCCAGCGGCCCGAAGGGCCGCGAAGCGGAGCACCATACCTATAGAAACCCGTCAACTGCTTTTCTCATGGTAAAAATGGCTAGCGGTATTGCTCGTGGGCCCGCACGACGACAACGACGACGACGACGACGGTGGAGTTGCCCAATAACTAATAATATCCTAATAATAATCATAATAATCCAACATGGCGGCCATACTCCACCTGGCCCAGCTGACCAGCTAGTTTACAGCGTAAGTCTTTGATACTGGACATCCATCTTATAACCAATTGACACCTGTCAAAACAAGGTATCTGCTGACCAGTGTCACGTGACCATATCGCGGGCTCAAGTTGAGACCTCATCGAGGTCAGCTGTTTGTTTGAAGTTGACCGCTGACCAGGTACTTGCTTTCGATTTGATCGCAGGCTCAAGCCAGGTGTGGGACACCCAAACCAAATCGAGGCTTAATTTTTCGCGCGCTTTCTGCGGCTCGTAATTACACATTCACTTGGTTTCTTCATTTTGAGCAAAACAACTTCATCGTCTTCGATCGAAGTTTGTCTTTAAATTCGCGTAAAAAGCATAAAAATCAAGAACTTGTCAAAAGATACTCCGGAACGTGACTTTTCAAGTGATGAAGGGAAGAGCGATTTTTCTCAAGAAAAGCTTCAAACTTGGATGGATTAAGCGGTTGAAAACAGTATAATTCAACGCTTCAAGGGCTTTCACTTTACCGCGGCATCTTGCATCTCACTAAGAAACAGTTCACCTGTGTTAATGGGAGGAACGAGTAGCTCAAACTCTGTGGAAAAAGCTCTTTCTTTGGACAAACCGTTTGCTATTTTTGCGGATGCTTGTTTTTACCTTACTGAAGCTTATGTATTTTCAAGTGGTAGAAACCTCTACAACACAACGCAGGACAGTGAGGTAAATTAAATAAATAGAAGCTTAACATTTGGTTTAATCGTTGTTACTTTTGTTCAGGGATGAAACTTGTATTTTTCTCTCCAATGGATATAAATAACAATCATCTGTACTCGTTTTGGACGCAAAGAAGTAGTTGAATTGTTTGTTTGTTTGTTTGGTTTTTTTTTTGTTACGTTGTTTTCTTTGCAAGCTAACGAGTGTATTTACTCGGCTTGGCTGACTGTTTTTCGACCTTGGTACCTCAACAGCGTTAAGAAACTTTTGCCCTTATCTTAATAACACATAATCACAATGAGTCCTCGTAAAATTAAGCATTAAAACTCGAGTAAAAAAAAGCCGATCAAATGCATATGCATGTGCACGTCTCAAAATCTGACATAAAGTTGTCAAAATTTGAAAAACGTTTTAGAGATCTTCGCCGAAAGCGGCCTGTAAACAATAATATTAAGTTTCGCCGTCTATAAACATGTCGTCTTAACTTGTTTGAAACGGTAAGAATCAGCGTTTGGATGTTAAAAACACCAAAATGGGTTGACAGGCTGGGCTGGCTTTGATAAATTTTATATTGGACGGGTCTGCGAGAGAAATGCTGGTGTGGTTTGGCAAGCGCTTTCTTCGTTAACTGGATGACGCTTTGCCACTGAGAATCATTAATTGAAGAAGGTTCTTCGGAAGACATGGTAATACCAGTAAAACTATCAAAGCTCTTTAGCGTTTTGTGTCAGCCAAGGAAAGATTTTGTGGGAAATGGCGCTATTATTCAGCTCTGTCGCGTTCCGAGTGATTGCTGCCTCAGCGATTCCTGTTGACTGCTCTAAACGATCAGGTGTGGACCTCTTTTTTGTCTTTTCTACGGACATTTATGTCAAAATTGCTAAGCAATTTTTGTTACTTGTCTAATTTCTCCACCTTCTCCAAGAATCTTCGAAGAAATGTTATTCGTATTCTGCTTTGTTTTCTTGTAATACTTGTGTTTGTTGTTCTGTTGTTTCTGAACCGCGGTCAATTCCTGTTGACTGCTCTTAACGATCAGTTTTTACCCTTTATTGTCTTTTCTACGGGCATTAATGTCAAAATAAATACCGATTTTTCTAGACTAATCAGTACAAGCTATTATTATTACAAGCTAGTCTTGTTTAATTTCTCCACCTTCTCCTTCTTCCAGCATAACACTCGCATCGTACTTTGTTCGCTTGTAGTGTTTGTTTTATTTTTAATCCGCTTTGAATTCCGTTACGCTTTCATCTGAAAGTAGTTAGGACTCTCGAATGTCTGTATTTTTTTTGCAAACGTTTGCTATCGAAAACTCTTCGTTTTCCCTGCTGCTGCTCAATTGTTTTGGACACAAATTAAACTGGCCCAAATAAAGCCATGCGAAGTTGCTCGGTGAGAGTGTGCAACTCCGATTCTAGGCTTGGCCTGGCTAAATATATATATATGGCCTTCAGCTTTTCTTTTTATAATCGCTACATACCAGACTGGAATGGTGTTCCATTGAACATCATGCATGCACCTTCTTTAAGCAGGTTTAAGTCCTATCTATTACATTATTTGTGTCAATTTTAAATCAGATGTAGCTTGTGAGTGACAAGTATGTAATTTAATTAGGTTAGCGTTGGATTGTATTTCAATTTTACTTCTTTATTTTTAGTGTCAATCTCAAAGCAGGGGTGACTTGTAAGAGGCAAATGTTTGATTTAATTTGATTAGGTTAGCTTTGGGCCACGTTTAAATTTCACCTCTTAGTTTTTAGAATGTGTAATACAGTAATAGCCCACGTATAAGAACCAGAATTTTCTAATTTAGCCTGAATAGATTCTTATATAAATGGTACTGAAAGCAAATTTAGGCTACCAAGGTTCTTAAAATAGGTTCTTAAATTTTCATATGAATTTTATCTGAATATACTATATATATGATAAATATCATCTCATAATACAGTATAAATCATTTATTTGTACCATAGAGAAATGCCTATAGGCAGTTCACTGCAGGTACAGTATATGTCCTTAACAAAACATAACAAAGAAACTCATTCAGCAGTTTCTACCTTTACACTTTTACAGCAACCCCACTGATAAGAACCTAACTTAAAATTTTAGCCTTAATAGGTTCTTATGTGGAGGGGGCTTAAAATGAAAATTTTAGCCTAACAGGTTCTTAAAACCCAGGTTCTTATTCGTGGGCTATTACTGTATTAGATAATATTCTTTGTATGGGAATTTACTTTCTCCCAATTATTCTCCAGTCATGCATTTTTTTTTTTTTTTTTTGTATCAACTTAGATGTATTCGCATGACAAAGTATTACTAAACTTAAAGTAAGCTCTTTCTCATTAATGTACACATCCTTTGGACTTCTTTCCTGCATGCAGTCTTTCAATTAATTTTATTCATAGCTGGTCACACCAATCTTGTGGTATGTTTGGATGACATTTGGTACTAATGTGTAATGGGATTTTTGATGTTTGATGAAGTATGTTGTGCAATTTCAAATGTACATGGAGAAATGTGAGACTAGTCCTTACCTTTCTTGCAAAATAGAAAATCAAGTTAAGATTGCTAACACGGATTTCCAGCACTTTTTCTTTGGTGAATCATTACCTTAAATCCTCATACTACATTGTTAATTACCTTGATAGTGATATCAACCACATGCCCAATATTTTATTATCAAGTTGCTTAGTCTTGCACTTGGCTGGCCAGAAATGCAGCTGGATTTCTTTTTGAAAACACTGTAGGTGCATTGATTGATGAGCTTAATGTCAGCAAGCAGTTTTTTGCGATAGTAAGGTCAAGAAGTAACTGATCAAAAGAAATATATTGGCCTTAATGCATATCATCTAAATATTTTTGTTGATTTCCATGTATCTTTCTTTCATAATTTTTTTTGATGCATACATTTATCCAGAGGATACACAATTTCTGATTTCCAACCGTCTCATGGGAGGCTTTGGATAACTGAAATTGCATTCATTATGAAGTGATGATCTGAATCACTATATGTCTGATGTCGGATACTGATTCAAAATAGCATTCACCAGGCTTCTCCACCAATTTCTAGTGGCTCTAAACCATAACTAAGTAGCCTACAGTTAAACGGGGAAACAGACCTGTCCTTAGGTATTGCTCTAAGATGTTAAGAAATGTTTTCTTTCGAAAATTTATAGATGCAAACTAGCGTTGCAGGTTCTTTTTTACACAAAGTATTAAAGATTATTGTTTTAAAAAACCTACCTCAATATATTTTTTTGCTTTTTAACATCTCCAAACTCAATTTGCAAAGGAATTTTTATTACAGAAGTTAAAGATATTGTGCATCAAATGGGAACTCGGAAAAAATCCGAGCTCCAGATGGGATTTGAACCCACGACCCTCCGTGATCTAGTCGGATGCTCTAACCACTGAGCTACTGGAGACTCTGTGGTGAGCAAGGGTGAAATGTGGGTATATTTACTCGCTTTGGTGGTTAATTTTTATTACCTTACTGAATAGAATGCTTGTTTTTAGGAGGGGTGGGGGTCCAAATCCGTAAAAGGGGATTCATATCTGCTAGCAGTTCTGGACTAGGGGGTCCAAATCTGATCCACAAGCAGATCTGGACTGGAGGGTGCAAATCTGCGGGGGGTCCAAATCCACTGTGACACTGGCTCAGATCACCTTTCCATACTATTTTTTACAGCCTTGGGTCTGTAGCTTGAGTGAATTCAGATGGGTGATATGACCAGCACACTATATGTAAATGCCAGTAGAAAAAGAATGCTTTTGGAGCTCCGCTTTTAGGCTTGGCTAAATATATATATTATCTCTTACTTAGTACGCGCGCTGTGATTGGTCAATTTTGCGGGCCGTATTCTACAGTACGGCCGGCTTGACTTCAACTAGTTTCCTTTTCCGCGCGCCGGAAATTAACCTCAGAGATATAATAAGTATCTTACTAACCTCGTTTTCTCGGTCCCTACTGTAAGTTACGGATCCTCGTTTTTTCCCATTAATTTATGGCCCGCGCGCTTCGCGCTTGGGCCATGAATCAACGGGAAAAAACTCGGTCCGTAACTTACAGTACGGACCTCGAACTCGGTTAGTAAGAGGTATCTCTTATTATTTTAGTGATATACTATCAACTTTAACTGGAACTTGGCCAAGTTGCTCTGTTCAGAACCTGCCGATTTCTTGTCTGTCACCTAAAGGCTTTTTCACACCAGCGACGTAAGCGCCGTAATCGCAATCGCACTCGTAATCAGCACAATCACAGGTGTGGTCCCAAGAGTGCTACTGTCGTAACCAGGCATGATTGCTGTGTGATACTGGAATTTAGGTTTTGTTTGTATAGTGTTGACAGTTTTAATCCACTTTTGAACTTTAAGCTCTTATTAGAACCAAGATAGGGATAGAAATTCAGTCATTTTTGCGAAATCGAAATAGCAGGTGAGAGTTGTGAGAAATCAAGCAAACCGTGAGATTAAATAGTTTCGTAATTTACCAAACCGTGAGTTTCCTGTGTCGGTTCTAACCGATTCCTGACATTAGGACCAAGTGTACGAAATCAATATGACCTAAGAGCTACGTAAGATCAATTCCAAACGTCGCGTTACTGCCCTGCCAAACTCAAGTGAATTTGACCCGGTAGCGTCGCGACTATAGCACGACAATGGTTCAATCATCGAATCGAATTCAGTTTGCGCTAAATTGCGCTAAAAAAAAAAAAAAAAGAACAGTCAAAAAAAAAAAAAAAAAACAATAAAACAACCTAAAATAAGTTAAAACACATTAACCTTATTTATGTATTCAGTTCGGCACGAGAAGAGCACGCCGTTTGAAACCAAGTTGAGCTTCTGCCATGCGGCACGACAAGGCCTGCCGTGCTAAATAGTCGTGCCGAACTTATTTCAACCTGCCGAACTGAGTGATTTCAAACGCCGTTCTTCTGCCGTGTTTAAGTAGAATTTAGTTGAACTTAGAAAAGGTAAACGCAAACTAACTGTAGTACTTGCGTCGTGACTCGCTTGTTGAGTGGTTTGAAATGAAAAGCAATTTATTCAACCGTTTTCATTTTATGTTCGCGATGTGATCCCCTGCTATATCGAAAATATTAAATTGCTGGAAGGCTATTTCGGATACAGCTTGAAGCGAAAAGAGGAAAGCCCTAATATCGCTGAAAAAGCCTTGAGAGATTTGCACCCAAATCTTTACGTTCTCTTAGAGATTTGTTGCACAATTCCAGTCATCAGCTGCGAATGTGAAAAGAGCGCAAGTGTTTAGGACGGCTCCGCATTTATAACAGAGCCAGCATAGCTCAAGGAAGGCTCTCTCGTTAATGCGAAGTGGTAGATTCGTTTGCCCAGAATCATTCAAGGATACTTGACCTCGGCACACTACTCAACGATTCAGCCCAAACTCCATTTTGAGCAAGAAATCTTTCTTAAGTATTGACGTTTCTGTGTTTAACCTTAACATTCTGGTTTTCTACGTCCTTCAAAATAAAGTCTTGAACGGCAAAATGTTTCAAAAATTAAAACCGAAAATTTGGTTTATCAACGGAGTTGATAATGTAAATTGACCACCGTACAGGGATTCAATTAGCTGACGTTTCGAGCGTTAGCACTTCGTCGGAGCGAATTCGTCCGATTCCTTCCGACGAAGGGCTAACGCTCGAAACGTCAGCTAATCGAATACCTGTACGGTGGTCAGTTTACATTATCAACTCCGTTGATAAACCAAATTTTCGTGTTTCACTCCCCCACCGACGCAGCACCACAGTTTCTTTAGAAACTAATCCCCTTTATTCATTGGTTTCAAAAAATACCCGGGTAACATGTCCCTCTAGACTCTGTCGCCCTTCAATTCGAGCCTTCGGCGCTCAAACGCGTCTTCCCAAGCAAAAACCTGTCTCCGGGCCTGTAAAGAGTTCGATGATTTGAAGAGACATTTGGTTTCAAATATTCTCCTCTATTTGGGCTCTTTCTGATTTCCGCACTAAGTCCAGTATTCAGGATCCGAGATTCCGCGATCACCGTTGCCAGATTCTTTCTTTTTGGTTAACCTCTTTTGTTCCAGCGATCTAAATGGTGAGAGTTTCTTCAAAATATTCAAGCCTTCAAATCACGATTTTCTCCATAATACAAGGTTTGGATAGTTAATTGACTGATTCACGAAGAAACCCAGCTCTGAAATGATGTTTCGATGGAATATTATTCAGAAAATATAGTCGTGGTATCGAGGTGGTTCGCTTGTAACAAGAAAATCGACACACGCCGTGCTCAATAACCACCTATTTAGTGGAGCTGCCGTTTGATTTAATGATGTAGAGACTTGGGAAATAGCTGAAGGTGGAAACGAATAAACCCGAGTTGCGAAGCTGGTAAGCTATACTTATGTAAAATCTCCCCGAGATAGGGCGATTTTGTTATATCCGTGAAAGTTGCAAATGCTTGTTGCACATGTGTTAATACAAACGGCCATAACTTTTGAAATACTGAAAAAGTACAGGGGTTTTTGCATATTTTCGCTAATAAAGGACTACACTTTTCGGCTGTACATGTAGACCAGAGCGTTCAACTAGGTCCCAAACTCTCAAAATTAGCTACTGACGCAAGGGCGTTTCCGGCCATCGTTCGACAGCGATTGTCTAGTGTTTAGTGTAGCTTCATTTCGTCTTGAAACAAAAAGCAAGAGAAAATCAGCTAGTCTCCCGAAAAACTGCAAAATTTAATAAGTGAAATGACGTAAGATTCATTGCTGGATGATGCGAATCAAATGTTTTACAGCGCCACGAAAAATGACAATTTCATGCTTTTCGGAGACGTTGCGACCGGCGCTGACCTAGCGAAATATTTTTATATGGCTTCTAACGCCACCTAAAAACCATTTCTATTCAATTTTCATTATAACCTTGGTAAAGTCGTTTGGTTACCAGATTTCAAGCGAAATTATTTTTTATGTGAAAATGAGTAGGTTGTTTTTACAGAGACAGCCTCTTAAATGCAGTGTTGAGAGAGGCGGCTAAAAGGTCAAACATACTCGTGCAACACGATGTTGTATTAGTGAAAATATTTCATTGTTTAGCCGGGGTTTTACGCCTGTTGATTCCGACCAACCTCGTTCTCAGGCGGAGATCAGTTGGTTTCAGACGTCGAAGTTAATTTGCCGTTCCACAGGCGTTCTTAATACAGTTCCAGTTCCGGTTCCAATTCTGAGTAAAACAGCTTAAGGAGGCTCGAAAGGGTTTCTTACAGCTGAGATGCATGTCAAAACAATTGAAGATTAAATTTTTTTTGCTGTAAGTCACTTAAACAAATTGTAGGTTATCTTACAACAGGGTTGTTAAAGTTTGAATTGAGACAACTCCTGACGTCATGTGCGTTGTCATGGTAACCATACCTCTCTAAAGACCTACCCCTAAAAAGTCACTTTTTAAAATTTATCTTTAAAACTAACTCGGTGACCTATTTCTTTTATAAGCATTTTTCAAAGTTTGCAATATTATTCACTTTCTGTGAAAATTTTAGAAAATTCTATAGAGTGGAAACGGAGATTTTTTCTTAAATGTCTAAAATGTTAGATAAAGTTGAATGCTATTTGCATGAAAAATTTCAACATAGGTCACCGAGCAAATTTTTGAGATAAAATCATTATTTCCGGTCGCGCTCTTCATGTTACCGCTGACCTTATTCGCGCGAGTTGCGAGACTCATACAGACTCGAAATTCTATCGGATTCCATTGTCTCTCGTCGTGTCTGCTTACCAAGGCAATTAATAGAGGAATTAACAGGCTAAAAGCAGATGAAATCAAAGCAAAGAGAAAGATTTTGTTTATTGTTCGTGGAAATACTTTAATATTGAGGAAATTATTCTTCTGTTCAATGAAATTCTCGACGATTTGGTTTGGTGACGCGAGAAGTTTCGAGACGATGGAGGGAGTGTCATAACTCCATTCCTAGTTTGAAATTTCTTGAAGAATACTGAAGGCCAAATCGGAGTCTGCCAACTGCTGGATTGTTGTTAACTTTACAGAGACATTCGGAAAGTAAGTGAGATTTCCGCTGAAGGTGTCAACAACTTCTTGTCATCGCTCAAGAACTGTTGCTTGTTGCAGGGCTTCGTTCGGTAAAGATGTTTTTCCACGATTCATAATAGTTTCAGCGCTTGGCTCGGCCGGCGGAGAAAGCAGAATCCTTATAAGTGTTTTCACATCTTCCAATGCGTCGTGAGCGGAAAATTCACAATTAAACAGTGCCTTATAAACACAGCCCAATTTGTTTATTTAATTTAATTTAATCAGCTTCGCCAGAGACCTGGCAGGGACACTACAACAGCTTGCGCCAATTACTGTAGGCCCCCCCCCCCCCCCCCCCCCATAACCGCATTCAAATAGAGATAGACCACCACACGTTCCCTACTCTTTTCGAACAGTGGGTGGGTTCTTTAACGTCCCACAGAATCAGTTATGAAGAGTTGTGAGACGGGGCCTACGGTTTATCGTCCTTATCCGAGAAGACTAGAAAGTCTAACCATTTGCAGATGTCATTACAAAGGCAGCACTTTCTCCTCAATTATTTAAAGACCCTGAGTGTTGGTCCGGCCGGGGTTAGAACCCGCGACCTCCCGCACGGTAGTCCGGTCCTCTACCACTGAGCTAACCGGTCGGTGTTTTTCGGCGAAGATTTCCAGGTATTGTTCAGTTGACTTCGAAGGAATTTCAAAACTGGAAGACTTTCACAGAACAATACTTAAATTTCATGCAGCTGGTTGGAATATCTGCAGCCTCCGTTATGGAGAAGTCTTGGGGTATCAAACACTGCGGAGCTGTGCAGGATTTATGGTATTTGTACAGTGCATATCTGATCTCTCTTTCAAGTACAAACTATTGTTATTTATACAATGCAGGCCTTTTTTGACAAGTTATCCATTTTCACCAACTTATTTATGGTGTGAAGTGACTGATTACATTCAATTTCTGTACAGGTATATTTGTCAAGTTTTAAACTTTTTAAACTGCATGTATACTTATTTGTACATTGTAGCTGTTTAAGTTAAAATTGTTTCATATAAAATTAAGCTTACGTGAAGTTGAAGTTCCTTTTGAATGAACTCCTTGAGAAACAATGTAATATTTACTTATTAAAATGTAAATAAAAAAGCCGAGCTTCAGTAAAAACTGGATCCTTAAATTCATTGCATACCGTTTTCATAACTTGTCCAACCGTTTTGCTAACACCTCCATGCCAATAATTCGTGACCCGACTACATGCTACACGTAATTTCCGACTGTTTTCCTTGCCTGAGTCCTGTGTGTACATTTATGATGAAGTTTGGATTTTTTTAAATACGTTTATGACATTCAACAGCCAATGAATCGAAAGTATTTCAAGCCATGTGTAGTGTAGTGTAGTGTAGTGTTGTAAAGTTTTACGTACCAAATTCTACCGTCTTTTTTGTTGGTTTATTTGTTTGTTTTTTGCGAGCTATAAAATCGTTGATCGCGCGTTCTTGAGCATCATCCTCAAAATGACGCTTCTTTGCTGACTTTCTTGCCCGAGTCATCTTCTTAACGGAACTTACACTGATCTCAACGCTCTTTTTAGAAGCAAACTTCCCATCTTTATTCCGCAAATATATAGCGGCATTCAGCTTCAGAAGACAGACTTACTTTTTCATTTGAAGCCGCCATTGTTGTTTACAACTCCCACCGCTCGCGCCTCGTAACTTCGCGGGAGGATCGCGTAAGAACACGCATTTGGATCCACTCTTCGCGCGGTCAAAAAACCCTTTCGAGCCTCCTTAAATATATACCATATAATAATCTATTCATTAAGTTCGGCACATGAAAAGTTCTCCGTCTGAATCATAGCCGTTCTAAAAGTCGAAATCTAGGCAAAAAGAACATATGTTATTAGTTAATTCAGACATGTAGTTGTGTCGTTAATTAAATGCATTAGGCTCGGACCATGAAAATTAAGGCGTCTAAATCGGGCACAAGGATCTTTTCAATGAAACTCTTACCCTTGACGCAATAAATAAGGTCGTTCTTTTTTCCTAAGTGTTCGTTCGAGTATATAAATACATTTTGTCCTATGTAATTTTTGCTCGAGGGCAAAGAACGTTATTTTCGAACAACATTTGAAGAACGGGGACGGGGGGGGGGGGTGTACTTAAAAAAGACATAAATGTTTAATAACTTAGAGATAAGGCCTTGATCCAAAAATCATTCTGAACTCATATTTCATATTAAGTCAACAGCTGTTCCCCGTCCCTCCTTTTTTTGTTTTCGGTGTGACTATATTTTCGCCAGTTTTCTGTCCACCTGTTTCACTTAAACTTCTGATTTCTGTTTGGGAGACTGGAAGTGAATTTTACTCCGCTAGCTGGGAATAGAGGTCCTTGATGGTTACTTCCCGTCAATCATCGCGTCTGATCCAAATTTAGAAGTTCAAGTTCATGTTTATGGTCCAATAAAGTTTAACTTGGCGTAAGGCCCCATATTTCGTTTGCTCTAGTGCTTTCTCTTTTGTTTGTACGACTCTTAGAGATAATTATCTGCAACAGTGATGTATTCTTTGACGTGAATTGTCAAGAATTCTACTTCAGGCAGATGTCTATCAGTTGGTGTTTTGATGGCCTTCAATTCAAACTGCATTGTATTCATTGCCGAGAGAGCTCTCGCCGCGTTCCCAACAATTTTTGCCTTAATATAAACAGTCATAATGGTCTTTTCAGCGTCGGAAATTTCCAAAGCTGCTTCACTTGCGGTACTATTCGTAATCACTATCGTGGGAAACGCATTAGTGAGTGTGGTTCTCTTAAAGTTTCGAAGACAACTTCTGAGAAATCGGCCAACGTATCAGTTTATTCTGAACATCGTGCTGTCCGATTTGGTTGTTGGTCTTGTAACAATGCCATTCGAATTTGTTAATGAACTTCTCAGTGAATGGATATTCGGAGGAACGGCGTGCAAAATAATCGGGTTCATTGAAATTGCTGTTTCGGGTACGGCGGTCTTTACTCACGCTTGTATCGCGTTCGATCGATATCGTGGCCTGGCTCGTCCTTACCTGCCAAAGATGCAATCAAAAGTTGTCAGAAAGTTGCTCATTTTGTCATGGATCGTCCCCGCCTTTGCTTCATCTCCTTATGTGTACATGTTCAATTTATTAGATAACGGTTCCAAGACTATCTGCACGCCAAACTCAATTCCGATTAAATGGCTGGATAAGCTGTACGAAGCTATCGAGTTCGTCGTTGTCCTGTTAGGACCGTTCCTGATCTTGTGTTGGTGTTATTTTCATGTCATCTATAAGATGTGGGGAAGAAGCCCTTTGGTGAATACCGTCGATAGCGCGGTCGTTCATTCTGCCGTTCTGAAAAGCAAAAAGCGAGTGACGCGGACATCTGGTCTGGTTGCCACGGTGTTTACTGTGTGTTGGATTCCCACCTTTATTTTAAGCTTCGTTCGGATTGTGTCAGGTACTGATCGCATTCATCGAGGGCATCTCTTGCACGAAATTTCTATGTTCGGCACCTTTATAAACGAGGCAGTCAATCCTATAATTTACTGTGCATTCGACAGGAATATAAAAGAAAGATTTAGCTTAAGAGTTATTTGCACTTATGCAGGATACAATGAAGGATTAAGCAAAGATACAGAAGAGACAAATAACGTCAACATCGGAACTGCCAGCGGGTATAAGCAGATGAGTTTCAGAAACCTTGATCAAACTATTTCGACCAACGGGCAGCGGCTTATGGTGGAAATTCACGAACGCGGGAAGTCGATGGAAAGTAACGCTGAAAATAACACTCGAATGGATCTCGAATGACGTAAAGGACTTTGAAGTACTTTTATCTTATTTTATTTTATTTTATTTCATCTCATTTTACAAATAAGAACAGCATAGTCTAAATGAGAATCTTATATCATGTTAGTAATTGATGCGATTTGCCTGTTTCTCAACAAAGGAATAAGCTCGAGGGAGACAAGATTCGGATTTTCAAAGTTGTTAAAAGTAAATAACAATTTTTTTGGCAAAACACCAACAAAATATTCCTCACTATCGGTTTTGCTGGCTTTAACACACCAAAACACACATTTCTCTTTTTCGCACGTTTCGCAGTATGCTTTTCGTGAGTTTCAGTTTGTCTGTTTTTTTTTTTTCATTCTGAATCAGATGCTTGGATCGGCAGCAAATTAAAATTTATTCGGTTATCATTACGAGGCAGCTGCCTTTCCGACTCAAAGGTTTTTGTTTAGGTAAGAAATGTAAATTTGGGCTTTTTGGACACGTCTGGATATTGTCGGAGCGTTTGAACATACCGTCATAACGCTGTAACCATCGCCAGCCATTACACTTTCCTCAACATGTTTTCGTCTTTGGACAAGTCTTGTTTCCTGTTTTTCTTTGAGCCTTAACTTTCATGAAAATTTCCGAGAAAACTCTTACCTTCGATTTTTTTCACTCGTTGAGGTTTGATTTCCTCGTTCAAGTACGGTCATTTAATTAAATTATTGCTTGTAGAGCCAAAACAATATTTGAACAGAATTGCTCAACAGTAGAAACCGCGTCTACCAGGACTGACAAACCCGAAGTTTGTTTTAACTCATTGCACAAAGGAGGAGAGCCTTCATTATCAAAATAAGCCCCAGCTTATGCAAATCCCAAATTTTCACTCACTTTCAGGTTTAGCAAAGTGTGGGTTCCATGGAAATGAAGACTTCGCCTTTTTAATTACTTTTGGGTTTGGATCATGATTAACTCGGTTTTTAGGAAACACTCGTTGCACACTTCGCCTAAAACTTCCTGGCGTTTAATTTTCATATTTTCCATTAATCTCGTACCCAGATCTCCCACGGTCAAGCGAAAGGGAGATCAGGCAAAGTTCGATTTTTCGGTACCGATATACGGGACTTCCCATAGTCGTTTGTTCACCGTGCTGTTAATGGCGGCTGTCTTGTCAGAGGACAGAAACATTTCAAACTGAAGCCGAAACAAGGGGAGTGTTGCTGGAAAAAATTGTTTTACAACTTGATTGCTTGGTTATACCTCCAACCATAGTTTACTCCAACTGGATACGGTAAATCGCTATTATATCAGCTTCTGCCTCCAACTGCTGATCAAATGCTAGTGCAATCTGTTGCATTGCGAGGAGCAAATCTATTGTAATTGTGGCCTCAATTAATGCCCTCATTGATGACCAGCTGAATAACCTCGTCGAAATTGTAGTAAATTGTATCAGTTTGCGTTTTAGTAGGGCTGAGTACAAAGTTTATGAAGAGGATTTTCTTTCGACCGGTGCCGCTTGCAGAAGGAAAGTTTCAAATTATCTTCGTAGTACGTCTTGGTGTGACAGTCAGTAGTAGACGTTGCGGAGAATTGTTCCTATCGACGCTATATCAAAATGGTTTTGGCCTGTTGTTGTTGACAGGGCACATTGCATTATTGATTGGTAAAGTATCAATATTCTTTTATTTCTGTCAGAAACGTTCCGCCACCAATCTCAAAGCTTGGAAAAAAAAAAAAAAGACAAATCCCTTAGTGAAACAAAATTAACTGTTGACCACTACAATTTATATGATTTTCTGTTGGAACAGCAAGAAGTAGAGCTATGTTATGACTAATTTCTCTTATGCAATCCCTCGTTCTTTACAGAGCTGTTAGTATATCAGCTCTTAGGATAAAAACAAGATAAACTTTTAACAAAACGCTTAATTTATAAAAAGAA
>JAEMWC010000303.1:585000-605000 GCA_016490735.1 Pachyseris speciosa | reverse complement strand
TCGTAACGAGGCATGATTGCTGTGTGATACAGGAATTTAGGTTTTGTTTGTATAGTGTTGACAGTTTTAATCCACTGTTGAACTTTGAACTTTTATCACAACCAAGATAGGGATAGAAATTCAGTCAGTTTTGCGAAATCGAAATAGCAGGTGAGAGTTGTGAGAAATCAAGCAAACCGTGAGATTAAATATTTTCGTAATTTATCAAACCGTGAGTTTTCTGTGTCGTTTCCAACCAATTCCCGACATTACGACCAAGTGTACGAAATCAGTACGACCTAAGAGCTACGTAAGACCAATGCCAAACGTCGCGCTACTGCCGTGCCAAACTCAAGTGTATTTGACCCGACTATAGCACGGCAATGGTTAAACATCGAATCTAATTTAGTTTGCGTTAAATTTAAAATACCAAAAAAACAACAACAACAATAAAACAACCTAAAATAAGTTAAAACTCATTTATTCAATTTATGAATTCAGTTCGGCACGAGAAGAGCACCCCGTTTAAAACAAGGTCGCGCTTCTGCACGACAAGGCCTGCCTTGCTAAATAATCGTACTGAACTGAGTGAATTCAAACGCCGTTCTTCTGCTGAGCTTATGTAAAATTTAGTTGAATTTAGAAAAGGTAAACGCAAACTAATTGCAGTACTTGCGCCATGAATCGCTCGTTGAGTAGTTTGAAATGAAACGCAATTTATTCAACCGTTTTCATTTTATGTTCGCGATGTGATCCCCTCGAGCTATGTCGAAAATATTAAATTGCTGGAAGACTATTTCGGATACAGCTCGAAGCCAAAAGAGGAATTGATCGAAAGACCTGATACCGCTGAAAAAGCCTTGAGGGATTTGTGCCCAAATCTTTACGTTCTCTTGAAGATTTGTTGCACAAATCCAGTCATCAGCTGCGAACGTGAAAAGAGCGCAAGTGTTGAAGACGGCTCCGCATTTACAAAAGAGCCAGCATAGCTCGAGGAAGGCTCTCTCCTTAATGAGAAGTGGTAGATTCCTTTGCCCAGAATCATTCAAGGAGACTTGACCTCGGCACACTACTCAACGATTAAGCCCGAACTCCTATTCGACCAAGAAATCTTTCTTAAGTATTGACGTTTCTACGTTTAATCTTAACATTCTGATTTTTTATGTAACGTCTTTCAAAACGCACAAAATGAAGTCTTGAACGGCCAAATTTTTCCAAAATTACCGGGAAATGTCCCTCTAGACTCTTTCGCCTTCCAACTCGAATCTTCGGCGCTCAAACGCGCCTTCCCATGCAAAAACCTGTCTATGGGCCTCTAAAGAGTTGGATCATTTGCAGAGACATTTGGCTTCAAATTTTGTTCTCTATTTGGACTCTTTTTGATTTCCGCACTCCACTATTCAGGATTCGATATTCTCCGATTACCGTTTTCAGATTTCTTTTTTTCGGTAAACCGCTGGTGTTCCAGCGATCTAAATGGTGAGAGTTTCTTCAAAATATTTAAGCCTCCAAATCACGATTTTCTCCATAATACAAGATTTGCATAGTTAATCGACTGATTCACGAAGAAACCCAGCTCTGAAAAGATGTTTCGATGGAATAGGTTTCAGAAAATATAGCCTTGGAATCGAGCTTTGTTCGCTTGTAACAAGAAAATTAACATACGCCGTGCTCAAGTTTCGAGCGCAATAATCACATATTTACTGGAACTGTGGTTCAAGTAGAGGCTTGGGAAATGGCAGAAGGTGGAAAAAAACCCGAGTTGCGAAGCAGGTATGCTGTACTTATTATAAAATCTCCCCGAGACAGGTCAATTTTGTTATAGGCGTGAAAGTCGCAAATACTCGAAAATGTGTTGATACAAACTGCCATAACTGTTGAAATACTGAAAAAGTACAGGACTTTTTGCATGTTTTCGCGGATAAAGGACTACACGTTTGGGCTGTGTAGACCAGAGTGTTCAGCTAGGTCCTAACCTCTCTAAATTAGCTACTGACGCTAGGGCATTTCCGGCCATCGTGCGACAGCGATTGTCTAGTGTTGAGTATATGCTTGATTTCTTCTTGAAACAAAAAGCAAGAGAAAAATCTGTTAGTCTCCCGAAAAACTGCAAACGACGTGAAATGACGTAAGATTCATTGTTGGATCATGCGAATGAAATATTTTACAGCGCCACGAAAAATGACAATTTTATGCTTTACGGAGACCTTGCGACCGGCGCTGATCGAGCGAAATACTTTATGGCTCCTAACGCCACCGAAAAACCATTTCTATTCCATTTTTATTCTAACCTTGGTAAAGTCGTTTAGTTACCTGAGTTTCAAGAGAAATTTTTTTATATGTGAAAATGAGTGGGTGGTTTTTACAGAGACAACCTCTTAAATACAATGTTCACAGAGGCGCCTAAACGGTCAAACACACTCGTGCAACACGATGGTGGATTACTGAAAATATTTCATTCTTTAGCCGGGGCTTTACGCCTGTTGATTCAGACCAACCACGTTCTCAGGCGGAGAATAGTTGGTTTCAGACGTGGGACTGAATTTGCCGTTCCACAGGCGTTCTTAATACAGTTACAGTTGAAGTTCCAATTCTGAGTAAAACTGCTTAAATATATATACCATATAATAATCTATGCATTAAGTTCGGCTCATGAAAGGTTCTGCGTCCGCCTCCCATCCAGGAAAAAAAGAATGTATGTTTTTAGTTGATTCAGGTGTGTAGTTGCGTAGTTAATTAAATCCATTAGGTTCAGATCATGAAAATTAAGGCGTCTAAATCGGGCGCATCTTTTCAATGAAACTCTTACCCGTGACGTCGGTCGTTCTTTTTTCCTAAGTGTTCGTTCGAGTATGAATACATTTTGCATTATGTGATTTTTGCTCGAGGGTAAACAACATTATTTTCGAACAACACATAGGGAGGTACTTGAAAAGGACATAAATTGGGGGGAGCAGGGTTGGCGCAGTGGTGATCCTATGTGGCATAGAAGTTGCATAGACCAGCAAAGAAGTTGGCAACCAGAAGATTGATCGTTCCTCCAGTGTCAGGAACCTCGGCGTTAGTAGTATAGGAGTTGGGCGTATGAGCGCAAATTGCGCTCTTACCCAACCAACTCCATACTACTCGCGATTTGTTGGTAATCTATATGTTTTATAAATTTCTGGTACCAGCACATGATGAAATCTATAGTTGTTTAATCTGAAATTCTCGGAAAATCACCAACCGTGACATTCTCGGAAAAACAGGAAATGAGTCATTACCTATATAGATCTCTGACCGACGCAGCTGTGCCGTGACGTCATGTGTTAGTAACATATAAAATAATATCTCATATAATAGTATAGAATGATTTGTAATTCAGATATCCACATCGAATTGATATCAAATGGAGAATATCATTGTCCTTTTTGTGATGAGAGAATAGCAGAACATAATGTTAAAAAAGAGGAACCGTGTTGTGATGAACAGAATGTGTTGAATGATAATGGAGCGATTATATGCGTAAGTTGTGGTTCAGTACATGGTTACAATGTTGTGAAAGAATACATTGATTTTCATGACAATATGTATAAAATAAAGAGAAAGTCTGTATATCGCCGGAAGCATCATATTGAAAATGTAATAAATAAAATATGTCGTAAGAATGGATTTCAAATTTCTGTAAAAGATAAGGGTAAAATATTTAAAATATTCGAAGAGATAGACAAAGTGCTTCCCTTGGTGAACAATAAACGTAAAAGAATGATTAGCACTAAATTTATGCTTAAGCAAATATTTTTAATGCTTGATCTTCCATTTGATGAAATAATAGTTACTAGATCAAAGAAAACATTAAAATTTTATGACCAGTATTGGATTGAAATCTTATTGCAAATGTTTGATGTTATTATCAAAATTATCAGACAGTGAATTTTTCATCATATTTGACAAAATACTTGTCTATGATAGGGCTGTTATCAACGACATAATCGTCAATGTATTTCATGGTTGAATGTATAGTTGATGCCTCAAAATTGCCACTTCTCATGGTTTCCTTTATTGTATTCAGAAGGTGTTGGTAGCTTTGATAAGCATATGTGCAATTCTGTATTTTCAGATCAAGGTTTTTATGCTTCATCCACCCTTGTATCAAAAGTGATGCTGTACTGATGGCTACCAAACTAACACCACCTGTTGCCACACTTGCAGCGAGACCTCCAGTTGCAAAGATGATAGACAATGAGTTCCCAAGTAATTTCCATTTTTTGAACCGTTTAACCGCCTGTTTATGAGCCCAACACTTTCTGTGATATGTGTGGTAATAGGCTTTTAATTCATTTACCTGATCTTCTGTTAATTCACCTGAAATATGGTTCCAGCTGAATATACTTTTTCTCTCTTTCATATATATTTTTTATACAATAATTCTATTAAAAATGCAATAAAGAATCCCAGATATTTGGCCAGATAATGGAGATCTTTTTCTTCTCTTTGATGTCAATAAAGAAGGTGTAGCGTAACAATATCCACGATCTAATGAATAAGCATTATAGAATCTTCCGAAAGCATCATGAAGTATACCATGTGTTTGCAGTGTATCAATCCAACCAAGTGTAGATTCCAAGAAGCATGTCAGACAACCACTACCCGGTCCAATGAGTCCAATGTCCTTGTGAGTTTCTATGATGCTTTTGATTTGGATAAATTCATTGAAGTGCTTGTGATACAGATATTGGTAAATTAAAGATGATTTCAGAACAGAGTCATCAATATAGGGATACTGATTTTTTGTCTCTTTAAAAAAGAATTTAACATATTTAATCACTTCTTTCATCATATACTATAACGTTGCATTAAAACACTATGATGGTCTAAAATTGTTTTATCATCTAATATGAAATCAAGATAGACACAAAAGAAAGCAATGGAGCCATCTAAAGGTGCGGTGGAATTTGGATTTAAATCACCGAAAGTCATTTGTTGGCTGCCGGTTCTATTGGCAGCTGTAAAACTTCCCACATGTTTTTTGTTCCAATAGATTTTACTTTTATCCGTATTAGGAGAAGATAAATTGTCCCAGTGAACAGATAAACAATGCCAAACATTAATTTGACCTAAATCATTTGTGGAATAATCTGCTAATTTTGTGAAATTTTGTATAGATGCTGCTGGACCAAAATATACACAATTTGATTGATCAACACCACTTATAACTAAATTTGAACCATTGTAATAGCTGACAAACTTATCATAACCTCCATTATCATGACCAAAAAGACCATTTTTCCATGGACTTCCACCTGTATTTGAATTTAATTTATAAACAATGAAGATATTGACAGCATTATTATTTAAATTGATTTGACTTATCATTCTCTGTGATCCATCAAACTTCAAAAAATAACGTCCATTATGTTTCTCAGCTTTGGTACAAACTTTGGGTGTTAAGTTTAAAGTTGATTGAGTTGCATTATTTTCTTCATTTGAGAGATCATATAATGTTTCAACTTTTCTGCCTGCATTCATATCTACAAAATTATTATTCGCTCTGTCGATTTGATATACACATTTTGAGTACAATCTAATAAATTCAGAAACCCACAGATCCAAAAAACTGTCTCTGACAATATCAGAAACTTGTGATTTGACAACAACATGATTGTCATCATTGCCAGATTTTACATTTGTCAAAAGCTTGTTTCCAAGATCATAGTTTCCATCTTGTGTTAATGTAAATCCATCACCTTTATCACCTTTGGGGCCAACAGAACCTGAAACACCTTGTGGACCCTGTGGGCCTTGTGGGCCAACTGGACCTTGTGGTCCTTGCGGACTTTGTGGACCCTGTGGACCAACTGGACCTTGCGGACCTTGTGGACCAATTTGACCAATATCACCTCTATCACCATTATCACCTGTTGGACCTCTTTCACCAGTTCTATCTGAGGTTGGTAAATCATTAAATAATCCCATATAATATTATTTTAGATTAATTCATAATTACTTCAAGTGTGAATGTTGTATCAAATGCTCTACTATTGGGATGTGAATAGTCAATTATAAAATAGCCTCTCGATAATGATTTGTTGATGTTGACCGTTGTGATGTTTCTACTTAAAGAAGATTGTCTGTGTTCATAAATAGTTGCTGGTAATGGCAAAGGCCCATCACCTTCATTCTTTTTCTTGAAGTATAATATTCCGGGGGCTGTTCCTTGTATGATATACATTTTCTTAATATAAAAGTTATTGTTATGAATAACTAAAAATTCAGAGCCATTTATCAATACAGGCTTTAAAACATTCTTATTATGTCCTTGTTTGGCTTTAACAAAGCAATTTAAATATTGTATTTGACCGATTATTCCATTCCCATTCAAATTTAGATCACCTCCTAATTTCGGTCTGTAAAGAGCAAATCCACCTAAATCGAAAGCTGTTTCCATGATTACGCCTGTGACACTTGAACGAAAAAGATTTAAACCGCCGTTATGAATTCTATAGCCATTCAGATTTAAATCACCACCAAGTTTAAACTCTTTTATTAAATAGCTGTTCATATTAATATTATTTAGCATTGTCAATTCGCCATTTTCACCGTCAAATAAGTTTGATGAATTATTAATCAAAGCATGTCCATTCAAATCTAAATCAGTTTGTAATTGTATTTTTTCATTCACGATTTTATAAGCTTCAGTGAAGTCGTAAACACTTGATGAACGTCTACAGCTTCAAAATCAATACCATATGCAACACAATGAACTTTGTACTTATTTGGATAAGTTGGGTTAGCATTAATATGAATCTTACAATATAAATATTCAGGTGGTGAACTTACTGAAGGTTTTTCAATCCATAATAAATATCTCGAATGATCTTCATTTCTGTTGTCAAATTTTCTCCCTACAGTTTTATGAATTGTAATTCCACCAGTTGCATTGAATGTTACACTACTAAGACTCATTCCTTCATAATCAGGAAATAGCCATTCAAGAATGAAAGTGTATTTTCCATCTTTTATTGTATACATATTAAATCCAATTCTAGCTCTGTAAATATGATTAGCTTCTTTATTCAAGTCTATATCAATGACCTTTTTTGAAATCAAATGTGGTGAACGAGGTAAATTAACATATCCATTAACTGTCAAGCCATATTCAGTGCTAATTTCATCGATATCATTCATCAAATATTTGAAAGCATTCTTTGGATGAGAAGCAGATGAAATATGACTTTTTTCTAATTGATCTAAATTTACGGCATCGGTTTTCTTTGTTCCTTCTTTTAAGTTAATGATTTTATGCCCTCCAAGTTTCATATCCGCCGTCATCGCATTTGTTCCATTCAATAATAAAGTGTTTGCTCTGATGGTTTGTGAAGCTCGATTTAAAACTCTAAAGTTCACTGCATCGGTTTCATTCACCACGTCCGCTAAATTTGTTATTTTATTATTATTCATGTCAATATAGTCTGAAGTATGAATCTGGCCAACATTCTCCAAGTGTTTGTTTAAAAAATTATAACTTCCATCAGATGTAAATCCAATTATATCTTTAGTTTTATCATCTACATAAAACTTATTGGCAGCATCTGTGTTAGCAGTTGGTGTTGCACAGTTGATCACTTTGTTACCAGCAAGATTTAAATTAGCTGTCATTAAAACACTTCCATCTTTTTTAAGAAATGGAGAAACATCAATGCCAGCAATGCCAGCAATTTCAGTATCAACATACCCCTTTGTGGCTGTATCATTGTTTGCAGTTGGTGTTGATACATTAGTCAATTTGTTACCTCCAAGATTCAAATCAGAAGTCATCGCAACGCTTCCATTTAGTTTCAAAAAATTATTGTTCACATAGTTTCTATTTACAGCTGAATAACCAAATCTTGGGTTATCTGGTATGCCAAATAGATCATTTCTATTCATGCTGACAGGTGCGAAAATTACACCACCTGTGTTTTTATTAAGGAAATCAGCTGTTTTATTATCAACGTAAGATTTGTTTACAGCGTCTTGTGGGTTTGAGGGGTTATCCTGCAGGTTGATGATTTTGTTTAATTTCATGTCAATATTACCACCAAAGGCAACATTACCATTTTCAATTTCATAAACTGGGTCATGAATATGTGATAAAATGATATTGGAAAATCCATAAATACCATAAACTATAATGTGATGTTTGACATTTTTTAATATATTTGGTGTAATAACTGTTAATTCAATTGTTGAAGTTCCTTGACTTGTTTTTTCGATGAAGAATATTTTCTTAAGATAACCATCAACAATATGTGTCTTTGGAAATGCTCTTTGTATTGGACTTTTTCTTATATGCATATTTTGTGTCTCCATTTCAATATTAACTATTGCCTGCTCTGGATAATTTTCTGTATAAAATTCAAGAACAAAAGTATAATTTGAAACTTCCAATTGTGTTACATTTAACATAAAAACAGATATCATACTTTCATTTGGAATTCTAAAAGACAATGATTTTTTATTAATCTTGTATGGGCTTTTATTGAAGTCTTCCAATTGAAGATTATTCGCATTTTGTGTTACAGTTGTTTTTGATATGTCTTCGAGAAGAAATTTAAATGGATTTTCCCGAGTTCCTTCAATTGATAAAATAGCATCATTTACATATCTTAAATTTGTGGAATCGCTATTATTTATTGGCGAGCCAACGTTTGTAAGACGTTTGTTTTCAACATCATAACTACCATCCAGTGTTGATTGTAATCCACCTGTATCACCCTTGTCACCTTTATAACCTCTCGGACCTCTTTCACCTTTAAAACCAAATGGACCTCTCTCACCTTCATCACCCTTTGGGCCTGCTGGACCGACTGGACCTCTATCACCTTTATCACCTTTTGGACCAGCAGGACCTCTATCACCTTTTGGACCTATTTCACCAGTTCCTATATTGTCTGGAGTTGGTAAATCATTAAATAATCCCATATAATATTAGATTAGATAACACCGTAAAAATTTCTCTTCACTGTTTTCATTGGTTTGTCAACATAACAGAAGGAATATGGTTTTTTGGTTGCTTCAATATATTTCTGCTTATCAATTCCGAGTTCTTGGGAGATAATGTTTCTCTCTCTTGTGGATGAGAAATCATAAAGACAGAAATGGCTACAATTGAGTCTGACAGATTTTTGACACCCATAGAATGACTGTGTTAGGTACAATACAGAACAATTTTTGTGGCGACCCTGAATGAAATAGCTTATGATTTGATCTTGTTTTTTATCAGTCACAAAATCATCAAACACAACCAGTCGCTGTAAAACAGTGCCTTTGATTTGTTCAACGGGTAAAATTTCATCTTGGCTACAAACTAAAACGGGGTAACCAACTTGTTTGCTTATTCCATCCATCACATGCTGTAAATATTGATATTTGTCTTGATCCAAGTTTTTGGCGTATAGATGTATTTGATCATAATAGACCAAAGGTTCCATAATCAGATGCAAGAACAAGGTTGTCTTTCCAGATCCAGAATTTCCAGCCAATAACATTCTGAATGTATCTTTTGGCATATATGGATACAACTGTCTGAATGAATTATTTGAATTCTGAACGATATCATAATTTGGAATTTCCATATGTTAATAGTTTAGATTAGTCTAACACAATTGTATATGGATATAGAACGTATGAAAAGGCTTCTTAAAAGTGGAATTGAAGCTGGAAATAAAACTAGAGAAGTACGTGAGGTTATCAAGACTTATGAAAACAGAAAACAGGATGCTTATGATGAAACATTGCAATTACTGAAACCATCTATTGATGTTCAGAAGAGTGTGAAAGAAAGTGTTGACAAAAAACAGGATGAAGTCATTGAACAGTTGAAAAAAAATCAACTAGCTTTAACACAAGGACTTGATGATGTTATTGATCGCAGAGCAATTACAATGGGTGAGGAACTTCCTAAAGCCATTGAAGCCCCAACAGATGAGGATGAGAAACCCAGCATTTTAAATATCGATAATAATTTTGATAAAGATGACAGAATTATATTAAAAAATAACAAGCTTTTGAAACCATCCGATTTAACTCAAGTCAGCCCACAAAAACTTCTCGAGGAAAAGAAAAGATCTGGAGATACAGCTAAAAGTATTGGAGTTAAAAAAATATTTGCGAAAACACCAGAAGACAAACAATCTTATGATAGAGAATTACAAACTTTGAAGAAATATAGAGAAACGATTTCAGATGTACTGGCTTCTTACAAATACAAAACAGGGGAAGGAATGAGAAAGAGAAAACAATATGGAGCAGGTGTTGTTCATTATAATAATATTGGTGACTTGCTTTCACGTTTACAGTTACTTGGTGGGTCTATTTTTGCTGGTAATAATAGCGCAAAAGTCAGAAATGAGTTTGTAAATATATTACATGTATTAAGCAGACTGGGTATTGTTGGAAACGAGGAGTTTAAAAAAATAATGATGAAATATCTAATGTAAAAGTATATGACAGAAATTTCATTACGATTCAACAATAAAAACAGAGACAGAATTGGTGTTAGTAAGAGTCATGATTTTGAAAAAAGATTCAATACACCTATCAAATTAACGAATGATTTGAAATATGAAATGGCTGTGAATGTTATCAATATGACATACAGTTGGTACAACATCAGAGAGTCTTTAGGGAATAATCAAATTAAATATAGCTATGACAAAGGTGTAAACTGGGAAACAATAACATTCGTTGACGGAATGTATTCATACGACGATATCAATAGCTACATTCATGAGTATATGAGTAAAAATAGCCATGTACTGAATCCATCTGAAACAGACAAATCAAAATTCCAGTATGGTATTAAAATGTATTTCGTTTTGTCAACATATCGCATTTTGATTGAACTCAATGAAAATTATCGTGTGGATCTGAGAAATAATGATTTCAGAAAACTTATCGGTTTCGATTCAAAATTAGTTTCAGCAACAGAATATCGAACAAATCTACCAGATATTACAAGAGGAGTGGATGAAATTTATATCAATTGTGATAATGTGATAGATAGCATTGTTGATGGCAATAGTACAAATACAATCGCTGTTATTCCAGTCACAGATCTCGTCAGAAGTTTACCTTTCACTTACAAACCTCGTTTTCTTTCATGGAATCCTATCTCAACACACACAATCAGCTCAATACGTTTTTATGTCACTGATTCTTCCGGAGCTCCAGTTGATTTAAATGGGATAGATTGGTATATTGAGTTATTCTTGAGAGGTGTGGAATTATAAAACCTAATAGTATATGAAACGGTTTGAGTACAAAAAATATGAGCAAATTGGTGAAGGCATCTTTACTGACATTGCCAAAACAGCTGTAAAAAAAGCAGCTGAAAAAGCAGCTACAACAATTGGTGAACATGCTGGCAAAAAAGGTGGTGATAAAATAATAGAACTTTTAAGCAAGAAAAAGAAAAGTGGAACTGAGAGTGAGATTAAGACTGGGGGTGAGATCAAAAGAAAGAGAGGCAGACCTCGAAAAATTAAGTAACTTTTATCTAACACAATAATATATGTCAAACTATCGCGACTCAAAATATATCGAACGATATGAAGATGTTGTCTTTGAGCTTGAGACAGCAATTAATACTGTGATTGCAAATAATGCTCATCAGAGGAAAACAGGTTACCGATTTGTTGTTGATAACAGTGGAGAGACCACACCATTTGATTGGTACAATGCCCGTTTGAGTATTGATTATATTGTCAAAAAGCTTGCAGATGGAGCTGCAATAGCAGCAAATGATCGAAACGGTATTGTAAATTCTGTGTATGCTCTCATTAACACCATAAATGTGAAAGTAAACGGTATCGATGTTTATGAGTGTAGAGATGCTAACCAAGCTACAAATATTAAGTCATTACTTGAATATTCACGGGGTTATGCTGCAAGTCAGGGAACCAATGAGTTCTTCTATCTTGACTCAAACAGAAATGCTGATGACAGAGCAGATCAAGCTCCTACTCGCAACGCAGGTTTCACGCTAGAAAAGCACTATTGAATGGTGCTAATGGAAAAGTGTTTGCAGATGCATCATTGAACAGATACGGTTTTTTCAAGAGCCTTTTTGGTGAAATTATGCCCAACTCGAAAGTTGAGCTCAATATAACAATTGAGAGTGATGCAAATCTAATTTGGCAAGCTGCTGATGATTGCCGTGTAGTAATCACCAAATTTCAGCTAATTGTTCCCAGAATAATTTTCAATTCAAGTGGTAAGTCTTTGTACATGAGCACGTATCTTGACACCAGGAAGTGGACTTACATGAGAGAAATGGTTGAGAGGGGAAATTCAACAAGACAACAGACAGCTAATTTCCGTATTTCAACAGGAATAAACAAACCAAGGCATGTATTTGTTTTCATCATCAATGATGCTAATGATTCGTCTCAGACGGCCAATAAATTCTTGTATAACACATTCTCTGTTGCAAATAACCAAACAATGACTAATTGCTATCTAGAGGTTGGAAATGGAAACGATTATCCAGAGGTTCATTACAAACCCTCAACAGAGCCCACAAGGGTATTCAGAGATGTATTGAAATATGTTGAGGCCATCAATGAGTTCAGTGATAGTACCCTGCTTGACAGAGGTAACTTTGGTACAATATTCCCTTTCATTTACTTTGATCTGACAAAACAGAAGCAGGACATAAAAGATGGAATGACAAAACTGAATTTCAAATACACTTTAAGTGCTGCAGCAAATGCTGATTACAGTGTGTATGCACTTGTGCTGTATGAACAGGATGTTGAGATGAGAAAGACTGATGGAAAGTTGATTCTGAGATCTATGTAAATGGAATAAGTAAATAAATTGATTAAATTAAATAAATAAATTAAATAATTAAATTAAATAATTAAATAATTAAATAATTAAATTAAATCATTATTTATATTGAATACAATTTAGTATAAACATATATTATATGACTACTTATCATCCTCATGGAGTGACACTGTCACAAGGTCAGAAAGAAAAGCTGGCAAAAGCTATTAAATCAAATTCAGCGGTAACATTGAGGCTGACTCATGATGAATTATCTGGCGGTGATCAACTTATGTTGACAAAAAGACAAATCAACAAACTGATGAAATCAAAAAGATTGGGAAAAGGTTCTGATATCAATATATCAAAAAGTCAAATCAGAAAAGCTGTTGTACATGGAGGTTCTCTTTGGTCAAGTCTTTTTTCACTTGGAACAAGACTATTGCCATATGCAGGTAAGGCAGTAGCTAAAGCGGCTCCAGCATTGGCCACAGGTGCTCTTTCTTCATTAGCAAGTCTCGGCATTGATAAATTATTTGGAAAGAAACAAAATGGAGGATTCATTATTCCCAATGAAAACTTGCCCCAACTATTGAATTTTGGAAATTTATTGAATGTGAGACAAATGGCTGAACTTGTAAATGCAATGCAGTCTGGTGGACAACTTGCTATCAAACCAACAAAAACTCAGTCTGGTGGGTTTCTTGGAACACTTTTAGCAAGTATTGGAATTCCTCTACTTATGAAAGCCTTGACTGGAAAGGGTTTGCATGTTGAACACAGCCGTTCTAGACGGTCATTACCAGTTCATGTTCCAGATCACATTGCAGTTAATAAAAATAAAAGTGGTGGGAAACACGCTATGATTCCATGGCAATCACCCCCAGGTTTTGGTACATGGGATAACCCAATCGGTTATGGAATGAAAAAAAAAAGACCAAAAAGGGAAAAGGACTTCTATTAGGCAAAAACAGTCCATTCAATTCAATCCCCATACTAGGAACCATTTTGTAAACAAACCCTTATCCAACTTTGATTTAATCAATTGGGTGAAACAACTTGGAATAAAACATTTTAGAGGAGTATTTTCAAGAGACAATCTTCCTAGACAAATCAAAAACAAAGAATGTGGGATAGTCAATCTTGATTCCAAAATTGGACCTGGTACTCATTGGGTTTGTTATAGGAATTTCAAAAATGATAAATACTGTGAATACTTCGACTCTTTCGGTTTAATGATGCCAACAGAAGTTCAAATGTATATGGCTGCAAGCGGTAAACAACTTGAATACTCTGGTGATGAGATACAAGAAAGGGATTCTGTCTTGTGTGGATATTGGTGTTTATACTATCTTCTCGAGAGACAAAAAGGCAGATCAATTCTGAATACAATACACAATTCCAAATTCAATCCAGCAGATGTTAGTGTCAATCACAGATTCATTATAGACTACTTCGAAAATATATAATGTAATAATATATGGATTGTACATGTGGTGTTCTTGACAAGAATAAGAAACCTTGCTCGATGAAAGAATGTATAAAGAGGAAACAAGTCAGATACTGGGGATTAAGTAAGGTTGACTCACGTATTCTCGAATCAGCAGGATCGCCAAGAGATCTCGACAAGAGAAGACAGAAATTGATTTCTGAAAGAATTAAAAACAAAGCTGAAAAAACAAATATCAAAACAGATATCAAAGGATTAGATTATGGCAAAGGTATTGACATTCATAAGGTTATTGGCAAGCTTCCTAAACCAAAAGCAGGTTGGACTCCAAGTAAGTATAAATATATGGGACCTTATAACCCGTTGCACGAACAGTTGGAATATGATACAAATTACAGGTGAGGTTACAAAATGGAATGTCCAACCATATAATAAAGTAGATGAAATAGCAGCTTACCACGATATTTGTTATGATATGGGAAAGAATAAAGGTGATTGTGATAGAACAATGATCAATTCTCTTGATGCCATTCCCTATGGTGAGATGCCAAAATGGGGTCAAACAGCCAGATTCTTAATTGATAAAAAACAGAAATTAGGTCTTGGTGTTTCAAAAAACGGAAAAAGCCGTCGAGTGAAGAAAACTGGCAAGAAAAATTAGCAGATGAATTACATACACCCATAAAACTAAATTTCACTTGGCGGCGTGTGATTGTAAATAAAATTGATGAAATATGGCCAAGTGATCTAGTTGAAATGCAACAGTTCAGTAAATGGAATAAAGGTTATCGATATCTTCTTATGGTTATTGATGTCTTCAGCAAATATGGTTGGATTATCCCATTGAAGGATAAGAAAGGTGAATCTGTCACTGAAGCATTCAAAACAATATTCAAGGAAGGCAGAAAACCACAGTATTTATGGGTTGATAAAGGTAAAGAGTTTTACAACAAACATGTGAAAGACCTATTAGAGAAACATAGTGTACAGATGTACTCAACTGAGAACGAAGAAAAGTCCTCAGTAATTGAAAGATGGAATCGGACAATTAAATCCAAAATGTGGAAGCAGTTCACTGTTCAAGGTAATACACAGTATTTAGACATGTTACCAAAATTAGTGAGACAGTATAATAATACCAAACATTCAAACATAAAGATGACACCTACAGAGGCTTCAAAGAAAAAGAATGAAGGAACTGTTTACTTTAATCTATATGGTGATATGGAGCCATTAAAACAGAAACCAAAATTTAAAATAGGTGATAAGGTCCGAATATCTAAGTATAAACGGAATGTGTTTGACAAGGGCTATACACCAAATTGGACTGAGGAAGTGTTCACAGTTGATACACTAATCCAATAACATACAAAATAAAGGATCTAAAAGGTGAAGATATCGAAGGGAGTTTTTATGAACCTGAATTATTAAAAGCCAGACAGGATGTTTTCCGTATCGATAAAGTCATTCGCAGAGACTATAAGAAAAAACAAGCTTTGGTGAAGTGGAAGGGTTATAGTGACGAATTTAACAGTTGGATACCATTTAGGGATTTAAAAGAAATATTATAAAAAGAAAATTATCTAATATATATAATAGAAGATACAGTAGTATATACTGTTATTTGCTCATGATAGCCAAGAATATTATTATTCCTGACTATATTTAAACACAGGTCGAAAATATATTAAAAATAAATTATTATAATATAATATACAAATGCAAAAATATTCCTACGATAATAAAGAATTAGATGTATCAATAGATTGTTATCTTGATGATAAAAATGATTTATGGTTCAGAGGTAGAGACATAGCTATTATTCTCGACTATAAAAATCCACAAAAAGCAATCAAGGATCATGTTTTATCTGATGATAGAATCTTAAGAGACCACAAAATCAGCATAAATTCACGATGTAACAAAACGTTACCTCATGCTGAGACCATCGAAAAAACTTTCAAATGTTTTTTTATAAATGAATCAGGACTTTATTCACTAATATTGTCTTCTAAAAAACAAGAAGCAGTAAAATTTAAACATTGGGTTACATCAAAAGTATTGCCATCAATCAGGAAACAGGGATATTACAAACAGATCAATGACAGAAGCAATAATATGCTATTAATTGAATGTGAAAATGATCTGCATTATAAGATTGTTTCATTCATTAGAAAGAAATATGAAGACGCATTAATGATTGCCGGCTTAGGTGAGAATCAAATAAGCTCAAACATGAGAATCAAAAGTTACAACAAAGGATATATGTCTGGACAATGTGATTTAATGTTAATGAATCCCACTAGAAAATATAATGCTCTTTGTCTTGAATTTAAAAGCCCAACTGGTGTATATCAAGTGTCGGATAAACAAAAAATTATGAAGCAAATGTATGAAAAAAATAAGTGCAAATACATCATGAGCAACTGTTTCGAAGACTTAATCCACGAAATAACTAAACACATGGAAGAGAGCAAATTATACTTGTCAAGAAGAGAAAAATAATATAAAATATTTAAAAATAAATATAGTAGTATAATATATGGAGAATCAAAATGTTAAGAGAGGTCGAGGAAGGCCTAGAGTTCTCAGTGATGAGGAAAGAATAAAACGCAAGACTACCTATATGCTGAATAAAGAATGGTACTGTTAAGTTTGTAATAATGGCAAAAATTACACACTGGCCGGAAGAACGCTTCACAAGAGAACAAAAAAGCACATTAAAAATAAAAATCAGAGGTTAGGTGTCGATGAGAGGGACATCAATTTGGTCATGCAAATGACTGGAGTAAGCAGATATGATGGATTCAGAGCGTTGGAGAATAACGATTGTGATATTGTAAATTCCATTATAGAGATTGATGATTTACACGGTGGAAATATCATTTAAAAAACTAAAATATAATACAGTTCGAAGGATCCATGATTGGATCATTTGAATTCTCAACCATATTTAAACGCACATTAAAAAACGGTTTAAAGAAAAAAATATATAGTTATAATATTAATAGATGAATAAAAATTTAATCGAAACCAATAATATGAATATGAACAAGAAAGATTTGAAGAAACTAACCAAGTCGCAGCTTATTGAATTGTTATTGAAACAACAGAATAAGAAACAGAAGAAACCAAAAATAGTTATAGTTGATGATACCAAGCCTATACAGAGACCAGTCCCCGCACCTCGCAAGAGTGTTAAACAGATGGTTCAAGATTATGAACACAACATAATTCCCCCACCAATAAGACCTATCCCTGCCCCAAGAACCAAAAAACCAACACCTGCACCGAGGACAAGGATTACACAAACAGAGAAAGCTCTAAAGGGCTTCACTGAGTCTTATGAAATTGGAATAAAAAATGACAAAGACCCGCTAGATCAGCTACTAAACACAAGAATGGCAATCGAAACACACATTAAAAAATTGTTAAATGAAATGAAAGGACTGAAATTTGTTGAGACACTTAAAGTGCAATTCACAAAAATGACGCATGGAAGTCTAGAGTTTAAAACAGGCTATTTCAACAGCACACCTCAAACAATTATCAATGATCCAGGAATCTCAGAATCACTTGAATTATCAAAGCAGGAAATATTGAATAAGATAGCTCAATGGGTATCTGAAGGTTCTGGTTGGACTATTGAATCTGTTGAAAACCATTATCTAAATACAGAGAAAAAAGAGCCAATGAAGGGCTCCTCATATATTAAACTACCAAATGAACTAAGAAACAGTGCGAAGGGTTTGATTAATAAGAAAAATGAAGATAATGAATGCTTCAGATGGTGTCACATCAGACATTTGAATCCACAAGACAAAGATCCACAGAGAATCAAAAAAGTTGACAAGAAATTTATTGAAAAATTGGATTATTCAGGTATTGAATTCCCAGTGACTATCAAACAGTACAACAAGATTGAAAAACAAAATGAGATCAACATCAATGTTTTTGGTTATGAGAATTATCAACCATATCCAATTTTTGTCTCAAAAGAGAAATATGCAGACTGCTTGAATCTGCTTCTAATAACTGAAAATAAAAACAAGCATTATGTGCTGATCAAAGATTTCAATAAGTTCATGTACAATCAGACTAAACATAAGGAAAGAAAACACTTTTGCATGCATTGTTTACAGTGTTTCAGCTCTGAAAGGGTTCTGAATGATCACAAGGACAATTGTATAATTATCAATGGCACACAGGCAATAAAAATGCCAGACAAAGATAACAAAATACTAAAATTCAACAACTTTCATAAACAACAACAGGTACCATTTGTAATCTATGCTGATTTTGAGGCTATCACTGAAAAAATACACGGTTGCCAACCCAACAATGATAAATCATTCACCGAAGCCTATCAGAAGCATACTGACTGCGGATATGGTTACAAGGTTGTTTGTTGCTATGATGATAAATACAGCAAACCAAGAGCAATATACAGAGGTGAGAAAGCTGTGTACAAGTTCATGGAAAAGATGTTAGAGGAAGTCGTGTATTGCAAAAAGATTGTGAAGAAAAAATTCAACAAACCACTTAGAATGACAAATGATAATGAGGAAGAATTCAAAAAAGCCAAAGAATGTCACATTTGTAACAAAAAATACACTGACAAAGACATTAAAGTTCGAGATCATTGTCATATTACAGGCAAATACAGGGGATCAGCCCATCAAGAATGCAACCTGAAACTCAGAGTCAATCCAGAAGAAATAAAGATACCTGTTATATTTCACAATCTAAGAGGTTATGATAGTCATTTTATTATGCAGGAGATTGGAGCCATTGTAAAGAAACACACCTATAAAAATAAGAAAGGTGAAAAGTGCCAGATGACAATCAATGCTATCCCCAATAACATGGAGAAGTATATGGCTTTCATGCTTGGTAATCACTTGACCTTTCTTGATAGTTTCCAGTTCATGAGCTCTAGTTTGGAAAAACTTGTAGGCAATCTACCAAAAGAAGCCTTAAAATACACCTCACAAGAGTTCAAGGGAAATGATCTTAATCTGGTGGCACAGAAAGGTGTTTATCCTTATGACTATATGGATAGTTTCAATAAATGTAACCAAAAGCTGCCATCAAAAGATGAATTTTATAGCATATTGAGTGATGAACATATATCAGATGAAGACTATGCTCATGCTCAAAATGTGTGGAATACATTCTCTTTGAATAACATGGGAGATTATCATAACCTGTACCTCAAAACAGATGTGCTCCTATTAGCTGATGTATTTGAAAACTTCAGGAAAACATGTATTGAGTACTACAAACTGGACCCATGCCACTATTTCACATCTCCTGGCTTATCATGGGATGCAATGTTAAAGATGACTGATATCAAACTGGAATTGATGACTGACATTGATATGTTCCAGTTCATTGAAAAGGGTATGAGAGGTGGTATCAGTTATATTGCTAACCGTTATGGTAAAGCAAATAATAAATACATGAATGGGTATGATGAGAAGGCGCCCTCGAAATATATCATGTATCTTGATGCTAATAATCTATACGGTTGGGCAATGAGTCAATACCTTCCAACTGGTGGATTCAGATGGATGACTGAGAATAAAATAAATAATCTCAACCTGGCTAAGTACAAAGAAGATAGCAACAAGGGTTTCATTCTGGAAGTTGATCTGGAATACCCCCAGGAGTTGCATGATCTACATAATGATTACCCACTTGGGCCAGAGAAGGTGAAAGTAACTGAAGACATGCTTTCAGACTATTGCAAGGATATAGCAAAGAAATACAATATATC
>JAEMWC010000303.1:575000-582500 GCA_016490735.1 Pachyseris speciosa | reverse complement strand
CCTCCTTTTTTGTTTTCTTTCTTTTTTCTTTCTTTCTTGCCGTGTGACTGTATTTTCGCCAGTTTTCAGTCCACCTGTTTTACTTAACCTTCTGACTTCTGTTTGGGAGACTGGAACTGAATTTTACTCCGCTAGCTGGCAAGAAAGGTCCTTGATGGTTACTTCCCGTCAATCATCGCGTCTGATCCAAATTTATGGTCCAATAGGGTTTCACTTGTCGTAAGGCCCAATATGTCGTTTGATCTAGTTCTTTCTCTTCTGTTTAGACGACTCTTAGAAGTAATTATCTACAACAATGATGTATTCTTTGACGTGGATTGTCAAGAATTCTACTTCAGGCAGATGTCTATCAGTTGGGGTTTTGATGGCCTTCAAACTGCATTATATTCATAGGCGAAAGAGTTCTCGCCTTGTGCCCAAAAGTTTTTGCCTCAATATAGAGAGTCATAATGGCCTTTTCACCTTCGGAAATTTCCAAAGCTGCTTCACTTGCAGTTCTGTTCGTAATCACTGTCGTGGGAAACGTACTAGTGTGCGTGGTCCTCTTGAAGTTTCGAAGACAACTTCTAAGAAATCGGCCAACGTATCAGTTTATTCTGAACATCGTGCTGTCCGATTTGGTTGTTGGTCTTGTAACAATGCCATTCGAATTTGTTAATGAACTTCTAGGTGAATGGATATTCGGAGGAACGGCGTGCAAAATAATCGAGTTTATTGAAATTGCTGTTTTGGGTACGGCGGTCTTTACTCACGCTTGTATCGCGTTCGATCGATATCGTGGCCTGGCTCGTCCTTACCTGCCAAAGATGCAAGCAAGAGTTGTCAGAAAATTGCTTATCTTGTCATGGATCGTCCCCGCCTTTGCTTCATCTCCTTATCTGTACATGTTCAACTTATTAGATATTGGTTCCAAGACTATCTGCACGCCAAACTCAATTCCGATTAAATGGCTGGATAAGCTGTACGAGGCTATCGAGTTTCTAATTGTGCTGTTAGTACCATTCCTGATCTTGTGTTGGTGTTATTTTCGTGTGATCTATAAAATGTGGGGAAGAAGCCCTTCGGTGAATACCGTCGATAGCGCGGTCGTCCATTCTGCCGTTCTGAAAAGCAAAAAGCGTGTGACGCGGACATCTGGTCTGGTTGCTACGGTGTTTACTGTGTGTTGGATTCCCACCTTTATTTTAAGCTTCGTTCGGATTGTGTCAGGTACTGATCGCATTCATCGAGGGCATCTCTTGCACGAAATTTCTATGTTCGGCACCTTCATAAACGAGGCAGTCAATCCTATAATCTACTGTGCATTCGACAGGAATGTAAAAGAAAGAGTTGGTTTAAGAGTTATTTGCACTTATGCAGGATACAATGAAGGATTAAGCAAAGATATAGAAGAGACAAATAACATCAACATCGCAACTGCTAGCGGGTATAAGCAGATGAGTTTCAGAAACCTTGATCAAACTATTTCGACCAACGGGCAAGCGGCGCATGGAAACTCACGAACGCGGGAAGTCGATGAAAAGTAACTGTGAAAATAACACTCGAATGGATCTCGAATGACGTAAAGGACTTTGCAGTACTTTTGTTTTATTTTATTTTATTTAACTATTATTTTTTTTTTCTTTTTACAAATGAGAACAGCACAGTCTAAATGAGAATCTTTTAAGAACGTTAATCGATGCGATTTGGATTGCCTGTTTCCCAACAAACGAATAGGCTCGAGGGAGACAAAATTTGGGGGGAAAACACCAAAAAAATTTTTTTCCATATCGGTTTTGTTAGCTTTAATACACCAAAACACACATTTATCTGGTTCGTATGTTTTGCAGGACGTTTTCGTGAGTTTCAGGTCGTTTTATTTCATTCTGAGTCAGATGCTTGGATCGGCAGTAAATTATAATTTATTCGGTGATCATTCCGGGGCAGCTGCCGTTCACTCAATAATAATAATATCAATGATAATAACAACAGCCTTTATTTACCCTCGGCAGTATTTATAGCACAAAGGCTAGTGGGGCCAAGCAAATACAGAAACAAATAAAGTCAAATTAAATCAACTCAAATCAAATCAAATCAAATGTTGGTTTTTGGGGAGAGGGGAAAACCGGAGTACCCGGAGAAAAACTTCTCGGAGCAGAGTAGAGAACCAACAAACTCAGCCCACTAATGACACCGAGTCCGGGAATCGAACCCGGGCCACATTGGTGGAAGGCGAGCGCTCTCACCACTACGCCAACCCTGCTCCCCCAAAAGGTTTTTGTTGAGGTAAGAAATGTAAATCTGGCCTTTCTGGACGCGTCTGGATACTGTCACAGCGTTTGAACATGCCGTCATAACACTGTAACCATCGCCAGCCATTAAACTTCCCACAACAGGTTTTCGTCTTTGGACAGGTCTTGTTTCCTGTTTTTCTTTGAGCATTAATTATCATGAAAATTTCTGGGCAAACTCTTACCTTCCATTTTGTTCACTCGTTGAGGTTCGATTTCCTCGTTCAAGTACGTTCATTTAATTATATTATTGCGTGTCGAGCCAAAACAATATTTGAACAGAATTGCTCAACAGTAGAAACCGCGTCTACCAAGACTGACAAACCCCAAATTTGTTTAACTCATTGCACAAAGGAGGAAAACCTTCATTATCAAAATAAGCCCTAGCTGAAGCAAATCCGAAATTTTCACTCACTTTCAGGTTAAGCAAGTGTGGGTTCCAAGGAAATGAAGACTTCGCCTTTTTAATTACTTTTGGGTTTGGATCATGATTAACTCGGTTTTTAATAAACACCCGTTGCACACTACGCTTAAAACTTCCTGGCTTCTAATTTTCATATTTTCAATAGTACAAGCATAATTTATCTCTTTGTTTTGTCTTCACAGGTTTGTCAGTCATAAACTGTTGGTGTCACCGTCGTTAAACAATGCTGATTTATTTTATGTTTTTTATTTTTATTTTACACGGATCGATTTTTCTGTTGCTTGCTTAATTCAGGAATTAGTAGTCCTCCTCATTTCTCTATAGCACCCAGAGCCATCGTTGTGTAAGTAGTTTTCGTTACCACTTCGAAACTGATCATCATTAAACAATAGAAGTACTCTCGATGTTTTAGAAATGGTAATCCCACATCAAGCAGAAAGATTTGTGACAGCACGTTGTTTAGATCATAGCGTTTTATTCCGGATGGTAAAATTGACATCACCAAGCAGTAGTCCAAGTGTTTGAAATGTCCCAGATTAGTTCTGCGTTATTTACAAAACATGACTTCCCGTTATTTGCTAACCGGATGACTTGTAATCAGCATGTTTCTGGCCAAATATAATTTCCACTTTCATGATTCAGCTTGGGCTGAAAGGGCCTCCGCGCTTAAATAAAGTTGTCAGTCATTACCGGCACTTTTAGCAAAAGTTTCCGCCTTAGCAAGATCGGAGAGAAATATGGATCTTTTAATGACGGAACTTTATAAGGGGACCACTACAGCTTTCCAACCCTTCATGCAGAGTCCATGCGTTTTATCTGCACGATGAGTAACATTAACACAGAATTCATACGCCAGTTCCTGCGAGTCAAATTAAAGGTATGTCTAGCAGTGGTTGGTAGTCCATGGGGATAACTCAGGTTCTCTTTTTCGAGACGTGAGAAAATCCTAAAACTTTAATTTATTACGTGATTTCAAATGACGCTGCTAGGGTCTGTGCGTCATTCAAGATGTCGGATCAGTTTGAAGCCCTTGTTGAAGAATACGGTCTTGCTCTTGTTTTCAAGATCAATTTCTTGGAAAATCGGAGGAAGAGTAATTTTGACTTCAATAAAAGGGCGTTTGTAAGTGATAGCTATTTTTCTTGCGCAAACATCTTTTTGGAGTTACATTGTAAGTGCTTTATTTTACCATTCTCGTCTTTCTATTCAATCGGCATCCGCAAAATCTATTATTAGCAGAGTCTTCTCGGACTTTTAACGGTTTAGCTATCGAATTAATTCTTATAGAGTGACTTTGTTGTATTTACATATTTTTTTTAGCATTTATATATTTTGCGGGGCTTAGCAACCCAAGATAGAGTGTTATTCTAGCTATTTTCTGTGGTTACAACAGAGTCCTGCTCGGATAATTTGAAGTCACCAGTAATTGGAATAATTATTCCAGTTTTCCATTAGGTTGACTTTGTTTTTCATAGACTTTTATTGTTTCTATACCGTTTTTAATTAGTCTTAGTTCAATATTTTTAACCTGAATTCTCCTGAAGGTCTTATTTTGTCTAAATTAAGTTATCCTCTTATTTCATGTTGTATTATTTTATTATTTTAGCGATGTACTATCGACTGTAACTCGAACTTTGCCAAGTTGCTCTCTTCAGAAAATGCGTTTCTTTTCTGTCACCTAAAGGCTTTTTCACATCAGTGACGTAAGCGTGGTAATCCCACAAGAATGCTAGTGTCGTAACCAGGCTTGATTGTTATGTGATACAAGAATTTATGTTTTGTTTGTTTAGTGTTGACAGTTTAATCCACTGTTGAACTTTGAACATTTATTACAATCAAGATAGGGATAGAACTTCAGTTTTTTGCGAAATTGAAATAGCAGGTGAGAGTTCTGAGAAATCAAGTAAACCGTGAGATTAAATAGTTTCGTAATTTACCAAAGCGTGAGTTTCCTGTGTCGGTTCCAATCGATTCCCGATATTACGACCAAGTGTGCGAAATCTGTACGAGTCAAGAGCTACGTAAGACCAATTCCAAACGTTGAGCTAAGTACTACCGTACCAAACTCAAGTGAATTTGACCCGGCAGTGGCTCGACCATAGCACGGTACTGGTTCAAACGTCGAATTTAATTAAGTTTACGCTAAATTGAAAATAGAACAAAACAACCCAAAATAAGTTAAAACACATTTACCTAATTTATAAATTCAATTCGGCACAACAAGAGCACGCCGTTTGAAACCAAGTCGCGCTTCTGCCGTGCAGCACGACAAGGCCTGTCGTGCTAAATAGTCGTGCAACCCGGCCGATCTGAGTGATTTCAAATTAACGCCGTTCTTCTGCGCTGCTTAAGTGGAATTTAGTTCCTGAATTTACTTCGGCATGGTAATAGCGCATCGTTTGCAACGGGCTAACTCTTGCTTCCATGTTCGCCCGCGATCAAGTTGATTGGTTTAGTCCCTACCGTCACGCTTACGATTTGGCTCACACTCGTTCTTAATCGTCGTTTATCGTAATCGTAATCGTAATCGTAATCGTAATCGTAATCGTAATCGTAAGGCTTATGAAAAAGAAAACCTGATCATTAGGATTAACATTACTATGCTCTTACGACTATGCCGGTTTTCGTCTAAGATTACAATTGCTAGGCGGATTAAGAGGGTAGGGCGGGGGGAAGGGGAGTATTTTAAAAACAGTTTCTGTAACTAACCGACTTTCAATGAATTATTGTTGTGCGTCAGACGGATTTTTTTTTTTTTGGAGGGGTGGGGGGGGGGGGTTGTTACACCACAAAATGTAATAGTAACACAGAAAGTAATAAATTTTGCCACAAAATGTAATAGCGAAGCAAAATGTAATAACGCCGGTAACGCAACTATGTAATACATATAAGTAACGCAAAATGTAATAGCACAAAAATGTAATAACATTTTGGGTAGTATATGTTTCTTCCAAATATAAAGATTTGTATCGGCACTAAAATCCTTCAATTTCTTGCTAAGCACAGTGTCTGAGATCGCGGGTGCCTTCTTTCGTGATAACTGTATAGCGCTGTCATTCATGTTCGAGAGGTTAATGGGCGGCAACCATGTACAATGTCAGAGGACAAAAGTCACGTCCTGCCAGTATCTGACTACAAATTAAAAATATTCAAAGAAACAGCAGCCTGATAATGGAAGACCAAATGCCACTGAACGAGCTTAAGACAAATTTTCGACTGGTTGACCCCAAACTAAACGGATTTTTAACAAGAGCCCTCTATAAGATCATCAGTTTTGCGTTAAGGAGGCTTCATACAGTTTCTGTGGCCTTTGGGTATAACTATATTTCCTATAGAAAGGTCAATTATCTCCAAATCCAGTCACACACTTCATAACGAAACTTCATGGGTGTAAACTACTCAAGTTCCACAGCTTGTAGGCCAAATTAGAAAAAAAAATCTATAATTGCAAATAAAGTTTTGAAGGCCAGTTTTGTTCATTTATGAATTTTTCTTGAAGCTAGGAAATGTTAAACTTTTACACTTGTCTTCTCTCCTCAACTGAAGGAATTATCATGATATCAAAGCAGTTTCAATTTACATTGAGCCTTCTAGGCGGCTGTGATTGTAAGATATTTTAGTACGAGAATCGCTTAAAATAATTAGGAGCTTTGTGACTTGTCCGTGCTTTCCGTATTTTACAATCACAGCTGTCTAGAAGACTCAATGTGAATTTAAAATATCATTGATGCTATTTGTTTGTAAAGCTTGAAGAAAAATTCGGAAATGAACAAAACCGGCTTTTAAAACTTTATTTGCAATTTACTTCAAAACAAATCAAATGAAGAATGATCCTCGCAGTTGTGAACGCAATTTATGTAATTGCGAAAAGAAGCCTGAAAAAAATTCAGGACTTCAACGGGGTTTGAACCCGTGACCTCGTGATTACCGATGCGATGCTCTAACCAACTGAGCTATGAAGCCACTGACGTTGGGAGCAGGTCAATTGTGGGTTCATATGTTCCCATGAAAGAAATGAGTGTGAATGATATATGAAATGAGTCATATATGAACTGCGGAAATGAAATCAAATGAAGAATGATCCTCGCTTCTTTATTTGATTTCATTTCCGCAATTCATATATGATTCATTTCATATATCATTCACACTCATTTCTTTCACGGGAACATATGAACCCACAATTGACCTGCTCCCAACGTCAGTGACTTCATAGCTCAGTTGGTTAGAGCATCCACCGGCAATCGCGAGGTTACGGGTTCAAACCCCGTTGAAGTCCTGAATTTTTTTCAGGCTTCTTTTCGCAATTACATAAATTGCGTTCACAACTGCGAGGATCATTCTTCATTTGATTTTATTTCCGCAGTTCATATATGATTCATTTCATATATCATTCACACTCATTTCTTTCACGGGAACATATGAACCCACAATTGACCTGCTCCCAACGTCAGTGGCTTCATAGCTCAGTTGGTTAGAGCATCGCACCGGTAATCGCGAGGTCACGGGTTCAAACCCCGTTGAAGTCCTGAATTTTTTTTTTTTCAGGCTTCTTTTCGCAATTACATAAATTGCGTTCACAACTGCGAGGATCATTCTTCATTTGATTTCATTTCCGCAGTTCATATATGATTCATTTCATATATCATTCACACTTACTTGAAAACGCTAATATTTAAAAATTATTCATCGAAGTGGATGTGAAAAGTGGTGGATATTTACTTCTTACTGATTTTTTTCGCGCCCTTCTGTTCCTGATGCTTAATATTAGCTTTCCAAGTTCGGGCATGCACAGAAAATAAAGTTTCT
>JAEMWC010000303.1:547500-567500 GCA_016490735.1 Pachyseris speciosa | reverse complement strand
GGCGCAAGGAAAGCCATGAGAAGTTGCTCAATACTAGTAAATAAAATAATAACCATGGAGCTCCGCTTTTAGGCTTGGCTAAATCTATATATTAGAATAGGATGTTCTATTAAGACATGTAACTGTAATTTACTGTTTTTTGCCTAATGTAATTGAAGGAGGTCGTTTTTTTTTAAAGCCTTTTTTTTTGTGAAAGAATGTAATTTTTATTTGAGAGTAATTAACAAACTATCATCATTAAACAACGTCGTCGTGCATACGTGCCCACGAGCAATAAAGCTACCCATATACCATGAAAGCAATTCACTGGTTCCTATGAGTATGGTGCTCCGCTTGAGCTCCGCTATTACAGATTTTGTTTCTAATTTGGCTACGAGTTGTGGAACTCGAGTACTTTACACTCTTGAAGTTCGTTATGAAGTGTCGATGACTGGATTATTCGAGATAATTGTCCTTTTTCAAAATGAGCGACCACGCGTTTTCGTCGCTATGGTAACAGCTGTTGCTTGGAAACCAATGAAAACATAAACTTTGATCATTTGTCGAAAAGATGTTGTAGTGTCAAGGAAATCAAAGCTTGTCTTCTGTATGAAACTTTGATTTCAACAGTTACACCCCAAGGCAATAAAAAAACTGTACCGAGCCTCCTTATTAAGCGAAATTCAAAACTCATGGTTCGTACAAGCTTGAAAAGGTCTTGAATTTTAGTAGTCGTCTTGAAAAGTCCTTGAATTCGGTTAAGGTCCTTGAAAAGTACTTGATTTCTTTATTAGGTCTTGAAAAGTCCTTGAAATTTAGTAATTTACTTATGCTCTATCCCTTTTCTGAAAAATTAAATGATTTTGCTGAAAAAATTGGTGCATTGACGACGAATAACTGGCGATAACAGTGGGACAAATGGTCGGTATAACACATTTGAGTCTACATGAAGTAAAAGTTGATCTTTGCCTCAGTACCAGGCCTTTAATGTGGGGTTGTCCACCACATGCCTTTGTTTACAGGGGCTTTGTGATTGTGGTGGACGATGTGTTGCGTTTTTTCGAGCAAGCTATTGTTGACTTTCCCTTCGTTTGCAATTTAAATGAGTGATGGGCAAATGTGTATTTAATAGTAAATGGTTGAGTGATGCAAAGTTCAGCTAGGTGAAAGAATTCAAAGGTGACAAACACAAGGCCATGTGTTGCGTTTGTAACAAAGTGATAGACACAGAAAGGATGGGAGAAAGCGCCTTGAAGTCTCACATGAAAGGCGAGAAACACAAAAGGAACTCTGGTGCATCTTTAACTTCCGCTCAGTCTGTACTGATGACTACATTTTTGCATAAAGAACGTAGTTCAAGTTCTGATCAAAGGTCGGAATATGCGCCTAGTTGTGATAGTTGAATAACGATGAATTTTCTGTTCCCCCGCCACCACTAGCAGCAGATGGTCAGTCAACAGCCAAGCATACTGACGGATGTCAAGGACGTGGCACATTGGCGAATTTTGTGGGAAAAAATGATGTGCTCTCTGCTGAAATTCTGTGGACATTGCAAACGATATCTGCTCACTATTCGTACAAGTCAAACGAGAAAGTGGGGAAAATTTTTCAGGCTATGTTTCCGGATAGTGTGATTGCATCAAAGTTTGCATGCGGTGAAAAGAAGACTGCTTATCTTTGTACGTTTGGCTTGGCAAAGCACTTTAAAGAATTATTGATGGATGAAGTTAAAGGGCCTTTCAGTATTTTATTTGACGAAAGTTTAAATAACAAGAGCCAGCAGAAGCAAATGGATATCCATGTTTGGTTCTGGGCTGGAAATCAAGTTGTTACACGTTACTATGGGTCGCAATTTATGGGTAAGCATCAATTTTCTGTGAAATTGTGAGTGATAGCAATGTGTTTCGGTCAATGACATTTTTCTTGCATTTTATTAGAAAACCACTTAAAGCTGCAACATTATATTCACACTGTAGCTTTATAATGCTGAAGATACATGTATTTTACGCTTCAAATATGGTTGTAGTTCGGAGATTTGAAATAACTTTAACGTATTCTATGTATGACTTCAAGGTACTCAATTCTGTAATTTTTTTTTCAAAGGAAAGGTGTTTTCATTATTAGGAGAAAGCATTATTCTCCGATAATTGTTGTGGTTGCTCTATGTTCTGCTCTATGTTTTAGGCTGACAAAAACTGCTATTCATGACTTTATTATTTTGTAGGTCACGCAACAGCAGAAGATATGGTACAACACTTCAACACTGGGGTGATTAACAGTGGCCTAAACATTAAGAACATGGTTCAAATCAGTATGGATGGGCCAAATGTCAATTGGAAATTCTATGATATGATGAAGGTGAATTTGTCAGAAGAATTCCATACAACTCCAGTCAATATCGGTTCTTGTGGTATCCACACTGTACATAACAGCTTCAAGGCTGGTGTGGTGGCAAGTGAATGGAGTATCTCTTCCCTCTTGTCTAGCTTGTATTATCATTTCAAGGACTCTCCTGCCCGAAGGGAGGACTATGTTAAAGTGACAGGAAATTCCCAACTGCCACTCAAATTTGTCAACCATAGATGGTTAGAGAATGTTGTTGTCTCAGAAAGGGCCCTTAATATTTGGAGGAATATTGAGGCGTATGTCAAAGCAGTGCAAGAAAAAAGAATTCCAAATCCTGGAAACAAGTCCTTTCAAGTGATTAAAGAAGCAGTGGATGACAAACTAATCCTTGCCAAACTACATTTCTTTAAGTGCATTGCTAGTGAGGTACAACCTTTTCTAGCCAATTATCAAACTGACAAGCCCATGGTTTGTTTCTTGGCAACTGACCTTAGTACTCTTCTAAGAGCCCTTATGAGAAGATTCATCAAAGATGATGTGCTCTCTGAAGCAACTACAGTGGAGAAGCTCATCGTAGTTGATGTGGAGGAGAAGAGTAACCACAAGAGCTACAAGAAAATTGAAGTTGGCTTCTGCACAGAAAATGCGCTAAAGGATGCTCGTGCAAAAGCCCAAAAAGTGGGATGCTCCATAAGTTACAAACAACTTATGTTTTTTAGGCTTCAATGTAAGAGCTTCCTCCTGGCAATTATGAAGAAATTGATCCTAAAGTGCCCACTGTCCTACTCCCTTGTCCGCAACATGGTGGCTTTAGATCCTAGAGAGAGGCTACTAACCCAAACATCTGCAGAGGGAAATTCAAAAGGATCCTAACTGTGCTTGTCAATTCGAACAAAGTGAGGGATGAGAACTGTGACAATGTTTTGCAACAATATTCAACCTTTTTGGACAGGGTTCCAATCATTGGTTCTGATTTTTTTTTCATCTTTCAACCCAAATGTTCATAGAGTCGATGAGTTTTTTTCCACCCACATGACCGGTGAGAATTATGCAGCATTATTTGACATAGTGAAAGTTCTGCTGGTGCTTTCACATGGTCAGGCATCTGTAGAGCGGGGATTTTCTGTCAACAAAGAAATTAAAGTAGAGAACTTGCATGAGCACTCTCTGGTAGCTCAGCGTATCATTTGTGATCATCTAAGGGCAGTTGGTGGAGTTCTCAATGTGCCAGTTACAAAGAAACTCCTTGCTGCAGCAGCTTCATCTCGACAGAAATATGAGAAGTATCTACAGGAAGAAAGGGACAAAAAGAAGACAGCTGAAGAACAGAGAAAGAGAAAACATGTCCTGGATGAGATAGAGGAGCTCAAGGAGAAAAAGAAAAGGATGAAACTGGACATAGACTCACTTGTGAAGTCAGCAGATGATTTGAGTATCAAAGCTGAAGAAACTGGGCAGCTGACTCTTGTCACTAAGTCCAATGCTCTTAGAAAGGCAGCCAAAGATAATACTCTTCAACTGCAAGAAGTTGAGGACAAACTAAATGGAAAGTTGGAAGCTCTTAAAGGCTGCTGAAACATTTTGGTATCATTTTTTTTTGTTGAACAATGTTGTATTCCTGTATCTGTTTTTCAAAATTTATTTCTGTACCTCAGACATAAGTGAAGTAAAATATCCAGTGATTGATCGTTTTACAAAATGTAGTTACAGAGACTATTTAAAAACTGGAATGGGTTATGAATGAGTGTTTTAGGTGGAAAAAAGGAGACAAAAAAGGTCGATTTATTAAATAAACCTTGGTCCTTGAAAACTAGTTTTTCTCCTTGAAAAGACCTTGAAAAGTCCTTGAATTTTGTTTGTCTGAAGTTGTACGAACCATGAAACTTGAATAACACGAGCGGCGCGCAAGGTATTTTCCTTACTTTTAGGGCGACTTTTCGTGAAAAAATCGACGGAAATGAAGAGAAGGGATTTAAAAATAGAAAACAATTAACGGCACAAAAAATATGAATACTCAAGGAAATAAGTAAGACCTACGTGGATTATGTTAGAAAAATAGCGCCCAGAGACGACTTAAGGTTTTTCTGTTCGGCAATATATCTTGGGTGAACATGGGTCTTAAGTTCTTTTTCGCCGGCGCTAATCCTTTTTTTCCTGAGCCTGACGTGACGCCGAACGCGTCGATCCCACTTCCCACCAGCCACTTCTTATCAAAACCAATATGTAAATGTAAACGTTGTGGCATAAAACAAAGACGACAATCCGGATTTGGGAACACGTTCTTTTTAATAGCTTTATTCATTATATTACAGAGAGTTTGTAATCCCTATTTAAACAACGGCGCCATGTGCGAATTTGATCAAAATGAAGACACAGTTTCAGTTTATTTTGATGAACTGGAACATTGCCTCAACAAAAGAAACCCTGACGCATGCTCAACACAGACCGTTTCGACCCATGGCAGAGGTCTCTTTTCTCCCGCACGCTGAATACAAGGAAAAGAGGCCTCTGCTAGCAGGGAACTTACACTTGCTTGTATCTAGCAAAGTACATTGGTCTGAGACATACCCTTTTCAGCTCGTTCTTTTAACTATTCCATAGTTTTCCTCGCCTGACACCGTCATTTAAGTCCTCGAAAATCTCTAGTACCATAAACATTAACGCTATTTATTATCTCTCTCACTTAGTACGTCTGCTGTGATTGGTCAATTTTGCGGCCGTATTCTACAGTACGGCCCGCTTGACTTCAACTAGTTTCTTTCCCACACGCCGTTTTCTCGGTCCGTACTGTAATTTACGCATCCTCGTTTTTTCTCATTAATTTATTGCCCGCGCTTCGCGCTTGGGCCATAAATCAACGGGAAAAAACTCGGTCCGTAACTTACAGCACGGACCTCGAACTCGGCTAAGAAGAGGAATATAAGCGCTTACTGCTTCCGAGTTAGCGCCATGTTTTAAATTACATTAAGCGCCAACATATACCGGTAGCTTGCTTCGTCTAGCAATGTTGAATCGTGTTTTGCTACTATCCCAACATTTACCCCCAACAATGTTGGATGTGGACTTCAACTTTTGTTCGATAGTTTGGCCAGGGCTTTACATAACTTATGATGACATATTTCAGGGGCACCTAACAACAAGTTTCGGTAGATATCTGTTCGGTGGAGGGTAGTTCGCCTTAGACTTTCGGCGTCGATTAAAAAGTGCACTCGATTTTTGTAACTAAGACGTGACCAAAGAGATTCGCAATGCGGAAATCATAGCCCTCAGGTTTTCTGAAAGGTCATTATTTGCTGTTTTTTGCAGTCAAAAACGTCAGCTAGCATTTTCGAAAAGAAAATAGTCCCCTGGAAAGTCCGTGGAATGTTCATTTTCAGCTAGCATTTTATCAAAGGAAGGTTTTGTTTCCGAACATTTTCGGGCAATTAACCTTTCAGCTAAAGAATCCGAGCAGATCAAATTCTTGTAGCTGACGAAAACATCGCTTAAAACAATCTTCAAACACGATAAGGTACTTAAAAATGCTTTTCTACAGATTTTGGTTCATTTGGCTTGCTGGGTGTCCCTATGGTGAACCGTCCGTTGTCATTTAAATGACCTCATATCATTCCATTTATATTTATTCTTCGATTGCATAATCATAATGGAAATTACGAGTTTTGCAGCTGATTATATAGAAAGCCTTGCATTTAAAATAACTCGTTAGTTTAAAAACCTTGTTGCAGTCATGGCTTAATATAAAATGCACTAAAGACATCTCAAAAAGGAAATTATGCCTCAGCCATAGAGAGAGTGTTTTAACATATTTATGATTCGTTATTAGGTCCGAACCCAAACCTATGGCATTATATTTGGCAATTTAAAAGGAAATAAGTTCAACCCATTTATGTCATCATAACAAATGGGTGTAATGAAATTGTTATCACGTGTGCGTAACCATAGCGACGTTTTCAAAGCAAGTGAGATTATAACCTCCAGTCTTAAAGGATGAAGAATTAAGACACCCTCCTGGTTGGATCAGTGAAAATACGTCACGATCGCTGGCTTAAAATATCGAGATACATTCTCTTAATTGGGTATCTGTAAGGACGTTTTCTATAATATATAGAATATAGAATATTTTGCTCCGACTGAACCCCATGTCAATCCAGCCTCGGTTATTCAAACGACCCGGTTAAGCAGCTTTCACAGGATATACAAATCTTCACGGTTTAACATGCAAGACTCAGATTTTGAGCACTTTTCTAACATACATGTTTGTTCTAGAAGCAGGTGTAGTATAAAAGACCTGATCTTAACCACCTTTTTATGTCCGCAGACGGGTAGAAATAATAGCTAAAAGCTAATGACTTTTAACACAGGGGGTAGGTTAAATATCTTTATGTCTTGATACCTCGTAATTCTGTTATTTGCTTCAGTGATATTTGCAATTGAAATTGCTTGCACCAAAAATACAAAACAAAATTCAAATGATAAGTTAATGTTTGAAACAGGCCGTATAAATTTTAATATTTTCAACCCGTTCTGTTGGTTCAAATGACTGCGTCGTACTGAGCTTATAACAGATTAATTCACGGGAACAAACTCTTCACGGAACAATTTTCATGCAACGGGCGTGCAAATTTAGTATTTGAAACGACAAGCGCATTACCCACTGCTGTTAGGCATTGTTGTCGAACGTTTTTAATTATATCAAGATAAGTCTTGCCGTGCCAGAGGAAAATAAGACTGAATAATCAAGGAAATAGGAAAGGAACTAAAATAAGGAAAATTTAATTTACGACAAAACCAACAATCTGAAAAAAGTCATTTCAAAGTTTATTACGGACCGTTAAACGAGATATCTATTTTCACTACCATGGAAATATTGGCCGTTGCGTAGTTATATCTTTTCCTTTGGGGCAATAAGGGCCCATTAGTTCTGCTCAGTGGTGCGATTTATTGATTGAAAGACTGTGCTTCCGGCTTGTTTGGCAAAAAAAGAAATGGAAACATTACAATTTAAACATAATTAATGTGACATTATTTTATCACATATGATAGATTTAGGAAAAAAACAGCGATTTCAATGATTATAGTTTTACGGCCTGTATTTAAAGGCAAAGAATTTATGAAGGAGCCAGAAGGTGAAGGGCAGTATCCATTGGTGCGGTCATTTGGGCCGACGCTTATGATAAGTAGAATATGCAAGCAATTCATTGGTGCATCCTAACGAATGATATTTTTGGCTTCAACTGCTTTCTAATCTTCTCGTATTTCAGCCTCCCAGTGCTTGGTGAGACATTTATCCTTGATCTTTGAACAGGTGTTAGGTGCACTAATATTTGGTGTCCGTGAGCGCCTTTTGGTCATAACAAACTTTTTAATCGTGCTTTCATTTCCTGACTTTATAATTTCCAGCCAACACCATTTTGATGGCTCAATATCACAGAAGAGTTCTTCGGTCATTTAAAGCCGCAATTTTAGTGTATTGTGGTCAACACACAATTCATTCTCTTTATTTTAAGTGACAAGCACGGAATAAGAAAATCAAATTGTAGTCTACGAAATATGAAGTCACGATTAACATGAAATTCCTAGTTGTTTTTCATCGTGGTCCGAATTATAAAGCTTTACTCCTATCGTTATTTACCCCACGAAGTCTCCAAAACTTAGATTGCACTGTTTCGACCGTTAGACTCGAGTCTTCATGATACAATTAAGTCGTCGCCTAGTTCTATATCATTCACTGTGAAGGCCAATTCGGCTGTTGGTAACTCAGTGGTGGGCGTTTCGATTCTTCTATGTCAGCTAAAAAATATTATGTCATTCCTGCAAGCAATGCCTTAGCGAGATCCCTGTGAAAGATCGAGCTAAACTGTTAAGGATGTGTTCTTTTTGGTGGCTAATTAACCGCGCGAAACCATTCATTCGTTTTGACTCTCCCACAAGCACCGGTTAAGCTCCACTTTCGAAATTTTCTATTGAACCATGATCCTTACTGTTTCCCGCCTCTTCCCAATGCCATTAATATACTCAGTCAAATCAGATGCGGTTGGGAATCCAAAATTCATTCTCAAAGTGCATTACTAAACAAGTGGTGTAAGGAAATATATTCTGCAATGTGTGTGCTTTGGAATCAAAATCAAATTTCTAAAACTTGATGTTTTCTTTTTAATTTTATTCGTTTAGACTATTTTATTCAGGAAATTCGCTATAGGAGAGGGCGAATCCAGATGCCGTTATAGGGATCAGTTTCGGTGAGCTATCGGTCTATAGACATACAAATATACTCTTTACAGAACTTTAATTTAAAAAAAAATTGAGAAAAAAGTGTCAAAGTGTTATCTTGTGCAAAGAACACAAACGTTTCGGGCATAGCCCTTCTTCAGTGTGAAAACCGTATTAAAAATGTTTGCGCGACTGTCAAATTGAAAGAAACGTAACTAAGAGCTAAGCCAGCGGAAACTACACGCGCGTGCGCGCCATTTATAAGAAATGTGTTTGTAAATCAAATCGGAGTGCGTCGTGTACTGCATCTCGTGCCGTCGACGTTCCCAGTTATATATCGGGGAGACCGGCCGCGCTCTACGCGAACGATTCGGTTAACATCTTACGATGCGTCCAAAAGAACACTAGTGGTTTCCCGGTCGCAGACCACTTAAACTCTCCCGGCCACAGTAAGTAAGTAAGTAAGCACGTTATTTATGGAGGGTAACACTAAATAGCTAAAAGCTAATAAACTTGTGGCCGCAAAATTAGAAAAAAATTACAAAATTCAAATATCTTAAAAATATACTATCAAATCTAAAGATCCTATTAAATATTAAGTTCAACTAATATCAAGCTAAATACTAAAGTGATTTAGACTAAGCTGTTCTTTAAAAATTACATTATATAAACTCTTTTTAAAGGCAGGAAGAGAATCCTTACGTCTTAATTCTAAAGATAATTATTCCAAAGTTTACAAGCTCTAACTATGAAGGACTTTCCACCTTCAGTCTCACGTATATACTCAGGGCAAGCTAAGTCAAATGTAGCATACCTAGTATTTCTAGAATGGACTTGATTATTTACAGTAAAATGTTTATCTGACATCGTTGTTAGAGGTTTGCGGTAATTCGCTGCAGTTACATATATAAACAATCTTTATTTATACACGATATTAATTCAAAGCTACAAGCTTGTGAGGTCGTGTGCAAAAATTACAAATAAAAATAATGTCAAACGGAAACAATTAGAAATGAAACTCATTTTTAGGTTCGGCACTATGCAACCAGAGGGCTGAAATAATGTTTTCAATTTCTTATAAGTGGCGTGCGCTCGTCCAGTCTCCGTGCGCTTGGCTCTAAATTATAATTACGTTTCTTTCAATTTCGCACAAACATTTAACGGTTTTAACACTGAAGAAAGGCTCCCAAAACGTTTGTGTTTTTCACAACTCTTGATTTAAGTTTCACACATGTAATTGGGGAACAATGTATTTTTGTTCATTCTGAACAAATTTACTTTTTGTTTAAATACTCTCAAATATTATTTCATAGGCTAGCATACGTTTGAATCTAGTCTTGCAACAGATGATGTCGAATTTATGTATACCACATGAACGATAACTTTTATTCCCGTAAACATTAAAAAGGACTCACAAGCTTCTGAAACTTGCCGTATTGAAAATTTTTACTTTTTGGTTGGCAGCAATAATTTACAATTTAAAGGAACCTCGTGACTGTTAAGACAGAGAAAAAAGATAAAGGTTTATTTTGCCACCTGCTTTATTGTAGCAGAACGTTTCCAATTCCGCTTTTTGTCATACAAGGTGTGGCTTGAGAGAACTCTTTTAGGGTGTTAAAGCAACCAAATTATTTCGTGACGTCAAATGAATTTTCGCCCAGTCTGGCAAAATCAACGAAGCGTCCGTTTGAAATGTTAAGTAAAGACGAAGTTATTGACAGACGAAACGTCACGTAATTTAAACATGTCACAGCAGTTGTTTTCATTAATATTGATGATATGACTTGCGATGATGGTCAACCATATTTTGTCTATTGAGGTTGATTCAACATAGTCGTACCACTATTTAAATAAAAATGAATCGGTTTTTATAGATGAAAAGTTTATTCCTCTCGGTAAGCTTCTGTGTGCTGTAGTATTCCGTACAACAACCACGCGTAGAACACTAAGGACGTGACACAACTCTCATGGCAGACGCCCTCGTTTAAAACGCAACACAAAGAGTCGTTGGCTTATCTCTGGGTGATTGGTGGGGTGTTAAGCGCTAATCATAACTAAAAAAAGCTCTTGTCCATTTAAGTCTTCCTTTTTTTCCGGTTTTCTTTCAAGTTGAACGCCATGGAGTGAAATAAAGTGCATATCCTCGGGAAATAAATCTACGTGCACTTGAATTACCATTTTAATGTAAGGAGAAGATTATTTCAAACAACACGTTTACAGGTAAGCTATACGTGGTTAACTGTTAATACTTATGCGCTAAGGTGAGACCAAAGGGAACAATTTTGTTAACGCCAGTTCTGTTTATGTTATTCTCCGCAAGAGACTAGATAACTGGTCGGCAAATACTGTATGTATCTTACATGTCAGGTCGTGAAGAACTGTATCACAGCTTTTTTACCTGTCAAAAAATAAATAGAAGTTGATAATTATAACCAAAAGGAGTGTCGTTTAAAATAAAGACTCTTGAGATTCATACCCTTGCCGAATGGTTACAGCAGATATGCCAACGAGATTGATCGTATTTACATTATTACCATGCATTCTAGGTGAGCTTCAGTAAAATTCATCCACGGTGAAATGTTCTGCTAAGATTGCGAACAATACTGCTCCCGGCCACCGCTGATAAGGGCCTATATATTTAACAAGCTTTGTTTTTTATTTTAGTGCGCCTTTTTCAAAAAAGTCGAAATCGAAATTAAAAATTTAAACAGTAGAAAATACGAAGTGGTTGATTAAACTATAACCCCCTATAACTCAGAAAATACTGACAATATTTTCGATGTGATCGACAGTGAGAGCTTTATATTCTCATGAATCGTAATGAACACGTAGAGAGAAAAAGCACGGTAAAAAAAGTCTTGCAAACAGAAAAAGTATGTATTTATCTTTTCAGACATAATGGGATTACAAGGGAAATTATAATAAAAACGACTGGTACATGAAAGAAGACGTCGAAGCAAAATTATCAAGAATAAAGTTATCACGTCAGTGTTTTCTGTGTTTTCGGCTTTTTTCTTTTGTTCCGTTTCATTACAGCAAAACTTTACATACATGTACAATGAAGAGTACATGTAAAATGAAGAGTCAATGTTCCTGTTGGAAGGGAAAACGCGGGAATGAAAGAGCTGCTGCCAATATCAGTAGGCCCACATGGCATTTTAAACGCCATGATATTTACATTTTAATCACATAGTCGTTCTCGAGTTTGAACGCTAAAATGAATAAAAACAAACATAAAGATCAAATAAAGAAATATTACCAAGGTACACCATGAATGAAAATTATATTGTGGGATTTTCAAAGTTGTGTTTCATTGGTACTTTGGGTACATACAGAACATTTCATTTTTTCCGTCATCTCTAGCTATTGTTCTTTCCGTTTCACTTTGAACGTTCAGGCAATCTTCCTTTAACTTGTCAGAGCCTTCTAAAGACATCACCATGTAATTGACATTGTTGTGATATGTTGCCAATGAGGGCTGAACCCTGGGGTGTAGAAGACCCCATATGTTTGAATTCAATTAGAAGCCGACAAGAAAGGAGAGAATAAAACTAAGCGTATTTACGTTTGATTACGAGCACAGTGACAGACTACCCGCTGGTATCTGAGTCACCGACTTAATTAACACATTCAGAGAATTGAAAACATCATCAGTTTATTTTTAAAAATCATCATAATAAGGGAAAGGTTTATGTTGTTTTTTTTTTTCTTTCTTTCTTTTGAGAGGTAAATTTGTTTCAAAGTCGTTTTGAGGCCATCTGTGAATTTCAAGAAGCGTGCAGCTCTTACTGTAATGGACTAAGAAGTCCCGTGTATGACAGAAACATAGAGCGTGGCGGCTTATTGGCTATTTTTATTATTATTACTATTATTATTATTATTATTAGTAGTAGTAGTAGTAGTTGTTGTTGTTGTTGTTGTAGTATTTTCTTTTCTGCCCCCTGAACAGTCAAAATTTCGTGATCAAGGTGATTCGCTGCTGTTAAAAATGAGAATCAACTCTATCTTCCCTGGCAATACAATTCTGCAAGTGAAGACAGACCTGGAGAACACGCTTCTCGCACTTGCACAGTCATCGTTCGTCTTCATGCACGCATGCGCTGACTAAGGTGACCTGCCGTATCGCAGGTATCGAAAAACATGGCATTGTACTTTACTGACTTCACCTCTACCTGAGTACTAAAACTTTTCATAAACATAAAACGATAAAAAAAAAATAAAGTAAAATTAAACGTCTGGGTTAAATCTTCGTCAATAAGCCGCAGGGTTGATTACTTGGTCGCTTTTATATGCCGCAGCATCAATTATGCCAAATAAAAGTCTCACTTTTCATGTAATTTAACACCAATCTCACAGCAACCGTATGCAAATAGTTGTGTATGCAGCTTCTTTAACTGTTATTGGTCTCCACAGAAAACGCATGTGTCCATTTAAGAGGGAATCAGTATTGTTACTTGCCATCTTTATATCTCTTGGATGTTAAGGGAAAATATCGGTAAGTTTCATTCACAAATTACCAGCTAATACGTATAGTTATAACAGTTGAGTGTATGAAGTTGTGTTTATAGTGTGTTAAGTTGAGATTATATACATTTTACTTGAGACAAACTTTCTGCGGTGTTCGACGTTCAAATTACTATTTGTCGGTGGATCGTGTTTTATCTGAAGAGTTTACTTTAGTCTCGTCGGTAAATATCCCTCCCAGACGCTTGTCAGTTTGGCGAGGTGAAAAAATACACGACTACCTAAGATAAATTCAGGAGTCAATCATATATTTGGATTGTAGGGTATAAAACTAGTCCTCAGAAAGAGTGCTGGCGAAATGAATGGCGACAGGTTCGACATTTTATTATTTTTTGCCTTTTTATCTGATATGTTAATACATTGGATCTGGCAGCGCTGTATTTTCCGGTTCAAATTAAAAGCGCTGTAATAATTAAATTAATCATTAGCAACCAGTCCCTCGCCGATCGCAACAATTTTCGTGAGAGAAAATAGCAAAAGAAAACACCCGTTTCATTCTCTGCGTTTTCGATCTTATTCCATGTATTCCCAGGAAAAACCTCTTATCGCATTCTACTTGTATCGTCTTATTTTTTTGTACTGCTTTTAAAACTTTATGGTCCAATTTGAGCGTTTATCAAAGGATTCGGAAAACCGATACCTAAAATATGGAGGATCAAATATGGCGGCTGTGCAAACTATTGACGAAATTCCTACGCTGCAAGAAGTGATCACCTTACTTTGTGGAACGCAAAGAAAACATTTTGGTAGCGTATTATAGACTACCACTTTTCACTGTCGTGACTGAAATACTCTTGAAGTCATGAGGGAGATTGCATAGGCGGTAGGGGCATAATGTTTCCCCGGCTCAGCTCAGACCCAAAGACGAAGTGTTTGCAATCTTTCAGTCTTATTAAAGAACACTCCTACTCTGGAATGTTTATTGTTTCGCGACCAATCAAAATCGTTGCGAGACAAGTTGCACGAACCGTTGCAGAAAGTAGAACTCGAATCTACTTTCTGCAACGGTTCGTGCAACTTGTGTCGCCACGATTTCTTCCGTTGCAGGGTATGTTACATTTGCTACAATGTTACGTGCAACTTGTCTCGCAATGGCGTTGCGACACAAGTTGCACGAAACATTGCACAGTGTAACAGCGCCTATAGTCACGACTTCACACGAAACAACCTGCTGGCTTTTTTCTTCTACGACAAATCTTCAATTTTACCGTTTTCAAATACTGAAATTGTTCTTTTTTTATTTCAGAGCAATAGCGGTCAATAGCTGCCGTATATTCGTTTCTACCGTCGACTTCTTTAATACGGCAAATGAGGCAGAAATGTACCGTTGCAAATTTTGAAAATTTACACTCGCTTTTGATGGGTGTATACAAAACCTGGGCTAGCGGCCCACCCTATGGCCCACCATATTTTTCAATGTTTTCCGCTACTTTGTTTGTTTTTTGTTATGACAAGAATCAGAAGTCGTCAAGGTCGCGATAATATAGCAAAACAAAGAAAATTAAAGAAACGAGTTGCATTTGAGTGGGTTTTCGGTGAATATTTCAAGGCAACTGATGCCATCGCAAAGAGAAAGCTTGGTAGCCGGCATAGAATCTGGATTGGACTCATTATTTAAGAAAAGCAGGAATCACAATTGTGGCTTATGTGTATAGAGAATATCGTGTTGCATGTGCCTCATGCTCATGCTTTGAATACAAAGGAAGCTCGTGTGTTAATTAAGGTATACAGAATTAACACAACTTAAATTAACACGAATTGAAGGAAAAATCACTTTCCAATAAAGGAAATTAAGGCGAAAGAGGTGCTAAAATTTCAAAGTAAGGGAAACAGAATTTGTTGAGACAAGAGGAACAAATTTATTTTAACGCCAAGTGTAAAAACCCGCAATACAAACAATGCATGAGGAATTGTTCCTAAACGTAACTGGCCACTTCAAGCGTTCTTTCAATGTCCATGATTACGGCGGATCTCCACCCAGATAAAATAATGCACTTTCCTTTTCAGAAATATTCTAAATGATTTAACCTTATTTTCTGAAAGATTGATCTGAAATCCAGTGCGAGAAAAAAAGCTATTGTTTCCTAGTTGTCAAGAATGTCTGGAGTGTATCGAGAATTTAACGCGAAAATAATGAAAATTAAGGTCGCGGAAATTAATGCGCCACTTAAATAATGACGGGGAAATTAAAGCTAACAAAAATTAACACGATTTAAATTAACGCAAATTTTACAAATTCCCATTAATTGCATGAAGTGTTTATTTCCTATTATAAGGTATGCACATGAGCCTAATTCAATCGTGATTAAACTGAAGGTTGAAAACATGAGGTTGAACTAGCTAGCCTCATGTGTACATAATTATACTTTATATTCCAGGCATGAGCATGAGGTGCTTGCAATACGATATAGTCTCTATACGTATACTGATATACTCATTGTTAATAGCGTTTATCTGTAAATTTTTATATAAGAACAGGCGTCTGTATCTTGTCACACTATCCATGTACCTCTTGTGATGTTCCCATGTGCCTTAACGGAAATAATTTATTTAAAAACACAACACATAAGGCATTGTTGTGATTCCTGCTTTTCTTAAGTAATGAGTCCAATCCAGATTTCACGCCTAACTACCAAGCTTTCTCTTTGCGATCGCATCAGTTGCCTTGAAATAAAGTAGTATAGGGTGAGCCAGTTGAATACCACCTCCGCGAAGCGCACCCCTCCTTGCTTCGCTCTACGGGGAGGCTTCGCTCCGGTTGTATTCAACTGGCTCACCCTATACTACTCAGCACCCAAGGAGCTTGCGACGAGGAGCAACACGACCAACAAAGAGCCAAAAAGCACAAGCAAAGAAGAAAACAAAGGCAGTCGGGGTGCAAGGTCGGCCTATTAGAGATAGGGGCGTCTGGGGCAAGAGCGATGGAAACCCTATTAGAGAGAGGAGCGTCTGGGGCAAGAACGATGGAACATAAACACGGCCAATTAGAGAAAGGGGTGTCTGGGACAAGAGCGATGGAAGGAGAGAATGAGGAAGGTTTGATGGATTACCAACAATTGGTGCCACTCAAATTAATTTCTCGAAAAATTTTACCCCGTAATATAGCCCCCATGTCAGTGGATAAGCTGTTGGAAAGAGGTTGGTATGAGGCAGATGACCAACTTCCAACGCATCTCCCTCGTAGAACACGGGCGCCAGTATTGGTTCCCCAACAATATATTTCTCCACCACCCGCGCCCCCATCAGGTGCATCGCGGCGAAACCCCTTGGGGAGTTTGACCCTCTGTATCCACCCGTGCAAACACACGAAGACACAAATTATAAAACGATGCTCGCGACAAAGTTTGGCTCCCCCGCGAAGGAGGGGGTGGAAGTTGAAAGTGGGCGTCGGTTTACCAAGTTGAGATTTAGTGACAACCTTGATCAAAATAAAACACAGACTATCATGAATGAGATAAGCAGATTTGCCAACACTTCCTTTTACGTTCGGTATTCATATTCTTATTGGCTGAGGAATATTGACGACGGCTCTCTGCTTTTGTATTATATCAATCTTCACGAGGATTCACGATGGGTCAACCGCCGTTCCGACGCCGAAGAGTGGATACAAAAAATGGAGGAAGAAAGATTAAGAAAAGATCGAATAAAAAGAGACAGCACAAAATGGGTTTGAAAAGCTCCCTCTGACGTCTTCGTCAAACTTATATACACCCGACAACCACTGATGGGAACAGGTCCTTTACCCAAATGGCTCCGTGCTTTGGCACGTGGGCACCACGGCCCAATGGTTTGTTTGGACACATGTCGAGATAACCTATGCCTTTGGAGATGTCTTGCTTTACACCTGTACAAAGGAACCAGACCTGACAGATGCACACAAAAGGCACGAGAATTGGCGCAGAGTTTTCATCAACTTGAAACCACTCCACAAGATTGCCCCAAAACTTCACTGGATGAGCTTGACAAAGTCGAGCAACATTTCAACCACGGAAAACCAGTTTCTGAGTGGTCGGGCATTCGCGTTTATGAACCCGAAAAACAGGGTGAGGAAGTGAATTGGCGACTTCTTCGAAATCCCAACCCAAAGCTCACAAACATTCTCACCATTGGTGTTTACGAAGGACACGCCCTTGTTGTGAAGAAGATTCAACGTTTGGGTCAAAACTACATTTGCCCACACTGCCAAAGAAGATCCCCAAAAGCAAACAATTTGCAACGACACATCACAACCTGTTCTCGTGGAGAAACCGTGGTGACATGCCCCAACGAAAAAATTGAAAAACCAGAGACTGCTTTTGAAAGGGCTTTCTTCCCCAAATCTACCGCTTCACCTGAATCAATCCGTTGGTTGGAAAGGATAGCCCGCCAACGAGGCATCCACATTCACCACGCCCGCTGTGGGCATGGAGGAGAAGTGTGGCTTTTGGGTCGCCCAGTGGATGGGTTTCACATTCAGAGCAAAACAGTCTTTCAGTATCACGGTTGCTATTGGCATGGTTGTCCCCAGTGTTTTCCTGACCGCAACACAAAAATAACACACGCAGGGAAATCCAGAGAAGACTTGTATCAAGCAACACTCGAACGAACACAAAAACTTCGGGCAGCAGGGTTTCGTGTGGTTGAAGCTTGGTCATGCCGCGCCAAACAAACGCAAGAAGGGTTTCCCCCGACTTTCAAAAGAACTTACCCCCACTTCGAAGCATATGGGGACAAAACAAAGGGAAAGGACCCAACACCCACACTCCTCACTGAAAACGTTCACAAACCAATCTGTTTCTTAATCGGGGGCACACTTGAGCGCGAACCGACACATATCTGCGACAGAGATCCAAAGGCGCTGATTCACAAATTTGTGGAAGAGTTCGAACGGCGGGGGAAACGAATCAGGGAGGAAGTCAGAAAGGCTTTCCTTCTCGAAACTTTCCACCTACTTCCCAAAGGCCAAAAAAGTTCGATTGCGGGGTGGTGCGATGAAGTGCCCTTGATTGGTTTCAATTCTGGCAGATATGACTTGAATCTTGTGAAAGAATATCTGTTCGATACTCTTGCCGACACCACGAAAAAATCAAGAGTAGCCAAAAACGCAAACAAAATAATGTATCTCCTCACACAAAAGTTCCGTTTCCTTGACTATTTGGGGCCAGGAACCAACTATGACAGTTGGGTGAAGGCGAACGGTTGTGAGGCCACCAAATCGTGGTTTCCATATTAGAGGTTTGACAGCCCAGACAAGCTTGACTTTTCCGGCTTTCCAGACCACCCCGAATGGTAATCATCCCTGAAAGGGGAAAGGGTGTTGACACCAGAGGAATGGAGAGACTGTGTTCGGGTTTTCGAAGAAAAGGTGATGAAGACTTTTGCAGACTGGATGCGCTATTGCAACAATCTGGATGTCGCGCCCGGCCTCAAAGCATTGGACAAAATGCCACCTTCTACACCGAAAAGGGAATCGACATTCTGAAAGACGCGGTTAGCATACCAGGAGTCAGTCTTCATTATCTTCTGCGAGGGGATATTGATCGTGGAGCAGACTTGTGGAGCCCATGCAAAGAGGCCTATGACATGTTGAAAGGAGCTGTGATAGGAGGACCGAGCCTTGTGTTCACCCGCCATCACGAGGTTGGAGTTACACAAATAAGGTCCCATCAAGTTGACGAGCCCAAACCTTGTGGGAAAATCCTGGGTTACGACGCAAATGCCTTGTATTTGTCAACAATGCTTCAGGACATGCCATGCGCGAAGGTACTTATAATTCATGTCCCCGAAGGACAAAAGACCAGATCGGTTCCCAGGTTTGTCGAATACTTACAGGAGGGAAAGTGGTTTGGTTTCGCAGAAGTTGATCTGAAAGTCCCCGAGGCGCTGGTCCCCAAGTTCGAGGAAATGTGCCCTTTCTTCATCAACAAGCAGGTGCCGCAGGAAGCTGTGCCAGACCATATGATATATTATCTGCTGCGCACCGGCAGAAACCGTGGGAATGGAAGAAAACTGGTGGGTGCCTTGTCAGCGAAAAAAATGTTGGTATATGCCCCACTCCTCCGTTGGTATGTCAACCATGGAGTGGAAATCACAGCAGTTCACAGAACAATCAATTACCGACCGAGAAAGATTTTCACCTGGTTTGTGGAACAGGTAACAGAAGCCCGCCGAACGGGGGACACAGACAAAAGCAAGGCGCTGTTGGCAGATGTGTTCAAACTCTTGGGGAACAGTGCTTTTGGAAAAATGATTGAAGCCGTGGAGCGTCAAACAAACGTCATCTTCACAAAGGATGAGAAGGTCGTCGACAGAGCGTTGCGAAGCGCCTTCTTCTCAGATCTCAATGAATTCGGGGATGCGTACGAGTTGGAAAGCCGGAAGCCACAGATCAAAATCAAAAGGCCGTTCCAGGTTGGTAACGCGGTGTACCAGTTGGCAAAACTCCGAATGCTCGAGTTTTACTACGACTTCGTGGACAAGTTTGTGGACTGCCGTGACTTCGAGCTGATCCAGATGGACACAGACAGCAACTACATGCCAATCTCTTGCGAAAAGTTAGAAGACGTTGTGAAACCAGAGATGAGAGCCCAATTCGAGGCAGAAAAAAAATCAGTGGCTTGCGTGGGACAAGTGGAGAAGCCGCACCCCAGGGTTGCTCAAGCTGGTGTGTAAGGGTGACCGAATGATCGCACTCTGCTCAAAGTGTTATTACGTGGACACCGAAGGAGGGAAAAGCAAGTTCAGCACAAAAAGAATTAACCAGGGGCAAAAAACGATCAGGTGGGATAGGTTCAAGGCGGCACTTGAGGGGCATAAAGACATGGCAACAAACAAAGGCTTCCAAATGAGAGAAGGGCGGATGGTGACTTATGTGCAGCAGAAGCTTGGTTTGAGCGTGTTCTATGACAAGAGATGGGTGTTGCCAGATGGAATTCACACCGAACCAATCGAATATCACATCC
>JAEMWC010000303.1:367500-542500 GCA_016490735.1 Pachyseris speciosa | reverse complement strand
AAACTCAAGAGGTCTGCAATCTGCGTAGGTGTTTAAGTCGTGCGGTTGGCAAGGCACGGGTCAGCTTCTAGTTTTCGCAGTGCAATCTGTACTGCTCCTTCGATTGGAACGTTCGTAAACAGAGACACTACGTCAAAAGACATCATGATCTCGTTTTCTAGTACCCTTTCACCGTTCACAATGGACACAAAATGAGCTGAGTTGTCAACTGTGTACTCTGAGTTCCCTGTTAGGGGAGATAATACATCGGCTAAATGGGAAGACAGATCATAAGCAAAGGTGTTCACAAAGAGAGACTATAGGTCTCAGTGGTGTGTTGGCCTTGTATATCTTGGGAAGGCCATAAATTCTAGGTGGTTGCTTATGCTTGGGCCTGATCTTGTTATACACTGAATCTGTCAACTGTCCACCTCGCTTCAGGCTCAGAAGTTTTTCAGTCAACTTTCGGGTTAAGCGGTCCGTTGGTCCTTCTTAAGAAGTCGGTATGGACCAGTCTCAATCAGTGCCTTCGTCTTGTCATGATAGGTGTTCTTATCTAGCACTACACTGGCACGACCTTTATCTGCTCGGAGAATCATGATGGAGGCATCCTCTTACAGACCTTTGAGTGCATGTCGCATCTCCCTGGTAATGTTAGGTTTGGGAGGCTTAGCCCGTTGGAGAATAGAGTTCACGCTTCTCCTGACGGTGTCGGCCTGTTCTGCGTCAAGTGGTCTTATGGCAGACTCCACTTTAGCAATTATCTCAGTCGCTGGGATGCTACTAGGTGTTAAAGCGAAAAATTTTAACCCTTTCTGTATTAAAGACACTTCGGAGTCACTTAAGGACCTGGAGGATCAGTTGATAACCCATTTGGATTTGTCGACTTGAGGTGTTATGTCGACATGAGGTATTCTAGTCGATGAAACAGAGGACTGTTTCTCGAGCAATAGGTTATCAAACTTATCTTTCTGCCTGTCTCTGGTTTTATTAAACAGTCGTTGTGTGTTGCATCTGATATTTTCAAGTATCTCAGAAGCATCTTCAGGCGAAAGAGTAGCTGTTATACTCTTAGCAGTAGAGTGGCTACTTCTTATCGCATCTCCCTTAGCTCTCTTTAACCGTAGGGTTAAAGAGGCTATTCACATAAGACTTCACCCTAACAACATCAACAAGGACAGCGGAATTGAAATTCTTGAAGCGTGGATGCCCACGATCAAACACCACAACAGCCGATCAGTACCAAAGCGGACCGCTGAGGAAACAATTTCTAGTCTGAACGACAAGGATAGAAATCCTCCAATCAACAACAGCCTAAGCGAGGATCGAAATGCACCAATCACCACCAGCCACGGTGCTTCTTATACTCACACGCAGCCAGTCGACACCATCGCCTGATGACGACCAGCAGTATAGCGGTCGAAACGTCGCGATCCACATCTTTGTGACTCAATCGTGAGACAAAAGATTAACTCAGCTATCATTTGAAACCACGATGACGAACACCTTTTATAATATCAATCCATTTGTTTTTGTCGTTGCTCCTGATGTAAGCGCTGGTTTCCCGATGAACCATGCCTGGCCAGTACACAGGTTTTGAGAAGTGGATGATCCCATCACTGTATCTACATAAAAGGGTGTCGTTGTTGTAAACCGCGTTTTTATTCAAATTCAAACCATTTTGCATTGCCAAGCTATGGGCACTCGAGCCGAACAAGGAGCGGTCATTGTTTTAAACCCAGCGGTCATTCAAATTTATTATTTAGTAGCTTCACCAGAGACCTGGCAGGGACACTACAACAGCTTGCGCCAATTACCGTAGGCCCGTAACTGCAAATCCCTCCCCGATAACCACATTCTAGTAGAGATAGACCACCACACCGGGGACTACGTCCCCTACTCTTTTTGAACAGTGCGTGGGTTCTTTAACGTCCCACAGAATCAATTATGAAGAGTTGTGAGACGGGACCTACGGTTTATCGTTCTTATCCGAGAAGACTAGAAAGTCTAACCATTTGCAGAGGTCATTTCAAAGGCAGCACTTTCTCCTCAATTATTTAAAGACCCTGAGTGTTGGTCCGGCCGGGGTTTGAACCCGCGACCTCCCGCACGGTAGTCCAGTGCTCTACCAACTGAGCTAACTGGTTGAATTTTGGTTGAAGAATCAAATAACTGTTCATGTTCAAGTCATTCATCATTGTCATCGGTCCATCTGTTCCACCGAACAATGCCGCATTTTCATCGATTACAAATGTGCCGTCCAAATTCAAATCATCGCCCAGTTTTGGTTGATAAAGGGCAAACCCAACAAGGTCCAGGGCGGTCCCCATTGTCATCCCACCAACGCCCGCGCGAAACAGAGTCAGGGGTCGCTGCGAACTTTTCTGTAATTCACATCCAAGTCCGACCCCATTTTTGGGTTCAAGATGACCTTTCCATTCATGTCCAAAGGCGCTTGCAGGGTCATGTTTCCATTTTCCACAACCCAAAGTTTGTCATAAACACTCGAGTCCACAGTGGAAACATACTCCGAAACCCCATAAACAACCAAGTGGCCCGTTGTCGAACTCGTTGTCCTTCCATGCAGATCCAAATAAATGTATGAAAATCGATGAGTAACCAGGGGGCATAATTGAAAAGTTAAAAGACGTTCTCTAGTTAAACGTTTTAAAAAACACTGAGCTTTCGATTGCCAGTCTGCAATCTTTAACAACTTTTATTTTCACACAAGTATTTCTTTTGTATTTCTTGTATTTATTATATTCGTTTGTTGTTTTCTCACTTTTTTGTACATATATATTTTTACCTTCGCTTTTTACACCTCACTTTTTAAAGATTGCAGACTGGCAATCGAAAGCTCAGTGTTTTTTAAAAGTTTTAACTAGAGAACGTCTTTTAACTTTTCAAATAAATGTAGTTGGGGTGTTCGTACTCCAGTGATGCAGCTGAACGAGCGTTTTGGTGTAGCTGCCAAAGGTTCGAGTGGTTTGACTCGCGATGGACGCGACGGTTGCGCTTGCTGTCGCGGACACATTTGTCATTTCTGGTGGAAAGTACTCAACCACGAGCGTGTAATAACCCAAAGCAAGAGGATTGAGATTGAAACCGATCCGCGAGCGATAATCATTGCTGCCCGCGTCTTTGGTGAGAGTGAACTCATAAGCGTTCTTGTTGACCCCGTGTGGGGAGGCGGGGAAGTTGACGATCCCACGGACGCGAATGCTGTTTTCGGAAGCGGAATCGTCGTCATCGTTCATGAGGTAGGCGAATTGACTTTTTTGCCCGCCGGACTGAGAAAGGTGCTAATGATCCACGTACCCTTTCGTCGCCGAGTCCGTTTCGTTGACCGGCTTTTCGAGAGCGGTGATTTTGTGGCCCACCATGTTGAGATTGCCTCTCATGGCTTGACTACCATCCCTTTTCAGGAAGTCGTTATCCACATTTTGTTTTGTCACCGCATCAGTGTTGTCAGCTGGGTTGCCTAAAGAGGTGATCGTTTGCAAACCCATCTGCAAGACTCCGTACATCGGCTTTGTGACGTCTCGTCGGAGGAAATACTCATCGATATACTCTTTGTTCGCTGCGCCTGCTGTGGTGAAGTGGGGTGCAAGATTCGCAATCGCGTTGTTGTTTATGTTCAAGTCTTTTTGCGCAATCGCGTCAAATTTGGTTTGCAGACCTTCATCCACATACTTTTTGTTGACGGCGCTTTCAGCGGGCGTACTAGAATCGGTGTCTTTCACATCTTCAGTGGCGTACCCATTCATGTTCAAATCATCCCACGCTGGGTTCGTTCCATCGCGTTTCAAACACAGTGCAATTTCCTATTCGACATAGCTTTTATTTGTGGCAGCAGGGATATCTTTGGAATAACCAAGTCAAGTTGCCCGTCATCGGAGCGCTTCCATCGAGTTGGGCAAAAGTGGCGGTGACATAACTTTCGTTGACCGCATCGAGCGGGCTTGCTGGCGGGCACAGATTCTCGATTGGGTGCCCACCCGCGTCAAGAGGGCCCGTCATTGGTGGGCTCCCGTCTCGCTGCAGAAAAGCCTCCGTCCACACCCCCGCTGCTGCGCGTGTCTCCTGAAAGTTCCCCGTCGTTTGGCAAACCACCACATGCTATATTGTTTCGTCCAAATTTTTCTTCATCAGTTTTTGTGGCTTGACGAAGTAAAAGAAGGAAAACTTCTTGTCGGTGGCGCGGTCCAACAGGTCAGGGGGCAAGCCCAGCTCGTCAGCGCTCCGTTCGTTTTCCCTCGGGAGGAAACAGAACAGGCAGAAATGGCTGCAGTTGTCTCGGATGTTTTTGGGAACCTTGTAGTAGGTCTGGGTGAGATAAATGACGCTGCCGTTCCAAGACCCCGACCCACCACAGATTGGGAACAAGTAGTCTTGTTGCGCCGGCCCGCGATTGAAACTGAGGAGGACGACGATGATGATTACGACTCATGGCCCGAATGACAAGAAAACTGGGGGGAAACAGAGGGCAGTGGGTTTGGGAAGGCCGCCGATAAAATGATCAACCGACTGTATGTGGCCTCGGTTCGATGCGGGCCGGCAACTCTTCAACGAAGCTCTGCAAACAGGTTTCCAATCTAGTTCAAAACCTTCTCAAACTTGGTTTCATCGTTGAATTTCAGGCTCGCAAAATTTTCAACGATTCCATAGGAAGTGAAATGTTTCACCTGCTGCTCGACTCAAGCCTCGCGAGGCTGCAACGGAACGAGGCCAACCAGAAGTCACACGACTTCACAATCAATTTGAACCCACGAATCCTGCTCGACAGTAGCCGAGGTTATGAAGCAGCGCTCGACAACCTTATCACCATGAACTACTCCTGGTACAACGTCGCAGCCGCCTACAACAACAACACGTTGAAGTGGCGGAAGGCGGGCGAAGCCTGGAAAACGTTGACCATCCCAGATGGGATGTACGTCTACACTGACCTCAATCGCGTCTTGCAGACACACAGCGGTTTCGTAGACCCCACCGCGGCGGAAAAGAAACACGTCCTCAGTCTGTACTTCGATTACGCCATCACCCGGGTCGTAATCGGGGTGGCCACTGGGTATGAACTTGACCTTACGACTGGGAAACTGCTGGGCTTCGACAAAAAGGTTTTGAAAGATGCCACGATCTTCACGGGCGACAGGATCCCCGACATCACGCGGAGCGTCGACTGGGTGTTCCTGCATTGCGACTTGATCTCGCGGCGGGCCAACGACATTCCAAGTGATGTTCTGTTCACCTTCTCCACAGCCAACCTCGAGGTCAGCTACCCTTTCACAAAAGAACCCCTCCGCCCCAGGTTTCACCCGGTCAACAGATCCCGAATCGACGCAGTGAGAATCCGGGTAATCGACGGTCGCAACAACATTCTCAACCTCAACGACACAGATGTGGCTGTGGATCTTATGATTCGTGAAGCCACATCGTGAAATTTTCCACCAGAGTATAATCGTGTGCACAAAACATGAACCGACCGAGTGAGTGGATGAAATTTTGGGACGCCCGCACTGGCCGGTACCGCTTCAAACACAAGGGGTCGGGTGTGGTTCGCGACACACTTATGGCAATTGGCAAACAACTCAAGAAAGCGGCCGCACCTGCTCTGAGAAAGGCCGCCTCAAGGGCGTCTGAAAAGGTGGCCGCGGCGGCGGTCGAAAGGGGCGGCAAAAAGATCCGCCTGCTGTTGCAGAGCCGCAAAAGGCAAAAGATTCCTGCTACAAGGCAGGAGCGGGCCTCAGACTCAATGGTGAAACTCAGCCAAATTTTGGCCAACCAACTGTAAACCTGCTGCCTTGAAGCAGAACATTTTTTTGGTTTGTATACAGCTATTTTCAGAGCGCCCCGCTTGCTTGACAAGGTGGACTACCTCCAATTCCTTCCAACCACCCCAATCCCATTGCAGGGAAATGGGCAGGAACAAAACGCGGGTATGGTGACGATCAATGTAACAGACCGAGACGTTATTCTCGATTGGTACAACGCTTATTTCCGGGTGGAGTACGAGCTGCAGGTAAAGGCCGACGGGGCTTTCGTGGCCGCCCACACAGCTTCGGCGCCGGTCAACGGCTCTTGTTCTCTCATTCAGTCTTTGAAGGTGCAATCCTCCAGAACAGAACTTTATGAAGCCAACGACGTTCCCAACGTCGTCTTCATCAAAAACCTGCTGGAATTCTCCGACGACTATGCGCGAAGTGTGGCAAAAGACGAGATTTGGTAATCTCGACAACGACAAAACAACTGTCACAGACAACACCGCAACCAACCTCGGGATCAAAGCTCGCGCGACACTTTCGCAGGGTGACCCCCAAAAGACGGTCAAAACAATAATCCCTCTGAAAAACTATTCTTCTTTGTGGAGTTGTCTGACAGGCTCCTTCCCCCAATGCAGCTGCAGTTTGAAATACAGCTGCAGAAGAACAGTGAGTTGCTTTTTGGGGGTGCCGCTGCAGCCAACCACCGGATTGTTGTCAAGGTGTTCGAGTTGTGGGTCCCGAAATTGATGTTTGCACCTGAAGGGCAGAAGGCCGTGAATGAAAACTTCCTGAAACCCACCCAATGGCGCTACATGAAGGAGACACTGGTTCCCGGTGCCGACCGACGGGATGCAGGGGGGCAATGGTTTATAAGCCCTGGTGTCAAAAACGCAAAGCATGTGTTCGTTTTCATACAAATAACGGCGAGGGTAGATGTCGCCACAGCTAACCCATACGCTTTCGACACTTTCGCTCTCGACGGTGGGGCGAAACTCGCAACTTGCCGCCTGCAGTGCGGTGCGTCATTTTATCCCGAGCTGGAGTAAGACGGGGAAGACCAAATACGAATACGGCGCGACTTGATCGACGTCAGCTACAGGAGAAACGATGTGAACACTGGGACCCAGCTGAACGTAGGCAACTATTCGGCGCTTTACCCTGTCGTCGTCTCTATCTCCGACCTACGAAGGAGAGCATGACTGGGGACGAGAAGAAGTTGATTCTGCACTATCGCTTGAACCAAGACGCCACAGCTGATTACCGCCTGTTCGCCGCCGTCTTGAATGAGGAAGAGGTGGTGATAAAAGTGGTTGGGAACGAGTTGGTTGCTGATGTTTGAAAATTTTCTTCTCTGATATAAGATGCCAACTGTGTATCACCCTTTCAAAGTCGCTTTGTCGGAGGACCAAAGGCGCAGTCTCGCGATGGCCGTGAAAGAAAAGGCGGCTGTGACTCTGCGTGTCAAGCCGGAACAGATTGGAAAGGGCGACGATCTTCCGTTGACCACCACACGAATAAACCGCCTGAAAAAGGCCGCCGGCGCTGGACGCAGCGCGGATATCACATTTAGCAGGACACAAATAGGAAAAACGAAAAAGCTGATCGGCGGCAACCTCTTTTCCGTGGTCCGGGCTCTCGCCCCCACTGTGGGCAAGGATTTGGGAATGGCCGGTCTCAGCTTCGGCGCGGAGAAGCTTTTGAAAAAGATTTTCGGCAACAATATTGGGCCCCCAGGAGGTACAGCTGTACAAACTTGTGCCGATGATGTCTCCCACGCAGAAACAGGCCCTTGAAAGGTATCCTCTCGGGCGGGGTGCGGTTCGTGGTGGCGGCACTGCGCAATATGGGGGCTTTCTTGGAATGCTGGCTTCCCTCGGCATTCCTTTGGCGATAAGCCTCGTACAGAAGGTGTTGGGGAGTGGGACGCGCGTGGGCCATCGCGGTCAAGGAGGCCTGCACCCCCTCGTCTTCCCGCGCCGCCTGCGGGGAGTGGAATGCAAATGCGCCCCCCATCCTGTCTTTGGCAAGTGGGAAGACTGGGCATATCCAATGATGGGACGAGGAAAAAAAAGATGAAGTTTAAGGATGTGCCACTTTCCAATGTTGACCTGATGAATTGGTGTGAATGTATCGACATCCCACTTAAGGGTATCTTCTTACGCAACGAGGCCAAACCCCTGCGCCATTCACCCTGCATAATCAACCTGAACGATTTCGGAAGTTTAGGCACACATTGGGTTTGCTGATGGCCTGGAAAAGACATGGAATATTTCGATTCCTTCGGACTGCCTCCCCCAGACGAGTGGGAGCAGGAAATGCGAAAGCTGGGCAACAAGGCGTTTCTTCGTAATGACAACCAAATCCAGTGGATCGGAAGTGTGAGATGTGGGTATTTTTGCCTGCTTTTCCTCAACGAACGCATAAAAGGCACAAGCTACAGAGACATTCTCAAAATGTTCTTCCCCGATGTGCATCACAACGAACAGGTTGTGAAAAATTATTTTCTTAATATATCCTGATCAATGGCTGATTGGTATTGTGTGCGGGACAGGCGCAAGACCCCGAATGTACCTGGGTCAGAAAAAGTTGTCACAACCAAAAAACGGGCGAAAAATGGGGAAAGCCAAGTGCGCGGTTTGTGGAATAACAAAAACTCGCTTCTTGCCGAAAAGAGTTGACTTGCAAGGGGCACCACCCACCAATACATTGTGAGCAGAAATGTGGCAACCATGGGTATATATCATCCATTACCCACCTTTCTTCAATATCCTCGACGTGGTACCACTGAGACAAGTCGTGATCCCTGTTTTTCAACCAACAGGCCCAGCAACGTCCGTTGCGCCTGCAAAAGAAACATTTTTCACAGCTTGTAATATGGGTGTAATAACCTTCAATTTCACAAAAGGGGACGCCATCAAAAAGCGAAAAAAGCTCTTGGTGAACTTCGCCCCAACCCACTTTTTTTTTCCTGTATTTGGGTTGAAATGGTTTTGTGAAGGATTATTTCCTTCAACTCTGGTGGGAGTTGGTTGACTCTTTCCAAGAGATTCATTTGACTTGGGGGTGCTATTCTCCAAAAGGCACGACACGAAACAAAAAAACACAAATAGGGGTTGACACTTTCGCTGATTTGGGTAGTTTCTCCTGTTACCCAAAATTTGTAGAATGTTCTTTCGCGTTTATACCTCCTAAGGAACCAAAGACACATATACTGACATGGGGGGCAACAGTCAGCAAAACCGAACGGACATCTTTTATGTTACCAACCGGAAATTCCGAATATGTTGGCAAACTGTTCGCAAACCTCCCCCCAGCCAAGGGCCGCTCTCTCCTTTAGTTTCAAGGCAGTAAGCTCTTGAAAAATTTTCTCTCTCAACTCGGAGGGCAGTTCGCTGACCCTTGTCTGCAAATCCATTTACGAAAGGGATACAGTTATTCAAAAGCCTACCCTGCGAGCTGTGGCCCTTCGATCTTCCTAGATAAGTCGGAAAGAGGAAGGGACCTCTGCCAGCCGCCTCAACTTTCCCTGTTGAGCATGCGTTAAATTTAAATTGAACCGATCCTCATTCACCCTCGCTTTCATTAGCAATTACCTATTAATATTGACAATTCTATTTCTCCGCGAGGTTCTTGCTCGGCAAAGTAGTCTTAAGGATTCGTTGCAAAAAAGCAAAGTATTTCCAGTTAAAATCTAGGCGATTCTATTATGAAATCGTCTCGTATTTTAGGTTCCGCTAAGACGTCTGTGAAAAAGGTGACGAAAACACATAAACTCCAACAAAAGATTCGGTGTGTTTGTTGTGCGGTATGTCGGCGCGGAACGATGCACATTTAAGTGAAACATCACGCTAGCCTTCGGGATAAGTTACAGAGCATCTTAGAGGAAAATTTTGACTTCACTGTTCAGTCATGTGGTGTCTGTAGTCCATGTGGCCGGCAAACGGAATCGTTGGATAAAAGGAACAGTGTGACCATTCAAATTACTTGAATTGCTAAATTACTGAAGGGAGCTCCGTTCAAAATACTCTTTGTCCTTGTCGCAAGACGATCAGTGTAAAGAGACTCACAAAATCAAACCCACCGCCCAAAGCCCACAAGAAAATCCACTCGGGTCGTTCATCGCTGTTATCGTCTGCCTGTAAAGATGACTAGTTAGATTTTACGGATTTCGACAAAGAAACGAACGCCATTTCGTCAATAGACGAGTGTAAACAATGAACCGCGAGCAGCTATTTAGTCAGTAATTTCTAGCATGACGCATGCGTTTTGGGCCGAAACCGGTCTGATTGGTTTGAAACCGGACTGACTCATGTACTACGGTGGATGAACGGCACATCAAAGAAAGTCGAGGCGGCTGGCAGAGGTCCCTTCCTCTTCCCGACTTATCTGGGAAGATCGAAGGGCCTCTGCTCGCAGGGTATCAAAAGCCCAACCCTCGTTAAAAAAGATTGGAAAAATAAACCGAAAAAGGGGAAATAACAGTTCTTCATGCACCCGACGCCAACCCATTTTCTCTCTTTCTTTGAGTTTAGGGGGCAGGATGGCCGAGCGGTTAGGGTGATGGATTTTCAATGCGTTAGCCCCGGGTTCAAATCCCACTCTGGCCGTTAGCTGGTCTTGTTCTGGGTAGTCCCTGGTTCAAGTCCTCGGTCATCCTTGTAAATAACCAACTGGTTTGCCTCCGGCCAGTTGGGATTCTTATCATGTTGAGTTTATTTGAGTTTAATTGTAATGTAAAATTGACTCTGAAAAGCCCCGTGGGGACGATCCAATAAAGTATGTATGTATTTTGGATGTGGTGGCGGCAAATTTTTTCCTGCAACTCGGGTGGGGATGGGGGGGGGGGGGAGATGGGGTGCGAACCTGCTCCATCAGATCTATTTATTATGTAGCGCAGATCTTCAATTGGCTGTTTCCCAAATATTTTCATCGAGCAACCAACGGTCCATGTGCTCCCTTTCTGGGGGTTTGAGAATTTTATAAGTTTTGCAAATGAAATCAACACACATGTTGTGAATGGTTTTTGTGTTCTTGATGGAGTCCCGGGGAGATTCATCCTTCTGTAACAAGGAGCGCACAACCAACATTGGCCCGAACTCCTCGGGAAGGTTTGTGTTTTCCATCTTTTTCAACCATCTGTTAATCCTCAGGATCAACTAACGTCTTATGGTGTAGCGTTCAACGTTCATTTTGTCTTGTCGCCCATTTGTTCAATGCACCGTGTCATAAAACCCCTCATTGGTCAGCCACCGTTTCATACATTCTCTTTCATCTTCGGGAAGAGAATGCAGAACCCTGTACGATATGAGTGCGCATTCGTCAATGCAGTGGGTTTCTCTCGTTTTCAGAATGTATTGCCATGGTGATATATCATTTTGCAACTTTGCGCGCACGCAGCGCATTGGATCGTAATCCATGGAGTCCTTGTTTTTTTCCTTTGCCAACCACTTGTCGATTTCCGCGACAAGCGCGTGTCTTATGGTGCGACGCTTCAGCCACTCCATCATCGCTCTTGCCCCAGACGCCCCTCTCTCTAATAGGCCGACCCCACACCCCGACTGCCTTTGTTTTCTTCTTTGTTTGTGCTTTTTGGCTCTTTGTTGGTCGTGTTGCTCCTCGTCGCAAGCTCCTTGGGTGCTGAGTAGTATAGGGTGAACCAGTTGAATACAACCGGAGCGAAGCCTCCCCGACGAGCGAAGCGAGGAGGGGTGCGCTTCGCGGAGGTGGTATTCAACTGGCTCACCCTATACTACTAATATTCACCGAAAAACCACTCAAATGAAACTCGTTTCTTTGTTTTGCTATATTATCGCGACCTTGACAACTTCTGATTCTTGTCATAACAAAAAACAAAAAAAAATTGGCGAAAAACATTGAAAAATATGGTGGGCCATAGGGTGGGCCATAGGGTAGGGCATGGCCCGGGCCATGGACTAGCCCAGGTTTTGTATACACCCCACTTTTGATAGGCTTTTTGGGGTCTGTTCGGTAGTTTCTGTTTACAACCGAAGGAATCAAGTGACTGGCGTTGGTTTATGGTCAAGAACGTAAGACAGAACTAAAGAAGTGATAAATGGGATGTTTATGCAAGCAGCGATGGAAACAGCGAAGTATACATTTTATTTTATTTTTTTTTAAAGCAAAAATGAAGAAATGAAATTGAATATACACTTCACTAGCGAATCGCGTAACTTGAACTTGAGCTTTGGACACGCTCACTCTTCGCTTAGAGAGCAGCTCGCTTAAATAAAAAAGAATAAAAAAATTCAATATTTCAAAGCTGGTGTTAAATCTGCGAATCGAGAAAACCTTACACGGAATCGTTCTTTAGGCCAATGGCTTTCGTGTCATCTTCATCCGGAGAATTCTAATGCCATGTATCCGATCCAGCACCGAAGAAAAAAGAAGCTAAGTCCCAGAAATACTTACAGTACCGGTATAACACAGAAGTACAACTCAGAACACCGTAGACGCCGAAAAGAAATGATGAACTATTTCCAAAAGTGGGACGGGGGCTTGGGACGAGGACGCAGACGTGGGACTCGGAGACGCGAGATGTAGGACGTGGGGACGTAATATCGGCGACGTGGGGACGTAATATCGGGGACGTGGGGACGTCACATTGGGGACGCTGGGACGTGACATTGGGGACGAGGGAACGTAAAGAAAATATCTTCACTCGAACTGCTTTGGAAATTCACTGAGGCGAAATTTCGCAAGTTTACCGTTGAAAACGAGGCTTCGGGTTAGCTAGTCTGAGGTAAATACGGTTAGGGGCTGTTAACTTTTTCACTTTCAGGATTTGGTTTTCGCTCATTTCATTGCTCGGATCAGTGAAAATTGAAAATTGCTTGTATCCACGTCAACACTTCCCTGCTGTCGCCAAGTATGCTCCAGCGAGTTGTCAGTGATTTTCATGGTAAGTGTTACCGAGATGGTTTTCAGTAATAACTGCAATCCTTGTGCATCCTAGCTCAAATCTGGTAAATTTTGACATTGGAAAGTACTTCAGGAAACCGTTTATATGAAAATTTATCCTTGCCAGATGGCCTGGGGGAATAAAAATGGAAATATATATATATATATTTTAGAGAAAACGAAAATTGAAGCTGTGAATGATCATCGCAGTTACGAACACTAATTAAGCAGTAGTGAAAATAAAGCATGAAAAAAAATATTCAGGCTTGTACGGGAGTCTAACCTTATTTTTTTCAGGCTTTATTTTCACTACTGCTTAAGTAGTGCTCATAACTGCGATGATCATTCACAGCTTCATTCTTTAATCCACAGTTCAAATATAAAATTGTCGAAACTTGATTTGAAATTCTATTTTGAGCGAGTATTCGTAGGGTTTACAATCTCGGTAACACCTACCGTGAAAATCAACCATGATCGCCCACGAAGTGAAGAACCACTGCGTCGACACGAGGAAACTGCTCTCCAGAGTCACTGACAACTCGCTGGAGCATACACGGCCACAGCAGGGGAGGGCCGGGGTACGCGGATAAAAGGAATTTTTAACTTTCAATGATCCGATCAATGAAATGAACGAAAATCAATCCTAAAAGTGAAAAGTTAAACAGTCCTTAACCGTATACTATTTACCTCAGACTAGCTATTTTTAACCCTAAGCCTCGTTTTCAGCGGTGAATTTTCCAAAGCAGTTAGAGTGAAGATTACGTCCCCACGTCCCACATCTCGCGTCCGCGCGTCCCACGTCCCCGAACACGTGTCCCTGTGTCCCCGTCTCCCAAGTCCCCTTCCCACGTTCAGACAGACCCTTACAAATATAAATGTTCGGCTCTCAGACGCGTTGTCTAGCCGTGTCTGATCATCGCTTTGCGGTAAAATATCGTTCATATCAGTTTATTATTTTGCTTATACATCAGCTCTGAAATAGAGCAAAGAACAATTTCAGTATCTGAAAAACGGTAAAATTGAAGATTTGTCGTAAAAGAGAAAAAGCCAGCACATTGTTTCCTGTGAAGTCGTGACTATTAAACCTAACCTTTCGGCCGTTGCGGTTGGTGGTTATCTTTTGCGGTTTCATTTCGCATCTGATTGGTCGCGAAACAATAAACATTCCAGAAATTTTTTTCTGGTGTTCACGTTTTACGGGAAATGCAAATCCAAGATTGAGCCGTCGCCAAGGTAGGGTTCAGTCATTCTCTGTGGTGCAGCTACGCCGGTCTTCATCCTCACCCCCTTGCTCCACAGTGGGTATGATAACTCTGTTTTAAGGTCGTGAGTATTGCTTAGCTAATGGAGTTTAAATTAGTCACGTTCAAGTACAGTATTTTGAATGCGCTCAGTACGTGAAAAGTTATTTAATATGAAAATTCAACCATGGAGGCTAATTTAAAGCCGTTACAGACGAGCAAGTTTTCCTGACAAGTGTCATTGACAATTTTTATTTGCTCATGTTTATGAACGACAAGTTTTCTTGGCAAGTTTTGCCCTCACAAGTTTATTTGCTGGTGTGAACGAATGAACAATATTTCTTTGACAATATATTCACTGTAGCCAGCAATCAATTACACAGCGGACGGCAATTTTTTGGACAAGTTTTCCTTGTTGACCAGTACAGACGAGCAAGTTCTGCGATGTTTCAAGTTTTTCCTTGACAAGGTCCACTTGTTCAAAAACTAGCATGCTAGTTTTGAACAAGTGCACTTGTCAAGGAAAACTTGACAAGTTTTTTCTTACACACCAGCAAATAAAATTGTCAAGTCAAAACTTTGTCAACGAAAACTTGCTCGTCTGTAACCGGCTTAACACGTTATGATATAACGGAAAGAAAGCTCTCTATTGGGGTCTCACGCGAGATTCATTTCGGGCGCGAGTCGCGCGATCGGGCGAGCGAAGCTAAGGCTAAAAGAAACGAGGTGTTAGCTTTAATGTCTTTCTTCGTCGGTAATTAATCTGGAGGCAGCGTTAATTTTCTTTACATTCAGGGGAAATCAGCGCAGTGAGATATTTAAAAGCGATTTCTGAAGACGTTGAAAGTAAAAAGGCGATTCATGGCTCGACTTTTTGTTCTAATAACACGGCAACGTTATGCGCCAGTGTTTGTCTGTAATTAAACATTTTCTTTGTACTGAACTACTGAACTTTTGTTATGAATAGCTGATTAGTAGTATTTAGTGAGGTTTTTTTTTTTTTTTTTTTTTTTTTTTTGAATGAATTAAATATTCGGCAGCTTAAAATGATAATTAACATTAACTTTAAAGAATTGCGTCTCTGTGGTTGTGTAGTTTTTGGAAGTCTATAGTTGACTTTAACTGTCTAACGTCTTGATTGAGATAACTTGCAAGGCTCAATAGAGCCATCACGATTACATAATTATTTATCTCCAGTTTTCGTGCAAGTTCGCACATAGCTTTTCGCGGAGGACGTCATGTATAGGCCATTATTTGGCTGGTAGGTTGTTTCTAAAGCACCTGTCTCATACGAGAAATGGAGTGAATTGACATGAGCATTTTGAGTCAACTGAGAGCACTTTTAAGTACAGGTTTCCTCCAATAGGTGGGGATTGTCTTTCGATAAGCCTACACTAATTTATTAATACATGTAGTCTGCTTATTCAAAGAAGGAAATAGCAACTTTGCTGCGAAGTTGCTATTAGCTAAAAAGCCTCGGCTTTCCGTAATACGTTTTTATAACAATAAGATCACAATAAGATTTTGTCACTCCGAAGAAACATTTGTCAACACAAATTTTGATTTATTAAAAGAATTATCCTTTATGGTGCGTTGGTCAACGTGTCGTCCTCATGTGTCAAAAATAAAAAAATAATGATTTTTCATGATATTGGCGGTCAGTAACTGAGAATTATACTAAGACAACAGGGGATTGTGCTACTCACTTCCGTTATTCTCGCAGCTGACGTTTGTGCTGTCTGGAAAGGTAAACCGTCAGGGGCACCCAACGAGCCAAATCAACCAAAAGCTGTAGGAAGGCATTTTTAACTGCCTTATGGTGTTTGAAGTCTGTTTAAAGCGATGTTTTCATAAGCTAGAAGAATTTCATCTGTTCGGATTCCCTAGCTGAAATTTTTATTGCCCGAAAATGTTAGGGAACAATATCTTGCTTTTAGAAAATGCAAGCTGAAATGAACTTTCCATGAACTTTCCAGGAACTATTTTCTTTCCGAAAATGCTAGCTGTCGTTTTTAACTACAACAAAAAAGCAATTACGACCTTTCCGAAAACCTCAGCGGCTATGATTTACCCATTTCGAATCTTTTAGGACACGTTTTAGTTACGAAAATCCGAGTGCACTCTTTAATCGACGCCGAAAGTGCAAGACGAATTACCCTCCACCGAACAGATATCTACCGAAATTTGTCGTTGGGTGCCCCTGAGACCGTGTTGATGATCTTACTCGAATCTAGAACTGCTTAGAGGTCCAGCTCGAAATGCCCCATGCAAGGTTTTCTGTAGTAGTAATGGCTTATTATTCCCTGTTTTCTCTACTGAATTTTTTGTTTGTATTCATATTCTGGTATTTTCAATGGTGAATTTATTTATTTTACTTTTTTTATATGCAACTGATTCAGATCAGTGTGAATCTCACGAAATTATTGGGAAATTAAAACTTAACAATTTCATCATCAATGCAAAGGATTAGTTGCCAGGTTTCGCTTCGGTTACCGATAACTGTTTTGTGGTTTGATCAGACAAGCTATGACTTGTGGTTTTATTCGAACAAAATAATTAAGTTTTGGGGTTTACAAAATAGCTATCTACTATATTGATTTGGTGACTCGTCACACCCACTTTTGGCAGTGGGATGTTGTTCCAATGAATTTCAACAGACGAGAAATTCATTTCTTAGCCGTAGGTTTTAAAACAAATGCAAATTTCCATAGTGTATTGTCGGGAAAAATGTAGTATATATATTGTGAATACTTGTCATTTTATCTCGAAGTTATACATGACCTCAAAACTTATACGGAAATAGAATAAATCATAAATTCAACCTTAAGTATTGCCATCTTTCTACTCCAAAATTAAAATTCATTTCTTTGCCGGTTTAAAACAAATGCAAATTTCCATAGTGTATTGACGGGGAAAATGTAGTATTTATGTTGTGAATACTCATTTTATCTCGAAGTTATACATGACCTCAAAACTTTTACGGAAATAGAATAAATCATAAACTGAACTTAAAGCATTGACATCTTTTTACTCCAATATAAAGCAAATCCAACTAAACATCCAGACAATCTTCCTGCCCATGAATCTCACGTTTGAAGCCAGCCTTAATCGATAAACGCTTTAAGGAAACCTAAGTTTGTATGTGATAGAGTGAAATTAATAAAGCCACTCAGCTAAGTGCTATATAGGTAGAAGATGGCAAAGCTAAAGAATTGAATGAAGTTATCTACAAAACTGTCAGCTGATAGCACTTAGCATGCATCACATTGCAAAGGGGTTCGTCATAAGGGGTTCGTCATAAGGGGTTCGTCTTTGATATTTTTCGTGTAGGACTTAGTAATTAGCATTGCTATTCTTGTTGCGTCAGAGTGCTCTAACCAGGGCGGATCGCGGCGCAAAAGGTTAAATAAGTTTTCCTTATGTGGGCGAATTTTCCTTATCAACGCCTATCGTAATTTACCAGAACGCTATCGCACAAAATCATGGTAAAAGCCGAATGTATCCGGGCAGCTAGTCACAGTCTACAGTCGTAAAACCATTGAAATGAGACTGATATGTGAGGGACACTATAGGTGTAAGGATATCAGTAAGACTTTTTATATAAGAATTTTGTTTCTTTACTCTGATAATGTTAATTTTTTTTCCTAGGAACTCAGTCACACTTCAGGATTCATCATTTCTACTCTAAAATATCACGATACGAACACAACAGCCAGTCCTAGATGTCTACCCACCCGCTACTGCCTTGCAAAATGGTGCCTTTCGAAGAACGCTCATCATTGTTACGTTATGTTTCGTTCATCAAAGCATCGTTTGCTCTTTAGCCGCCAACACAAGTGAAAGCCCACCGCCGCGGAGTCGGCCACTGTACATCGGATCTATGGCTCCAATGACGGGCAAGAGAGCGTGGTGGGGAGCCGGGATACCGTTGGCCATTGAAATGGCTTTTGAAGACATTAACAATCGAAGTGATGTTCTGGAAGGGTACAGATTGGAACTGATTCGCAGCGACACACAGGTAAGCCAGTCAAGCGTTAGTAAAGGAGCTCGGTCACGATATTTTGGGTCATTATTAAAGACATAAAAAAATGCCAGCATAATTTAGACACTGGGAAACAGTGAAATAACAATTTGTCGGGAAGAAAAGCACTAAAGAGACAAGAATTAAATGCAAATATGGCGAGGACGATGAAGGATGGAGAAGATTGAAAAGTGTTACAAATGACCTTTTTTAAAAGGAGGCTAAACTTTTCAAATCCAATGACCGTGATGTAGCTTCTTTAACATTCACAGCGTATTTAATTTGTGCTTAAAACTCAGTTAGTGTTATCGTTATGTCTGATGCGATCACACAAGGGATAGTCATTCTAACAAGGAGTGACTTGTCGGCGACATTGACTTGCCGCCTATTATATATGAAACAACAACAGTGTTTCAGTCTATGATCACTTTCACGAACACACGATCACACTACTAGAAAGACTACAATTCTTCTTAAATTTAGGTCTTGTGTATTCAAATTAATAACGAAGGGATTTATCGTATAAGAAAAATAAGAGAGTATATTGTTTGGGCATGGCGTATATAAAGTGTAATCAGTTTTGAAAAAATAAATGAAAAGTACAGCGAAAGGATTTTATATTTTAGCCATGAATAAACCTTGACTCCTTCACTTCTAAAAGGTACGTTGGTTTATACAAACGAACAGTTGTCAACTCAGTATTTAAATAGTACAACGTTGTCATTCAACATATGCCTCCAACTGTCACACGAGCGGCACGAATCATGCAAATGATGCACATTAATCGCTTGCCCTAGGGTTTGAAAATATTTTTTTTCAAATCAGAGGATATTCTAAGTGTCTTGCCCTGCTAAATCATAATATTCTAAGACTACTTAGAAAGGCTGCATTTTGATTAAAGAAACAACCGCTCACAATATTGAGAAAATAGTTAACACTTTCCGGCAGTCAGGTTAATTCAAAACTCAGTGACGTAAGACGGATTACGGCGTGAATAAAGATAACCTCTTTTATTATTCAGCAAATTGTCGCTATGGTCAAATATGGACATTAAACGATATTTTTCTATCTATGCCGAGATGACAGATATTTAGTTTACTGGAGAAAAGCTAGAAAAATCGCCTTTCTTTCTACGTATATCGCAGGTTATAACTCACCATTTTGCGCGATTTTATTGACCATTGTGGATCACGTGGTGCCAATCGGAGGACGGGTATCAGGCAATAAACCCCGCCCGCGTTGATATTTGTCCACCGATTTTTTGGTCGCCTAAAAAGAAAAAACAAAGCCAGTCTTTTTAAAGCCAGTCTTCAATTTCAAATGGAAGAATCCAATCACAATTAAAATAAAATAAACGCAGTTGTTATTCGCAATCGTGGTCAGATCACTTTTTTTTTTTTTTTTATTTATTATTTATTTTTTTTTTTTTTTGTCTTTTCAACATTTTCAACTTTGAGTTGTGTATACGCGATATGAAAATTAATTGTAGGGTAATTAAAGTAAATAAACCCCTTTCGGCGTCTGGTATATCGGAGGATAACGTCCTTGGCCTGATAGATTGTCCTCAAAATTTCACAGTTGGTCTTGAAGCTTCGTTTCTCGGGCAAATGTTTATTTTTTCGGACAACCTATTAGCTGCAGACGTTATCCTCCGATATACCAAAGCCGAATGGGATTTATTTGCTAAATATCTGTAGAGTACGCAGGACGAATATAGAGCGCGTCATGGCCATTTTTGGACGTTTTTCCGTTCAGTTCAGTTAATTTATTTAGCCAATAAGAATTTTATATATTAAAACTTATATTGATAATGTAGTACTAATAAACTGGCAAGGGAGCCCAGAAGAAACCAAGAGGCTCATAAAACCTGGGCTCCCTAGTCACAAAAGAAATAAAGAGAATACATTTACGTGGAGAGATACATTAATATTAATGTATGTTAAGAGAAAAATTTACTCACTTCGATAGACAGAGTGATGGTTATTTGAATTATTTAGTGAAAGGAAATCAATAACAAGATAGAAGATATTTTTTAAGATTATATTGAAAGGAGAACACCGAGGGAGCATTGCGTTGTGGCAAGGTGTTGAATAACAAGCAGTTTAATTTGTTTGAGGTTCCAGTCATTTCTTCAGACGTAAATACTGATCTGAATAACCTGTGCACCTCTCATTGTTCTAACAAGCTCAAAAACATATTTCTTCCAGCTGGCAAGAATAGCTAAATGTTGACTGTAAATTTCAAAAATGATACTTCAACTAGAAATCCAGAAAAGGTTGCGCTGTAGAAGCAAAACATAACCGCCGGACAGGTTGCCCTGAAAATATTTGTTATAGTTAAAGAAAGTTAATAGTTTAAAGTGATTAAAGAAATAATTATATTCAATCTTGCGGTGTGTTGCTTGATTTCGCGAAATTCTGCTGGATTTCCTAAGGTAATAATTGCCTATTGCCTTCACAGGATCAGTTCTCTCTTGAATGATGGTTGAAAAGTGTGGAGCTAAATTTTATGCAAAGGAGTGAACTATCACTGAAGTTGCAAATGAATAAGTAAAATCCTGTTTTTTATCAACAGGGCGATACAGGTCTTGGGAACAAGGTTTTTTACGATTTCTTACAGAAGAAACAAGTTCGTCTTATTCTCGGTCCATCAAGGTCCAATGTTGCTGAGTCGGCCGGTGCGAGCGCTAAATACTACAACCTGATTCAGGTTCGCTAAAAATTTTACTACCGTGGTTAAAAGTAAAATGATGCTTAAATCAATGGAGAAACAAGCAAGCAAGTAAATATGTAAACAAACAAATAAATAAGTAAATAATCAAACAAAATGATGAACGAACGAACGAATGAAGGAATGAACCAACGAACGAACGAACCAAAGAAGGAATGACGTTATGAACGAATGAACGAAAGAACGTCAGCCAATAGGCTCATGTTTAATAATTTGACAGCCTGATATTTATGCCAAGGGTAGAACATCCGTTGAACTTGGACAATGCGCAACCCAATATTTTCTATATCCGGGTATAGGCGCGATCATTTGTTCATCAACAGAACTATTGCACCTTACAATTTGACATAGCAGATCTACTAATGTTCCAGAAAATCAGCGCACTGACGCGGACCTCTTAATACCGAAATTTACTTCATTCGTTGCTTCATTATAGGTTTCCCCATCAGCTGCTTCAGGCCAACTTTCAGACAAGTCCATTTTCCCGTACTTCTTCAGAACAGTACCAGCACTATCCGATGCTAATCGTACGTTCATCGCCATCGCAAAAAAGTTCAAGTGGAGTAGGGTAGCCATACTGTACCAGAGCAGAGAATTATTCATATCCGTAAGTATTTGTTTAAACTCTCAGTATAACTCGTTCAACAGGTTAGACAGACTTTGAGTCCATTTTGCTTGGGCTCCTGGCCGTGCAAATACTCCTTTAAAGTGCACCTAACACCAAAATCTGATATTATCTTTGCTTAAGTAAATCTTTGCACCTGTCGCAATAACTTTTTGCCTTTATTTCCAGTTTTGGACATTTTTATGAGCTTTAAAACATACAAAAAAACTAAGCATCATTTGTTCACGAAAAAGTCAGAAGGGGCTTGGGTCAATTCTCGATTTGACGTCACAAACTGCTTCGCACGTATGTTTACAAAGATTTAATATGATGTAAATTAGTTTGTGACCTCAAATCGAGAATAGACCCACGCCCCTCACTAGCTCGGTCGTGGGACAAATGATGTCCAGATTTTGCAACTTTTACAGTCCATGGAAAGTAAAAATAACTAGACAAGATTTGGTAAAAAAAAAAAAAAAAAAAAAAAAAAAGGCGCACTGCGTTTCAAACAAGTGCAAAGATTTATTTTAGTGAAAAAATTTTTTGGTGTTAGGTGCACTTTAAAAAGAAAGTGAAAGGCCAGTTGTCAGTTGCCGCAAACATCTCTATATCATCTGCCTGAAACAGCCTCTGGAAAGATTTGGAGCCCAACAATAAAGTTATCAATCAAATGAACGCTTTATTCAAATAAGTAAATTAGACATCCCATGATGAACATAGATCCAGACATTCGACTGAAGTCTATTCAATTCCAGGTCTCTCCAAAGAAATTAAGAGTCATACCGAAATTTTCGGTGGTAGTAACGCAGATATCTTTTATCAGACCGAGAGCTTAAGTCCCCTTTGCACACATTACTATCGATGATATATGACATTATTTTGTATTGCAGTTTTGAGTCTTCCGAGTTGGAAAAATACTTTCATGGCTAGAAATCTCGGACACGCTCGCGCAGTTGACGCGGCCAGTTTAAGCAAAAGCGAGTCACATAACGCCTCATGACTTAGACACTTAACTAAAGAAAACAGATTTAAAATCCCGCTTACCTCTTTACTCCAGTCCATAGTCCTAAATGTTCACTGACTGTCTTTTAGTATAATCCGACTCCCAAAATATTCTTAGAAAATTGTCAGCTTCCATGTCGTAATCGTTGCGTTTTTCAAGTATAATGATACAGATGATGCTATATAGAAAAATTATTTAAATCGGCGAAAAAGCCGATCAATCTCTTCCCAGGAGTGCCCATTGTTCGGGTTGACGCCATGTTGCTCAGATGTCACGCTTTATTACGTGTTTCTTCCCAACCAATGGTGTACAAGAATTTAATTTCTACAACATACAACAACATACTTTATTCGCATTTTCATTTAACTTACAAAAATGTGGCAGGTCAATTCACATTCCAATCTTAGCACCTCCCACTGATGCCCCAGATTTCTAGCCATGATTGTGCTGCTTCAAACTCAGTGCGCTCTTCTTTGTTTAATTTGATGATGCAGGCAGCAGCAAGTCTCAGGGAAGAATGCAAGAGAAATAACATCGACGTAATATCTTATGGGAGCTTTCTATCGGATCCTACAAATCAAATCAAACATCTTAAGGTAGAGCAAAGAATGACAACAATTAAAACAGACACAAATACAACAACAGCTAAGTAAAAAAAGAAGTAGAGATGCCTCGGACCTTCTGCACAATTAAATATCTTATCCTCTGATTGATGGTAACATTTACTTTTATGCCGAGTTTTAATACATGCTAATTTTAATGATGATAGAATAATTTATTTAATATTGCATGATAATTTTAAGTTTATAAAAATGATGTGATAATTCAGAGATTCACTGAGAAAACCACCTCCATACGCCTACAGTAAAAATATCAATTTTGTTCATGTTTTTTTTTCCACAGGATATTGATGCAAGGATTATATTTGGCTTCTTCAGCAAATCAACAAGAACTATGTGCGAGGTATGGCTTCTTTTTATGAATTGCGTTGATTAAGCTTCATTATAAAGAAAGACCGTGTTTCGTTATAATATATTATTAGCTATCGCATTTCCAGTGTAGCGTGCCAGTGCTGCTACCTGTTTCAAAAAGTAACTGTTAACAGGTACTTTTTCTTTTGAACATCACCATTTTGAATGAATCTGAAGGTAAAATCCCAAAGAGCTATCAACAAAATTAAAGATCTTTCTATATTCAGCATGTGGCCTAGTTGCTTTATCACCTTCTTTTAGAAAAAAACAAGAAATTTTGAAATAGTGTGCTCACCTGACAGATTTACAAGCAAAAGATGTACGGTTCCAAATACGTTTGGGTGATCCATACCCCTGACAAGGAAGGTTGGTGGAAAAGATACTTTAAGAATGTTAACTGTACGCCGGAAGAAGTCAATAAAGGGGCAAATGGAATACTCCAAGTCAACTACATGTGGCTTAGTAGCTCAAAGAACAAAACCGTGACAGGAATGGTAAGATTGCCTTTATAAATAAATAAATAGTAGTATACTACGTTAATAATTAACCCCTTTGGTGGATAGTTAAGGATAGTTTAGGGATAGTCTATGACGTCACCCATTGTTATAACCTCCATACTAATCAGTGGATAGGTTTACTAATGAGCGTCTTTCCTGATTGGTTTAATGAGAACACTATGATGTTTTCAAAATAAAAGCGCGCTTTTCGTTGGTAGCGTTACTTTAACAATTCGTTTACTAGAAAATTATCTTCGAGATTATCGTTCGATTTTCCGAAAGTGTTAACAGTTTCGCCTATAAAAATAAATTCGACTTAGCTAACTTTAACTATTCCGCTCAGTTAGCCACTAATTATTCAAACCTAGTGATCCAAACTGCCCCATACTTGCATTAGAACTCTACAGTAAAAAAAGAAGCCCATGGGACAACCTTCTACCATTCAGCAAATACAATAGACGGCTTACGTTGTTTGGAACGATTAATTAAACACGTGACTACTATGAATTACACGTTTCTTGAGTGACAAACATAAACTTTATTGTCTTTTCTCAGCGAATACAAAAACAATACAGAAAGATATTTGAAATGAAGAAACGTCAGTCATCCTCTTGAACTTCGTGTGGAGGAAAAATCAGTCGTCTTCTTGATATTTGGAATACTTGTAAGGTGACTTCCTGTGTAAGCGTCGAGATCGTCTTGAAAGCTTCTTCGGTTCATCGTCCATGTAATTTACATATTTTAATTGTGGGCGTTTACGCTTTTTTGCTGGCGACAGCGTTTCGACTGTGGGAGGGGGTGTCAAGATCGACGGAGGGATGGAGGGAGGTGCGGGCGTGGTGGTTGCCGTGGTAGATAAGGAATGTGGGGCTGGCTCCTTTGCCGTTGGTTCAGGTGCTAGTGCTTTGCCTGGAGTCGGTTCTATCGTTATTGGTGGCACTGTTGGTAAATTGTTTACCATAGCCTCGTTAGAAATGTGTTTCCGCCCTTGTGGTTGAGGCAGAATTGTTGCTTCAGGTATTAAGGAATTGAGCTGGTGTTTATATGTTAAAAACTTGTTTTGCAACTGCATGTACTGCCTCGCTCTTTCGTCGTCTCCAAGGTTTGTACGATACAGAAGGTTATCCATATTATTCTGAATGCGCTGCATCTCCGGAATTACCGGGGAACCCATCTGGATTTGCTGCTTGAGATACTGGAGCAGTTCCTGGGAAATGTTACTCTCTTCGATCGCTTTGTCGAATCTTTCTTCCTCAAGTAATACATTTGTTCGCAATCTGCAACTATCTGGAGTCGTTGGCTTGAGATCAACAAAAAGATATACAAATGGTCTTCGCACCGCTTCTTCGTACTCTTTTAAAAACAAAGCATTTTGTCTTGGGTACATTTGTTTGGTTCAAGTCAAAATCTGCAGTTTATCCCAAGGATTCTTGAAAAAGACCAGGTAATGACTGTTTAAGCTGATGCTCCGGTTACCTTTGCCTTGGTGAAACAGATTTTGTACAATGTAATTAACGCTCAGGTTTCGATGATGGGATCCTTTTGTAAACAGGTTCACGATCCGATTCAGTATCACTTCCTGCTTCAATCATCTGGTGGTCGATGACAATCAAGTTGCGTATCTTGACATCCAAATAGGAATCATTGTGTAGAGAAGGCGGAATCCCCTTGACAAATTCGATTGTCGGTATCATCATCAATAACTGGGTGTAAGCGGGTTTCCACTGTGAATAAATAACACCAGATTATTCTCGCTCCGGTGGCTGATCGATAACGTTTTGAGCTTGTTGTAACAGTGATTGCACCCAGAACGTTTTTCCCGAGCCAGTTATCCCTGCAACCATGCAGGTAAATGAATGAACCATTTGAAACCGCTGACACTTTTCTTGAGACATCGGTATAACTGGAGCGAAATCGGAATAACTGTGGTTACTGTTCATGGGTCTTTGCATACTATCTTTCCTGGAAAAAACCTTTTCACAAACAGGACAGGAACAACTCATGTCAACTGAATCGAAGCTTAACATCAACTGACAAAATGTGTAATGTTTCGCAATTATATAGGCTTCAGCACAAACATTCTATTGCTTTCCTCCTCCACCACAACCACCACCGCCGCCACCACCACAATTCTATTGTTTTCCACCACCGCCACCACCACCACCACAATTCAATTGTTTTCCACCGCCACCGCCACCACAATTCTATTGTTTTCCACCACCACCGCCACCACAATTCTATTGTTTTCCACCGCCACCAAAATTGTATTGTTTTCCACTGCCACCACCACCACCATTCTATTGTTTTTCACCACCACCACAATTCTATTGTTTTCCACCGCCACCGCCACCACAATTCTATTGTTTTCCACCGCCACCACCACAACGATTCTATTGTTTTCCACCACCACCACCACCACCACAATTGTATTGTTTTCCACTGCCACCACCACCATTCTATTGTTTTCCACCACCACCACCACTACCACCACAATTGTATTGTTTTCCACCGCTGCCACCACCACCATTCTATTGTTTTCCACCACCACCTCCACAATTCTATTGTTTTCCTCAACCGCCACCACCACCACCACCACCACCACAATTCTGTTGTTTTCCTCAATCGCCGCCACCACCACCACACCACAATTTTATTGTTTTCCTCCACCACCGCAACCACCACCACAACAATTCTATTGTTTTCCACCACCACCACAGTTGTATTGTTTTCCTCAACCGCCACCACCACCACCAACACAATTATGGGGCAGTTTGGATCACTAGTTTTGAATAATTAGTGGCTAACGGAGCGGAAAAGTTAAAGTTAGCTAAGTCGAATTTATTTTTATAGGCGAAACTGTTAACACTTTCGGAAAATCGAACGATAATCTCGAAGATAATTTTCTACCAAAGGAATTGTGAAAGTCATGTTACCAACGAAAAGCGCGCTTATATTTTGAAAATATCATAGAGTTCTCAATAGCTGGTTACGTCATCGCCGCCATGCTGGTGGACGTAAACAACACATCTCTCATTAGCTCCTTTACTTCGTCCACTAGCATTTGTTCGTTTCACCATTGTTATCTGTGTCTCTAGAGATTGGCTGCAAACCACCTATAAACCAATCAGGGTTAAAAGAGAATGGGAAAGTTTGGGCGAGCCTATTGTGCCTATTGTAGTAGAAAGACGCTTATTAGTAAACCTATCCACTGATAAGTATGGAGTTTATAACAATGGGTGACGTCATAGACTATCTCTAAACTACCCTTAACTATCCACCAAAGGGGTTAATTATAAACATAGTATCCTACTATAAATAAATAAATAATAGAACGTGAAAAATGAGTAACTGGCGAACTTACCCCTTTTCAGATTTTACTACTAATATTTCAAATTTCCCAACCGTTTTAAGCCTCCATTACTAAACCTTGTCTCTTTTCCTACAACTTAACTGAGAACATTTGGCGTTGGTGTTTATTATTCACCAACTCTAATATTTTAACAAAAGTGCTTTGAATATTTTACAGTTTGTCTTCTAACCAATTGCAACATATTTCCAAGATTTTGAACTCTCGATTCATCAAGAATGTATCGATTTAGTAAAGTAAGTAATTTATTTAAGCTCGATAACGTGGGGAGTGGTTGCCCAATCTCCCGAGCCGGGGGCTCATGTAATAAACGCGTGTTTGTTTATTAGGTTCATGTGACAATGGTCATGTCATCGATTTATAAAATTCTGTAATAATCCCTGTCTGTTGAGTTTTGCGGCTGTATTGCGAATACAAGTGAGAATAATCGCGGGTTCATTCTTACAGACACCAAAAGAATTTGATTCAAACTTTACCCACCGAGCCAGACATGCAAACGTGAATGACAGTGATTACAAGGGATTTGCTTACGATGCAGCATGGCTGGTCGCTCTAGCCCTCAACAGAAGCGTGAAAAAACTGGGGCCCAATGTCTTCCTGGACAGCCTGCCGTTTGGCGACAAAATTTTTTCAGATTTAATGAAAAACAGCCTCCTGTCAACAGAATTCCTTGGCGTAACGGTAAGTGTGTGGTTTAGAAATGTACTACATTGCATATATATGGTTCAAATTCTAATAATATACATGAAAAAATTTCTCGATTCTGATTGGCTAAGAGAAATGCAGTTTTTAGGAAACACGATGCAGAAAAAAGGTAATTCAGTGCAAAAAAAGAGGTAAACAACAGACGATTCTGATTGGTTAAAAACAAAGGAACTGAAATTGAGCCAATCAAACGCGGCCTTTGAATGGCGCAAAGTCTGGCGTTTTGAGCAGGTTTTCTTTCGTGACTGTAATAACAGCAGAGAAGCTGCAAAACAACTCTAAAAAGGAGAAACGGCTGTGAAAAGCACTGTTTCTGCCTGTCTGGAAACAGTGGTGTCCAAAGAAGGGAATTACCGACGTAATTGGAATTACGAGTCAGTTGAATTCAACGCTACACTGGAGTGACGCCGAGATTAATAAACAAACAAGGACAAACAAGGCGAAGATTATGAACCAGAAAGCCTGAAGGTAATGATTACAGCGCTTGATAGACACTTGGCAAACAAAGTAGCCTTATAGCTGTAGCCTGTAATTGTTTAGTCGGTTTTTACAGCTAAAAACACTTTAAAAACATTGAGAGAAAACTGTTGTTTTGATTCACCTGCGTTGCGTTGCTTCTGCAAAATTAAGAAGCTATCTCGCAATTTTTTCAAGTATATTATTGATAAGTAATCACATGATTTTTCTCGTTCAATTTGGAATAAATAAGCACTTTGTAAATTTTTTCAAAGACCACAAATTGCACTCGCCCTACGGGCTCGTGCAATTTTGTGAGTCTTTGAAAAAATTTACAAAGTGCTTATTTATTCCAAATTGCACTCGAAATCATGTGATTACCTATACAAAGTTAGGTGTGTTTTACTGGCGCACATAGCACATTTACATTCAACAAGTACCAAATATGCTGAGGTCAGAGTTAAGACTAAGCTTAGGAACTGCTGTAGGGTGAAAATAACGATTAGGTTTAGGTTTATTTGAGATTGCGCATCATGGAAACACGACGTGGTTTTAACTTCATTTTGGGGCTTAGAAAATTATTTCGATTTATCCAGTCGCTACCACGTGGATGCGTCTACTGCATCCATGAAGAAATCAAGGTAGCCGGTGCGGGAGATCAGTAGAAGGGAAGCTCCAGATGATCCCTACGAGTAATCCGTCCATTAATGGGTCCACAGTTTCTCAGACCATGAGAGCTAAAGATGATAGGGCCATTTATACGGGAGAAAATAAGACGCGTCTTATCTAAGACGCGACTTAAATAAGATGCGAACTGTACCGTTTATATATTCTCGTCCTACATAAGACGCGAAGACCACGTATAAGTCATTCGCAACTTATTTTTTGATGTAGCCTCGTTTACATGCAATGTTGCCATTGGCAACAATCTGTAACAATCCAAGATGGCGCTCTGTAGCAAGAAACAAAAGCGTGCGGTCATTTGAAGAAGGGAGACTTTTTCAGAGATGGTTTTCCATTTTGAGAAGTCTTCTTTTCGTATGAAAACCATGCTGTTAAAGAGAATTCATAAATTCAGCATTGTATACTAAGAATACAATAGAAATCCGAAATTTATTCCACGTATTCCTCTGTTTTGTCGATGTCTTTGCTGGTGCCTTTGAGCACTGCGAAGCCACTTTGTTAGCCAGCGAGAGAGCTGTCAGTGACTCGTCAAAACAATATATTGATGTCAGGCATGCGCTGTTATAGTTTACGTCTTATTTAGGACGCGAAAGCATTTATACGAGGAAGTTTCACGTCTTCAGAGATTTAAGACGCGGACAAAATAAGAACAGCTGAAAACACTGTTATAAGATAAGATGCGTCTTATTTAAGTCCCGTCTAGACTAAGACACGAACGCCTAGTTTGTACTATTTATACGATCTGTTCGCATTTTATTTCAGTAGCGTCTTAGTTAAGGCACATCTTATTTTGTTCTGTCTAAATGGCCCGAATGTTAAAACTTGTTGGTTTACTGCCTGTGTACCAGCTAGTCACCATCAAATTCTGGCGTTATTTTTTCTCGTTCCTTTTGTTTTAGAGTACTGTAAAACTTAACGACAAAGGTGATAGATCAGGAGTGTTTGAAGTCTCTCAACTAAAAGGTATGCTTCTGTTTAGTTGTAACGACTCGTCAAAGAGGTTTAATTTATTGGTCATCAAGTCACCGTCTACTGTTTACTCAACTTAAGTTTATTACGCATTGGTGTCTCTATCTCAATTTTAATAATAATAATAATAATAATAATAATAATAATGATGATGATGATGATGATGATGATGGTGATGATGATGATCCGTCATCTAAACTATAGAACTGACTACTTAAAAACTAACTTATTACAAACATAATACACAAGTTGAAATCTGTTAAAATTGTAAGATCTAAAAAATGCTATAAATACTATGAGTCAGATACTATGAGTCAACAGCAAATTCCTGTTGGCAGTGTTTTGTTTTCGTCATCCTTGCAAAAAATAATTTATATACATGTGGAAGTGACGTCATTTTGTAGACATAAGTTTAATACACCCAATATGCATGGTCGTTTTCTGAATCTCTTCAAGAACTGTTGTACGGAAGTTTTACAGGAAAGGTGCAGAGCGCAATCAAAAGTTTAATGTTAAGCACGAAATACATTTTTAGATTGGGGAGGGGATGGGGAGGGGGATGGGGTGGGGGATGGGGTGGGGGCACGCTTTTGTAAATCTTTGCTGAAAACCTTAAGCATGTGCTGCAGATTTTATGTTGCAAGAGTTACAAATTAAAATGTTTGAAAGTTGATGTAAGACGTTAAGATCCTTGTACGCGCTCTCTTCTTTACAAAAGCTGAAGTGTATACCATAATAAGATAATTATTGATTTCGGTTTCGGATGCTAGCTAGAATTATCGAGGCCTTGTTGTTTGTTATACGGCTTAGCCTTTGTTTTCTGTAACCGAATAAAGAAAACCTCGGCCTTGATAATTCTCGGTAACACGCTGATCGGTATGTTAACTTGAGTAATAAGCCATTTATAAAGTGGCTGTTTAATGCGGGTTCCTTTCATTTTCCCATCAAATTAAGAATTAATTACAAATTCGTCTAGCTGTACGAAATTATGATGATCAGCAATCACCTTTCTTTTTTAACAGGGACAAAGTTTGAAGCAATCTGCAGCCATGACGTGCGAGAATCGTCCTTGAATTTTTATCAAGGAATGATTTTTGATTGGAAAGGTGGGTTGCCCCTTTCAAAAGAGGAGTGCATATTTTGTACGGGTGGAATGCATTGATTTGAACGAAGGAGACTATTCATCATAGTGATTCAGTCCTTTTTTTATGATTTATCGATCAAACACTTGTTCGCTTTGCTCGCGGGTTGACTCTTGCTGGTCAAACCGGTACTTTATTCTTATTCACTTTATAGTCATTCTCGGAACTTCTCTCACTGACCCGGACGATCGTACTTCACTTAGTTATGATATGACTCCTGGGTTCACATCAGAACATTATCGTTGTCGTTGTCGTTGTCTTTAATTTGCCGTTGCCGTTGCCGTTGCCGTTGCCGTTGTCATAATCAGTATTTAATTCTTGTTCTCTGTTATTTTCATCATTTTATCTTCAGGGGGGAGCCACCGCGGGATCGTCAACGTACACGTAACCAGATGGTTACCATGTCCAGGACGGTGTTTATCTTCATGTGTAGCCTGGCGTCTCTTGGAATTTGCTTGGCTGTTGCTTTTTTATGTTTCAATGTTCGAAACAGGAAAAGACGGTAAGTTTACCTTTATTAAAAACGTGTAGAAATCCATCCATATGATTAAAACATTTTTCTTGAATGCTTCTGTAATGTTTGACCAAAGAACGCCATCTACCAGTGCATACTTTATTACGAGAAGTTATAAAAGATTAAACAGGACATCGCAATCTGGTAGTCAACATAAAAGAAGGACAAAATAAGCCTGAGAAATTCATATTTAAAAAGGACTGAAACCGGGGATCTCAAAGATACTTGACTTGTGTTACGCCAGAAGAGCTAACACGCCAATCGGGAGTTTTTTTAACAGATTCACTTTTACTGATTTACAGCGCACAAAGTGCCTTCACTGAATTCGTACAATCAGAACACTTTTGTTCTTACATTAAATATCACTGAACGTTATGCCTTTAATACAATTCATTTTATATCAATTTTGCATTTAGAAGGACATTTGTTAATAGTTTTGAAGAATTTGGGCGAAATAGAGAACTCCAAAATAGCCGATCTGAATTGGCAGCTAAGCAGAACTAATGCTTGTAATTCCCACGTTACATTAGATCGCCACCTTATGTTGTCTGTACCTTGTATCGACGTGAAGTTTCGTACTCTTGGCTAGGACACTTTAACACATTTGACTCCCTCAAAGCCAGCCTGACAACGGTTAATTCACCAATCAATTTTAATTACTGACAACTTTTCCTTCTTAATTCTAGACTTATTAAAATGTCAAGTCCGAACTTGAACAATGTGATCATTTTGGGCTGCATTCTGTCGTATGTATCTGTCATCCTTTTTGCATTCGATGGAGACTATCTCACAGATCTTCTTTGCAAGGTAGGCTGATCGTCTTTCGCGATTCTCATGCAATGCTGCTATACATGCAGTTTACTCTAAATTTAAGGAGCATGAGAGAAGACCACAAAATGTTCTTGGGTGATTAGTGTGTAGTCCGAATAAATATTGCGATATCCGGCTCAAAAGATCGTTTTTGGTTCGTTATTTGTGAAATGAAAATAACGACAGAGAGCAATGGGTTATCAAACTCGTTTTTATCAAAAGAACAATTCGCCTTCCTCTTTGAAACTGTGTAACACTTGGGTATAAGCTTACTTGCAACTTTGTGTCTTGCGTGTCTTTGCGTATTCGGGAGCAGGGTTGGCGCAGTGGTGAGAGCGCTCGCCTTCCACCAATGTGTCCCGGGTTCGATTCCCGGACTCGGCGTCATAAGTGGGTTGAGTTTGTTGGTTCTCTACTCTGCTCCGAGAGGTTTTTCTCCGGTAATCCGGTTTTCCCCTCTCCCCAAAAACCAACATTTGATTTCATTTGATTTATTTAGAGTTGATTTGATTTAGTCTCCCCAATTAGTAGAGCATCTGTGCTAGGCTAAATCCATTTGAGACTTAAATAAAGTGATTATTATTATTATTATTATTATTATTATTATTATTATTATTATTATTATTATTATTATAAGTATTATTATTATTATTATTATTATTATTATTATTATTATTATTGATCGTAAGTGTAAGCTGACAAACAATTTGTTACCTTATTCCCAATCCAGACACGGGCCGCTACTCTCTGCTTTGGATTCACGTTCGCTTTTGGCTCCTTGTTTTCAAAAACGTGGCGCGTTCACAAAATCACAAGAATAGTCAGCGCAAAGAAACTGGTAAGCCTTCTTCTTTTCGTTCATCAGTTCTTCTTCCTTCTGATGACATTTGTTGCGTATTTCTAAATTTGCGTGGTGATACTGTTATTACCCTCAACCTGTGCCCTAAGATCCCACTAATCAATCGGTTACACACCAAGCACTCGGATAACTGAACGTGGTAATCAGTCTGCTTTACTCAGAACGGTGTCATCCCCATCAAATAATTACTAACTATCTAAGAGCTTCCTTTCGATACTGTCAGATGATAGAAAGTAAACGAGATGCGTCTTGCGACGCGTTAGCTGTCTATCATCCTGAATAAGCGCTAGTGGAATAGTCAGTGTGGCGCGGTATCTCTCGTTGAACACGACAAACGAGTCGACGAAGCATTCTCAGTTTGTTCTGGTGGAGTAGGTCCTCAGGTACGATAGAGGACCTACTTGAGAAGCACACAAACGTTCGCAAACACTGTTTTTATCTCTGGTGCATATCTGCTCTTCCGTTTGATTCAAATGCTTCCATACCATGATATGGCTAGATTCTGCTGACCTCATTCTGCTTGTAGGGCACGGTATGGTGTCTGATTCCCCGTAACTACATGGCTGATGAAAACTTCTGTTATTGCATATATCTAATGATCCCTTTATAAATACAGTTTTTCGTTAAGCAATATACCACAAGTTTCTGCAGTTTATAGGCTGATGAACCCCGCGGGAACATCCCAAGTGGTTTATCATGTCTATAAACTATAGAAACTTGTGGTATGTTGCTTTTATATAATAATTTAGAAGACGAGCGAAATTTCCTTAAGTTAACTGGAACAATAAACCATAGATTGACTGATTGACCGATCAGAGCGCGCGCATTGATTTGCTTATTATATAATTTGTTTTAGGTTATCAAAGACGTTTACCTTTTCGGAGTTATTGGCGTTCTTCTCGTCATAGATGTGATAATTATTTTGAACTGGAATTTCCTGGATCCACTTCACAAGAAAGCCACGAATCTTCCGCCTACGTAAGTATGATCAGTTACACCACAAAAGACTAAGGGCTAGTTATTTAAAAAAAAAACTCCGCATTCCCGGTGATGAACATAACTGCGTAAAGATCAAAATCAATATTTAATCACACAATTTATTAACATTTTGCAGTACGATGACACAGACGACAACATACTGAACGTGCCCTACTTGTACACGTGCGAAGTTAACAATATCGTCGTTTGGTTGGGCCTGTTGTATTCATACAAAGGAATCTTGCTGCTGTTTGGACTGTTTTTGGCCTGGGAGACGAGAAACGTCAAGATTCCTGTCTTGAATGATTCTCATCACATTGGTGAGTCTAGTCTGCTCTGTGCGGTTGTGTTTTGATTTTGTCAGACAATCTCTAGATTCGTTCATTAATGTTCTTAGCCTGCGCGAGGAACCGGGACCAAGTCAAACTAAAAAATTAACTGTTTTGCTGCGTAGCACTCGAGTTAAATGCTAAATGAAAGTTTTGTTGTTGTTTTGAGTGCTCAGAAACTGCGTCAGTCAGACGTTTCGGGGTTAACCACTGGACAAACACTGATGAAGGGGTTATCCCCAAAACGTCTAACTCTGTCTATTAAAAATACAGTTTCTTAGCACTCAGAACAACAACAAAACTTTCAAGTCAGAGGTTGACTGCGAATAGTCTCTAATTTCGGCGATGGATTGCGATTGATTGCGATGGATTGCGCACGCGATGGATTGCGCACGCGATGTATATATTTTCGAGCTCCCGCTCCACAATCCATTGCCGAAATTAGAGACTACTTGCAGTCTAAGTTGGAGAAGGAGATGCGCGTCTCCTCCCTCGCCGGGACATGTGGCTCTTAATATAACGTGCGCCTCTTTTTTTTTTTTTCGGTGACTGCCTGAACATAGGCTACTGTATCGAGCCATATTTAAATTGCAAACGCATTGGAGAGGGCCATAGATTTCACTGAAGACAATAAGTTTTTAAGGTTACGATGCTACTTATGGTTTCAACGGAGTTTGGGTACGTTGTTTAATTTCTGTAATTAAATCGATTTCAGTCGTATTGTTTAATTGCAACGGAGAGGAATAATGATGTCATTCAGTAGCCATGCTGTGGAAGATTGACAAAGTCCACGTTTTGATGATCTGCAAGTCTAACAAGACCAGTGAGGTTTTTGAGAGAATTGCGCAGATAATTATGAGGACCGGACCGACTTACAATAAAGTGCAGCGGTCGAGCCTCCAACGTCTTCTATTTTTTTTTCTTTTTATCTAGGCATAGCAGTTTACAACGTGGTTATAGTTTGTATCGTGGGGACACCAGTCGTTTCCTTTGTGCAACCCAAGCAGTTTGAGGCGTCCTTTATCGTCATAGCCATCTCTATTCTCTTTAGTACAACTTCAACACTGTGTATTGTGTTTGTACCAAAGGTAGGTAAAAGGCTGTGAAATCTTATGTGTTAAAGGCTTTCCCGGGATGGCACTAAGTTGGGTACCCTTGTTATCAGCCTAGACAGCCCGCTCATGTCATGTACCTTCTTTTGCAGATTGCAGCTCTTAGGAAGAGTGGAAAAGAAGAATATCGGCTGCGAACACGCACGCTTAGTTCCTTGGAGTTCGAACACTGTTCCACAAATGAGTCTAGGAATTATATGGGCCATCTAAGCAGTACCTTCAATAAAGATGATGAGCTTCAGCAGTTAAAAGACTTGTTGAAAATGGTAGGCGTATGTTTGCAATTGGCATGCAAGTTGTAAAATATTGACATTTTTTTCTCAGAATGCAAAATGGTATTAAATGTTACGTTTCATTTACAATTGATGATATCACGATGCAATTCATAATGGTTATGCAATACCGGGTGGTATACCATGCAATAATCCACGAGTCATTTGTATTTTCATGGCCTCATACACACGAGGCCTTTAGGCCAGTGCGGATATGCAAAGAATCTGTTCGAGTGATAAAGTAGGATACTCCATGATACTCTATATTACGAGAAAGATTCTTATTGCAGCTCGCCGTTTTAAATACCCTTAAAAAGCTCATTAATAATTTTTAATGAGTGTCTTTATATCTGATAAAGACAAGGCAAAATTTTACATCCGATTTTCTAGGCCAAAATAACCCAAAATCAAAATTTTTGTGTAAGAATGGATAGATGTACAGTAAAGCTTTTTAAGCTGTTCAATAAATTCGCGATTCGTATTTTATCAAGTCCTAAAACACTCGGCTACGCCTCGTGTTTTAAACTTGATAAAACACTCCTGCTCATTTATTAAGCATTACATAAAGGTCGAACGCGAATATTATATCTTGCTTGTGAAATAAAGCAACAGATTGTGCCGTTTGTTGTGTTTGTTGTGATAATCAGTAGAGATCTGTATCAAAGTTAATGCATACTAATTAGCTAAGCAGGACTTAATGGTTTGTGTTGGGGTTTAGAGAGGCATACACGTAATAATAATAATAATAATAATAATAATAATAATAATAATAATAATAATAAATCACATTTATATTGCGCATTTTCTATACAATATTCAAAGTCGCATCACAACACTGGCCAGGGGACTTTGCCAGACTGCTTATAACGCAGTTAACAATTAATGAAGTTGAGTTATGAGTGCCCCCGTAATGTCAATATGAAATTAAGACAGACACTAGGAATGGTCACTGCCAGAGTTTTGTTACGTCCCTAGTGGTTCTTTTACGTCCCACAGAATCAGAGAATTATGAAGAGTTGTGAGACGGGGCCTACGGTTTATCGTCCTTATCCGAGAAGACTAGAAAGCCTAACCGTTTGTGGATGTCATTACAAAGCCAGCACTTTCTCCTCAATTATTTAGAGTGTTGGTTCGGTCGGGATTTGAACCCGCGACCTCCCGCACGGTAGTCCGGTGCTCTACCACTGAGCTAACCGGTCGGCGTAACTCAAATACTACCAGTAGATTGGTCATAACTCAAATACTACCAGTATTGGCGTAACTCAAATACTACCAGTAGATTGGTCATGATTTTTATGAATTATTAATGAATTTTACAAGTAATGTTTACAATATGAGCAGCAGCGTTGTATCACTATTTACAAACTCGAGGCGAAGCCGAGAGTTTGTAGATGTGATACAACACTGACGCGAATATTGTAAACTACGTATTCAACGTCGGCATTCTGTGTTCATATTCATCGATTATTTTTGTAGTACAAGACATTTAAACGTAGAAAATCGAACGAAAAGTTTATGTAAATCAGGAGAATGTTGTATCAGATATACAACCATTGATTAATAAAACATTTCTTTTGTTTTTCCTTTATGAATTATTAATGAGTTGAATAAGCCGATTTAAAATACAGTTCATTATTATTCTAAATTGTCAAAGATTGTAAAACGTGTAGATCTCTCTCCATATATTGGGGAGCAGGGATGGCGCAGAGGTGAGAGTACTCGCCTTCCACCAATGTGGCCCGGGTTCGATTCCCGGACTCGACGTCATATGTGGGTTGAGTTTGTTGTTGGTTCTCTTCTCTGCTCCGAGAGGTTTTTCTCCGGGTTCATCGGTTTTCCCCTCTCCAACATTTCCAAATTCCAATTTCATCTGCTTGTAAAGCGCATTTGATCATATACACATGGAAAATGCGCTATATAAGTTCTAAATTATTATATTATTATTATTAAGTTCTAAATTATTATAAGCTCTATAAATGCATATACTTTATGTAAACACACACATACTTTATGTAAACTATTATTTAAACAAAAGAATTAATCCTGTTGTTCTTGTGTTAGTACATATGATCGGCCTTTCAGTCCAAGAGCCAAATTTGTAATCACGTTACATGGCATAGTTGTAATTGTTAAGTCTGAGGATATGACCACTGTGAGTGAAAGATCGTAAGCAGTTCTTTCTCTTGGAAGTTGTTTTTACATCATCAGTAATATTTCTCCTTCTAACGTTTGGATCTTGGGCAATTTTTGGGCATTAAAATTAAGGGCAACTTCTCAATTATACGTATTTGTAGGTAACATTGTCCTCTATTTTGTGTGTGTGGATCTAGCTTCAACTGGAAAAACAGAAACGATTGGAGACAGATCGCAATGGAAGCCACAACACTCAAGTTTGAAAGTCAAGCAACCATGGCGGATTCCAGTTGGCATTGGACTTTGGCCTGCTAATTGGAATAAGGGATCAGTGAGGCATCAGGCAGCTAATATGTTTCTGTGGTTTGAAGAAAAGAGGACTCGAGAATCAGAGTCATCGCTGTGGGAAGATGCGCTTCGTTGCTTATGGTTGCCTTAAACACCTTCAAAGAAGGACCTTAATGTAAAGTGGAAACCAAAAATAGTCCTACCACTGTCACAATGCTTCTAATGTGCATCACGGAATGAACTAAGACAAAGCTGAAAGCCATTAAAATTTTTAACCAGAAAGGCAGTTTAACTTAAGTTCCTAGCAAAGTGCGGTAACCAGGATAATGTGTAGAAGAAGAGAAACACGTTGACCATGTAATTCAAAGCTAGCGCTGAAAAGAAATCGGGGGATCGCGAGAATTTGGAGTATGTAGGCTACTGCCCCCCCCCCCCCCCCTCCCACAAAGAACAGTACTTTATTCTCAGCGAGACGTGTTGAACTCCTCTCTCTTCACTCTTAACAAGCTAAGACAGTGATAGCAGCAACTAAAATAAACAGATCAAATTGCTAATTATAATATTAAAGTGTTTTTTTTTTTTAATTATTATTATTTACTATTTTTTTGGTAGAACAACGCTCTCATTCATGCCCAGTTTGAATAAGATAATATTGCTCAGCGGGGATAGCTTGGCTTAGGGCAGCAGCATAGGGCGACCCACGCGAATTTTAACAAGGTGGGTGGGAGGGTGGGCCGATCCCTTCTTCACCGCTCCGCTGGCTGAAACTAAGCAAGAAAGGAGTGTTCTGCTCCAAGACGGTATTTATAGCCCTGCTACATCTCGGCGCACGTGTCTGTACGTCGTCTCCCATATCATTACGGGTGTTATGAATAGTAGCTATTAATAACAAGTAATACTTAGGTAATGTATCTTCTATAATGATATCGTAACGATGCCGCATTTTTCCCTTTACCTTTACGACTGCCTAATTATTTATACTACAGAAAAATGCATTTGTATCTACGTTTTCGAGTTCCGCTAGGCAGCTTTAATTTCAAATAAATCATGCTAACTGAACAGTATCACTGCTATTTTAGAACAAACATGGTATTAACCAGGTTCAACAAAAACCAAAAGAAAAACTGCACGTGCCATCAGCAATTAAAACATGCGGTTTTCAAGAGCGTGTCACCGAACCAAATACACTCTTCCCAATTAAGTATAGCTTCACTTACTGAATATTTAGAGCAAGCTTTTTAAACGAGTTATGCATGGTAGCCAACCCCTTCCATAGATTATCATCTGATACTTCAAGGACAACTACAAGATCAGCAATCTTGGCTAGTGAGAAACTTATAGTCTGTCAAGCAAAATTCTCCCCAGACTTGCTTGTAACAAGATTGGATTGAGTATTGTCATCTTATGGCAAATGGAACGAGTAGTCCAAGCGCGATTAGCACAAATCCTGGATCAAGTGTGATCAAGGCCTATAAGTTGCCATAGCAGTTAAGCCAGATAGGCATTGACCATGCTTCGTGCTAACTTGGCCCAGGAGTTTCGTTTTCAAGTTGCTTGAACAGTAAATGGTTTCCCCGGGGTAAGAAATTGACACTTTTGGTAAGCTCGAGCACGAGAAATGGAGCTCTAAAGGACAATGAAATCTCATATCTCCGTAGCCTCCTTCGCAGCCGTTGTTTGTGTCGGTCCTACTTTTCCTCTCCACCAACGTCTGCTAAACCGAGCCGAACATTCCATTCCAGGCACTCACCAATCACATAGCGGCTTTAAAATTTCGTTAGCTAAGTTCCCGTGGCCGCGGCCGTTGTTTGTGTCCGTTCTATTCTCCCTCCTGATTGGATACTCGGACACAATGGGAATGGAATGTTCGGATCGGTTCAGCAGACGTTGGTGGGGAGGGAGATCTAGAATAGGACCGACACAAACAACGGCTGAGAAGGAGGCTAATATCTCCGTGGGTGCACCAAAGAGGAGAAGGGAGGGGGTTGGGGGTGGCTAAAGTAGCGACTGAACCACGCAGTGAGGAGCGTTGGAGCTCAAAGCTAAGGCAAAACGTGAAGCACATTTGACTTTGGAGTAAGGTCCGCCCTATTTGGTATGACCATCTTTCGCTTTGGAATGTAGTATAGAAATTAGGATAGGCACAAAAGCAGCCATGATGAAAAACGTTTTCTATTAACTTGTCAAAAATTACTCTGCCTTAATATCTGATATGTTTCTGATAATTTTACGACCTAAGTCACATTGCAGCAAGATCCTCACTTGACTTGGACATCATCAGCTCTTTGGCCGTGGCCTCAGTTGCTACGAGATGATTTACGTCATCGAAAAAATCTCGTCTTCTCACGGGGGTTTCAAATAACGTCGGGTTCGACCTTGACTCTGCCAGCCTGCGTACGTAAAAAACGCAAATTAGGCTGAATTTTGAGGGAAGTTTCCCACATTTTTATTCACAAAAGGGAAATGACAATTGAAAAACTGGGTGGGGATGTCACCGACGATTCGTTTTCACTACCGTTTACCATGGGAGAAAAGGGCGATTTCGAAAACTGAGTCGGCCCGAAGTTGTCTAGTTAGTCCCTTATCACAATGCTGCCACAAGGAAACTGAGCGGATACCCCACATAACATATTTCTGTTCACTTGATCACTTGGCATGGACTAGACGCAGGACAATACACACGAGGGGACAAGCACGATTTGAAGGACAAGACACAGGGACCAAAAGTTTGGTCCGTTCTTTTTTGACGACGTCGGGTAATTTGCGGGAATTGGTCTAGAAAAACGCTTTCTCTTGTGTGTTTAGCTAAGACATAACATAGCTAAGGAAGAAATAACTTACTTGGTAAACTCTGATCAAAATCGTCATCATCAGTTGCAAGGTCCTGAAGCAATGCACAAGAAACATTTACATCATGATTTACTGTACCTCTTTACAAACACTTCGAATACTCTACATATCGTAAGCTCAAACATACTATCTAGGGGTGGGGGATGGGGGGAGGAATGCAGATGCATAAAAATTGAGAGATGATTTGACATCGGCAATTCAAATAAACTCTTTTCGACACTTATTTCAAATAGCAACCGAAATCTTATCTGCAGAAAAGTGTTTATTAAATGTAAAGATTACCAAGGCCTGCAGTTTTCTTCCCGAGTCTTCCACCGCAGACGCAGACGACTCTAATGTCACCGTAATACACGGTGTCTCTGTTTGGGGTTTTGCCTTAACAGGAGTCGCGTATATGTCTGTGCTTCCGTTGTTAACCACAGGACAGGGATGTTGAGAGTTGTCTTTGTTGCTTCCCTGTGGCACTCGAGCAGTTTCTCGATTCGTGGCGGTTTTTCCTTTCTCGTAATATTCGAAGGCCAGTTTAAATGCGTCAGCGATGGTCAACGCCATGGCTTTTGCCTGAAGTAAGACAAGAAATACGTAGTTCAATTTCTGTTTGAACTTATTTTAAAGGAGCTCGGTCACGATATCTTGGGTCATTATAAGAGACATAAAAACGCATTTAGATAATGGGAAACAGTGAAACAACACTTTGCCAGGGAAGATGAGCACCACAGAGACAAGAATAAATGCAAATATGGCGAGGATGGTGAAGGATGGAGAAGATTGAAACGGATTACAAATGACCGTTTTCAAAACTTGAGGCTAAACTTTTCACAATTCAAAATCCGTGACCGGGCTCCTTTAAGTTCATTGGTTTTATGTAGTTTCAGTTAAAATCATCTTTATGCTAGCTTTTAGCAAATGACTTACAAGCTTCCAACACGTTTCATCAGCTCAGTGCCAGAAACTCTGACCAGTTGATATAGGTCGTAGCTTCGATTCCAGTCTGGTACTCCTGATTTCGCGTTTGTTTGATTTATCACGAGCATGAAACAATCTGAAGCCGACGAAATCTGATGGGCGATCGACTCCACGAACAATATTTGTTTGTCGTTCTGTCCTTTTTATGTCGTCGCCGAGCTGATCCAATTAAAGCTTTTCCAGAGTATGAGCCTAGTATTAAAATGACGACGCTTTCCACAAGTTTTTTTATCTTACAACTGATATACTGGGAAAAAAACTTCTGAGCAATTTGGTGATAGTCACTAGGTTCATCGCTAAGACGACTTCCTTCATACATGTCCTGCTACCAACAGCAACATCGAAAATGTCCCGCACGATGATTGGCTGCTGGAACCAGTGAGCTGTTCGTAAAATCCGAGATTTCAACTTCACATCAGACAGATACAATCTACTAGGTTTATTTTGGCTTTTTTCGGCCTCGCACCAGTGGCAGGCACAACGATTTACAGAGGATCTGCAAATCTGGAGGAGGATCTGCAGAACAAAGCTGTGACACTGCCGGATACAAAAAACCAAAAACCCCTGCGGGGAAACGGTGGAAACGTATCCCCCGAACCAATACAGTACCACAAACCCTCGGGGTTTAAAGGGTATCTTACCACCAAGCAATAAAAGTAAAATACACAACTATGAGTGTACACAGTGTAGAAAAATATACAAAAATATTATCGACAAAAGAACATTATGTACAGTGACTGATGCAGGCCAAGAATGGCTCACCACGTGACGAACTAACGCTTTAGAGACAGCATGACACTCATGCCTCACACAAGTCGTACCCAGGCTCTTGCGTTTCCGTGCCGTAGAAATATCAATTTCTGTCTAATGCGCACGTTCAATCGTCAGAAATTAAATATTATGCTCGTTCAATTTTTTTTTTCGAGGGGGGCGGGGGGTGAAGGGACTTATTTTAGAGGAACTTACAGTTGATTGAAAGGGAATCTTGCAGTCTAACATGGCGCTGCATTGACTAATTACAGTGTAATTGGTAAATAAAAGATCAGGAAACGTAAACTGTTCTACAAATTTTCCTTCATAGTAAAACTACTGAAATGGCCAATATTGTGCTAAAACTGCACCCGTCTGTTATGTCCTTCGGTCGCTGAATAACAGGTGAATTAGTTAACAGTATTGAGTGGGAGCATTACCATTGAGTCCTTGCTGCATAGGAAAGCGTAGCAGTTTAAATCTTGCTTGCCTTGCACACGAGAAATGAAGGCAAACACTTTTGTAAAATGAGGATCTGCCACGCAATAGGAAACCCTGTAGACAAGAAAAATTAAACAAACCATTGTCAACAGTCATTTGGTGTTGAAATTGGTTCAAATAGACTTCAGATCTCTTTGGGATTTTAGTATCAATCCTATGACGGGTATGTAGCGGAGATGAGAGTTTGATCAATAGACAGAGGCATGCACATTTTTATTTCAACACGGAGTTTTTTCAATTACATGGAATTGGTTTGCAAAAAAGCCGTGCATGCAATAAAATATCATAAGACATACTGAATAAAAATTACATGAATTACAAGTATACACAAGCTAAAAAGAAGTATCAATTGATGTCGTGCGTTGTATATGGAACTGCCGTAGGAATAATAGTCTCCCTGTTTTCTCTTCCTATATGGATCTAGTTAAAAAAAAATATATGAAACTGAACGTCACATTGCTGCTAAGTACAATAATAGCAAGATGTTAGAGGCTAAGTGGAAACCCGTTTGCATTTTGCTGGTTACATAGGTGTGTAATGGAAACAAGAGGCTACAATTAGCCTAAACTCGGGCTTGCAAAAAAAAGTATTGTATCCCTAACTTAGTGCTAAACAAAAGAATAGAGGGAAGTCTGTCTTTCTTACATCGGACGCATTGTGTTTAGCTTGTGTTGGAGTCTATTTCTTTAGACCCCTATCAACATATATTCCTCTAAAATACAGCTCAACCATTGAGAACAATAATTATAACATTTGTAAAAAATATTTCTAAAAGAACAAGACAAAGAGAAACAGAAAAAATAAAGCCCTTGATATATACCACTAAAAGACATCGAACCCGGGTTAGCTGCGTCACAGGCAGGAACAATGACCTTTAGGCCACAGAGGTTTATCGTTGTGCAAGGTGATAAAAATAGTGTCTTGATTCCCCCAAAAAAACTAAGCACACTTGTTTTCGCTTTCATGGATAACTGTTTGAGAAAGGAAACGCTTATCGAACGATGTAGGATTTTTTCGCATAAACGTTAATGGAGTCTCGGTGAAATGTGAGTAGAAAATTAATTAACAGAGTGAAACTGTTTACAAATACGTCAATCCAGGGTCATTTGAAACACAAGAAAGGAACGTTTCTGGACAGTTTCAAGTGACGCTAGTACATTTGTAAAAACTAATCGCTTATCATTCAAAAATTAAAGTCCAGAAATTGAGATATTGTGGGAAAATAGTAAATAAACAACCTGTCCAAGTCCCAGGGGTGTGTGATATCCCGTACTTGAGTTATTACCCGGGCTGCGCGCGTCTCGCGCGGCGCCCGGGTCATAAACTACCGACGGTTCTTCTTTTTCGTCGTCGAGTATCATCCACAAATGGCACTTCCGGCGTTTCTGCGCAAGCGCTAACTATTTTTAACAACAGTGATGCGTGTTGTCACGTATCGGAAAATGTCGATTCATCTTGTGGCTTTTGAAGTCTGAACAAACAATATGTTAAGAGAAGTGTCTATGCGAATGTTTGGGAGTTCAACGGCGAGAAGAAAGTTTTTAACATGAGTAAACTTAACGGCAGATGGACTGCCGTGTTTCCCCGTGTCTGCTTCAGTAGACAGCGAGTAGTCTCTAATTTTGGCGACGGATTGTGGGGGCACGTGCGCGCGCGAAGTTGCGAGGAGACGCGATGCGAGGGGAGCGCCAAAAATTAGAGACTACAGACAAAGGGAGTTTGACCTTTCACGGCCGAGTGATTCGAGTGTAAATCTCATATCAACAGCAAGAATGATGCCTGTTGTCACGTATCGGAAAACGTCGATTCACCTTGTGTCTTTGAAGTCTGAACAACTAATATGTTAAGACAAGTGTCTATACGAATGTTTGCAAGTTCAACAGCGAGAAGAAAGCTTTTAACATGACCAAAATTTAACTCCAGATGGACTGCCGTGTTCCCGTATCCGCTCCATTGAGATGTACATTTTGTTGAATAACTCAAGTACGGGATATCACACACCCCTGAGACTTTGACAGGTAGTTTATTTACTATTTTCCCACAATATCTCAATTTCTGGACTTTAATTTTTGAATGATAAGCGATTATATTTTACAAATGTACTAGCGTCCCTTGAAACTGTCCAGAAACGTTCCTTTCTTGTGTTTCAAATGACCCTGGATTGACGTATTTGTAAACAGTTTCACTCTGCTAATTAATTTTCTACTCACATTTCACCGAGACTCCATTCACATTTATGCGAAAAAATCCAACATCGTTCGATAAGCGTTTCCTTTCTCAAACAATTATCCATCGAAGCGAAAACAAGTGTGCTTAGTTTTTTTTTTTTGGAATCAATACACTATTTTATACACTAGTTTTGCATAACGATAAACCTCTGTGGCCTAAGGTCATTGTTCCTGCCTGTGACGCAGCTAACCCGGGTTCGATGTCTTTTAGTGGTATATATCACGGGCTTTATTTTTTCTGTTTCTCTTTTTCTTGTTCTTTTAGAAATATTTTTTACAAGTGTTATAATTATTGTGCTCAATGGTTGAGCTGTATTTTAGAGGAATATTTGTTGATAGGGGTCTAAAGAAATAGACTCCAACACAAGCTAAACACAATGCGTCCGACGTAAGAAAGACAGACTTCCCTCTATTCTTTTGTTTAGCACTAAGTTAGGGATACAATACTGTTTTTTGCAAGCCCGGGTTAAGGCTAATTGTAGCCTCTTGATCAACAAAATGTACATCTCAATGGAGCGGATACGGAGAACACGGCAGTCCATCTGGAGTTAAATTTTGGTCATGTTAAAAGCTTTCTTCTTGCTGTTGAACTTGCAAACATTCGTATAGACACTTCTCTTAACATATTAGTTGTTCAGACTTCAAAGACACAAGGTGAATCGACGTTTTCCGATACGTGACAACAGGCATCATTCTCGCTGTTGATATGAGATTTACACTTCCGAATCTCTCGGCCGTGAAAGGTCAAACTCCCTTTGTCTGTAGTCTCTAATTTTTGGCGCTCCCCTCGCGTCGCGTCTCCTCGAAACTTCGCGCGCGCACGTGTATTTCGCCCGCCTCACAATCCATCGCCAAAATTAGAGACTACTCGCAGTCTACTGAAGCAGACACGAGGAAACACAGCAGTCCATCTGGAGGTAAGTTTACTCATGTTTAAAGCTTTCTTCTCGCCGTTGAACTTGCAAACATTCGCATAGACACTTCTCTTAACATATTGTTTGTTCAGACTTCAAAAGACACAAGGTGAATCGACATTTTCCGATACGTGACAACAGGCATCACTCTGTTAAAAATAGTTAGCGCTTGCGCAGAAACGCCGGAAGTGAGCTTTGTGGATGATACTCGACGACGAAAAAGAAGAACCGTCGGTAGTTTTAGACCCGGGCGCCGCGCGAGACGCGGGAAGCCCGAGTAAAAAGTAGTAAAAGTAGTGTTAGAATTATACTCTAAGGAAGTATTGTATAGTAAGTATAATATAAGTAACGTATCGTTAGTGGTATTGTAAGTAGTGTTTGTCTTGTTTTGTAGTAGTGTCCTTTGTGTTGCAATAAAATAATAATAATAATAATAATAATAATAATAATAATAATAATAATAATAATAATAATAAATGTCGTGCGTAGAGATTTTCGAAAGACCTCAAGAGACGGTTCTGATTTAATAGCAGATGGAAGGGAATTCCATAGTTTAGCACCACGGTATATACGTTTGTTTAAGTTTTCGGTGTTGGGTTTAGAGTTATCTGAGGCTATAAGCAGTACTGTCACGAACCAGTTGAAATGCCTCAGCGAGGTACTTAGCCGAACTTTGTTGCACAATTTTGTGCATCATGATCGCAGTATGACGATGGCGACTGACTCCAAGAGTATCCCACTGAAGCATTGTCAATATGTCGGATGATCTGACTTCCCAGTCGCTTTGAGAAATGATCCGAGCTGCTCGGTTTTGGAGTTTGTCAAGTCTTTCTGAGGGGCCTTTGTTTAAACCTGCCCAAACTACGTCACAATAATCAAATAACGGAAGAATTAAAGATTTATAAATCGTAACGCTGTGTCATTACAAAGGCAACATTGAGAGGCTACCAAGCGAAGTCATCGCATCTGATTAGATATGAGTGAAACGACCGAAAGTGAACCAAACCCAGATCATAACAGCGTTAGAAAGCTACTAATAAAAACTAAAAAGGTGTATGAATATGCTTCTTGTTCTTCACAATTCACGAGGGATATATGGACTGCGAAAAGCTTTTAAACAAGAGCAATGACAATTAATTATGCCCAAAGTGAGGCGATCGATAACTTACCGATAAATGGGAATGTCCATGACTTTCTCCTATAAAGAAAGATAAGACGGGATTCAAAACCAGGAGTGCATAGCAGAGGACACAAGAGGCAGATCATAATCGAGAAAAACCAGGAAAACGTGAAGTTAGGAACTACTCATACCATCATACCTCATACCTTCTCTATTACTCCCCCTCCCCCCCCCCCCCCCCCATTCTATCTAATAAGACCCCCTCCCCCTTTAGGACACGAGACTTTGTAATTAGTCACTCCTATTCCCTCTTGAGAAATCAACTTCAAGAGGCCCAATTGGTTTGTTTTTAAACAAATATACAATCAACCACATAATACTGTTTGCTGCTCTTTATTAGATAGTAACATTTTACTGCAGTTGTTGGAGTTTTGTACAAACACTGTTTTAAGACGAAAACAGGGTGTTTAACATTTGAAATAAGCCCCCCCCCCCCCCCCTCTAATAAGCCCCTGTTAATGAGACCTGAAATAAATAAGACCCCCGGGGGCTTAATAGAACATTTACGGTATTACACACACTTTGAAAATACCTTGGTAACCATGTCCTGGATTAGCAGTCTCCTGGTTGAAACTGTCACTAAAACCTTCTGAAGACTTCCACTAGAGGGGGTATTCTTTGCCTAGTCAACAGAATACATTATTAGACAGTTGATTAGAACGGCGTGGATACAAGACTGCCATATATCATTTTGTGTGTGGAGATCAAGACTGTTACCAGCATTGCCTTGTCCGATTAAGATATCATTAAATTAAATATCTAATTAAACCAAGTTATGTGAATGATATATGAAATAAATCATACATGAACTGCGGAAATGAAATCAAATGAAGAATGATCCTGGCAGTTGTGATCGCAATTTATGCAATTGCGAAAAGAAGGGAACATATGAACCCATAATTGACCTGCTCCCGACGTCAGTGGCTTCATAGCTCAGTTGGTTAGAGCATCGCACCGGTAATCGCGAGGTCACGGGTTCAAACCCCGTTGAAGTCCTGAATTTTTTTTCAGGCTTCTTTTCGCAATTGCATAAATTGCGATCACAACTGCGAGGATCATTCTTCATTTGATTTCATTTCCGCAGTTCATGTATGATTTATTTCATATATCATTCACATTCATTTCTTTCACGGGAACATATGAACCCATAATTGACCTGCTCCCGACGTCAGTGGCTTCATAGCTCAGTTGGTTAGAGCATCGCACCGGTAATCGCGAGGTCACGGGTTCAAACCCCGTTGAAGTCCTGAATTTTTTTCAGGCTTCTTTTCGCAATTGCATAAATTGCGATCACAACTGCGAGGATCATTCTTCATTTGATTTCATTTCCGCAGTTCATGTATGATTTATTTCATATATCATTCACATTCATTTCTTTCACGGGAACATATGAACCCATAATTGACCTGCTCCCGACGTCAGTGGCTTCATAGCTCAGTTGGTTAGAGCATCGCACCGGTAATCGCGAGGTCACGGGTTCAAACCCCGTTGAAGTCCTGAATTTTTTTCAGGCTTCTTTTCGCAATTGCATAAATTGCGATCACAACTGCGAGGATCATTCTTCATTTGATTTCATTTCCGCAGTTCATGTATGATTTATTTCATATATCATTCACATTCAATTCTTTCACGGGAACATATGAACCCATAATTGACCTGCTCCCGAAGTCAGTGGCTTCATAGCTCAGTTGGTTAGAGCATCGCACCGGTAATCGCGAGGTCACGGGTTCAAACCCCGTTGAAGTCCTGAATTTTTTTTCAGGCTTCTTTTCGCAATTGCATAAATTGCGATCACAACTGCGAGGATCATTCTTCATTTGATTTCATTTCCGCAGTTCATGTATGATTTATTTCATATATCATTCACATTCATTTCTTTCACGGGAACATATGAACCCATAATTGACCTGCTCCCGACGTCAGTGGCTTCATAGCTCAGTTGGTTAGAGCATCGCACCGGTAATCGCGAGGTCACGGGTTCAAACCCCGTTGAAGTCCTGAATTTTTTTCAGGCTTCTTTTCGCAATTGCATAAATTGCGATCACAACTGCGAGGATCATTCTTCATTTAAACCAAGTTAGTAGCCATCAGCATTAAAGAATTTGGTGTTAAATGCAAGAAAAAAATAATTTTCCCTTTAATCTTAAGTCAGTGATACCATATGACAAATCAAAATCGTGTGGATCACGATGTTGACAATGTTGACGAGACGTTTTCATTTCATAAAAGCCCACTCTTGTACCTGCAAAATGTATGCGTTAGTGTGCAAAAAACTAAGTCCAAAGAAAATAACGAAAACCATTACGACTCTCCGAGATTTTGCAAAGTATCTTCCAGCGAAAAGCGAAATTTGTTGAGCCCTCCTGTCCAAATTTCCTGATTCCTTACCCTTACAAGAATAATACAGGTCCTCTTTCATTTGTTTTGTATCTAAACAATTCCTTCATTTTGGACCAAAATATCCGCTTCAGGGTTCGCAATCCAGCGTATACAAATCAGTAAGAGTGACAGTGAATGCAGTTCACTGCTGTACAAGTGAATACATGGGAGCAGGGATGGTGCAATGGTGAGAGCACTCGCCTTCCACCAATGTGTCCCGTGTTCGATTCCCGGACTCGACGTCATATGTGAGTTGAGTTTGCTGTTGGTCCTCTTCTCTGCTCCGAGAGGTTTTTCTCCGAGTACTCCGGTTTTCCCCTCTCCTCAAAAACCAACACTTCTAAATACCAATTCGATTCGGAATGTTTGAACGTTTCATACATGAGCCCTCGGCTAGGGAGATTGGGCAACCACTCCTCACGCTACCGAGGTTAAATTTGATTGATTTGACGAGTTTGATTAACAAAAAACAAACAAAAGTTGGTGTGTGCTTGTTTGATTTTTTAATAATCTGTCTATGAACTAAACTAAACTAAACTTAAGTGGAGACTGAATTGTTTAAGTTTTGACTTCAATCTATTATTCCGCTATTGTATATTAGAAATTTCTTAACTTAGTTTAGCACTTATTATTGGATTTTTCAACAATGTCTGTAATTTTTAAGTGCTAGGTTCAATGCGCACGGCTCTTTAGAAGACCAATTTTAGTGATAAGGATCCCGTGGGTAAATAAAGTTATCATCATCATCATCATCATCATCATCATCATCATCATCATCATCATCATCATCATCATCTCCAGCTTTCCATGCAGTCACAAACCTTCTTCGTGTTGGCTATGATTGTCTGTACTGCTTCATCTGTACAGCCTGAACCCTGAGCTTGTAACACTGGACAGGAACCAAGCAACTGAGTATAAAACAACCAAACACTTACGTATGAAACAACCAAACACTTAAATAAAGCCAATATTTAACCTTTAAATAGCTGGGCCCAATAGTTATTGTTTAGTTAACCCTTTAACCCTCAAGAGGTCTACCTTGTTGACCAGTAAAAAGAGTTTTAACCCTTTCACCCCTAAGGGGTCTCCCTTTGACGAGTAAAATCGTCCGGCGTTAGAGAGAGTGTGAAATCTATAAGTCACTCTTAGAGAGGAAAGGGTTAAAACATACACAACAACGTTCACGGTCATGCGCTTACGTCCTTCGTAGTTCTTTTGAACTTGGTTGGTTCGTTTTGCGAGGAAAAAAGGCTGCATAGCCTTGTTTAGAGCTAATGTGGCATTGTCTGTTCATAAAATCCTTCTTTATTTCCTTTCATGTTACCGACCTGATTGATTCAAGCCCTCCTGTACGGGTTATATTCTTACGGTCCGTGTAAATGCTCCCAACATTGTTGGTAAACAACATCCAACACTGTAAGATTCAACTTGGGTGGTTTGAACACCATGTTGGTTGTTGTTGCGAGTCATTCAGGATGTGCTCAGTGTTTCAACTGGCAACAACACCCAAGACGCATGATGCTAGGCTCGAGAAATGACTGTTGGATGTTGTTGACAAACAGCGCTGGGAGTGTTTGCACTGGCATTTACTTTCACAATATGTCAACCGATATTTCTTTTTTGATCACAGTGAGCCATTTTAAAAGAAAGAAACCCCTGGCGTGCAAATGGGTACTGTTGCATTGAAGTAATTTGTTCGTCTCATCAAAGCCATCAATCTGAGTCGGATCGTGTCCGATCGGACTCACCGGAAGACAGATGACACCAAAGACTACCTCGTTCTTAACGCACGCATGCGCGACCTACGCGCGCGACCTACAATGTAATATCCGAGTCGGGTCGACTCGACCCGTCTGTGCAAACTTCGATGCGTCTCACCGGAAGTGAGCTCGCAAATGACAAAGATAACACACGCATAGGGAGGACAGAAAAACTCGATGGATCGACTCCATCTGATCGACTCGAGTCGACCCGTCGATCCGAGTCGATTCGACTCGGCCCGTCACCGCAAGTCAGATCGCGCAAAAGAGAAGCTAATAAAGGTCGATCCTCGACAACTCAGGTATTCTGGGTGCCAGAGGTTTTTTTTTTCGTTGGGGGCGACAGAATTGAGCGGCCAAGCCGACCAGCACTATTCGCTCTGACGCTCCTCGCCGCTGGTGAGCGAGAAGACCTCTGGCATCCAGGGTACAACTCAGGTCGCGCAAAAGAGAAAGTAATGACATGTAAGCTTGTGTATATGCCTCATTCTTTAAGCCACGAGTCCAAACAAGAGCGCTTTGCTCGTGTATACCTCGTTGTTTAAACCACAAGCAGAAAGGCGCAACCGACAGAAACAAGCGCGCGTTACTTATGTATATGCCTCGTTCATTAAGCCACGAGTCGAAACAAGCGCGCGTTTAAAATGTATGCTTCATTCTAAATCGAAACAAGCGCGCTAGACATGTGTGTGCCTCGTTCTCTAAGCCACGAGCAGAAAGAAGAGCGCGCGCGTTACTCGTGTATACCTCGTTGTTTAAACCACAAGCAGAAAGGTGCAACCGACAGAAACAAGCGCGCTACACATGTGTATGCCTCGTTCTTAAAGCCACGAGCAGAAACAAGCGCGCGTTACTTATGTATATGTCTCGTTCTTTAAGCCACGAGTCCAAACAAGCGCGCTTTGTTCGTGTATACCTCGTTGTTTAAACCACAAGCAGAAAGGCGCAACCGACAGAAACAAGCGCCCGTTACTTATGTATATGCCTCGTTCATTAAGCCACGAGTCGAAACAAGCGCGCGTTTATAATGTATGCTTCATTCTAAATCGAAACAAGCGCGCTAGACATGTGTGTGCCTCGTTCTCTAAGCCACGAGCAGAAAGAAGAGCGCGTTACTCATGTGTATTCCTCGTTCTTTAAGCCACGAGTTCAAAAAAGCGCGCGTTACTCGTGTATACCTCGTTGTTTAAACTACAAGCAGAAAGGCGCAACCGACAGAAACAAGCGCGCTACACATGTGTATGCCTCGTTCTTAAAGCCACGAGCAGAAACAAGCGCGCGTTACTTATGTATATGCCTCGTTCTTTAAGCCACGAGTCAAAACATGGGCCCCTTACTCGTTTACACCTCGTTCTTTAAACCACGGTAGAAAATTGCATCTCATTAGCAGAAATAATAACGTGGGGAAGATCGAAACATAGTTAGTAGAGGAGACTGGTTATGAAACTCGGCAAACATCAAAGGGTTAAACAATAGCGCGGTCGGCGATGTTGAAGAGACCCGTCACGTGACTCTGACCGTGCACAAGTTCATTCAAGATGGCGGATGGTGTAGACGATCTGTTTGTATGGGGAGAAGATTTTGAAGCGATCTTGGGTATTTTGGAGGACGATGAGGAAGTACAGGAACAATTTTACGTCGCAGTTAGAAATGTAAGTTGAAAAAGTTGCAATTTCGAGTTGTCATTTCGCACTTCTCAGCTTAAATTTGCCACAGATGGGCTTCTCGACGACTGTAAACAAACGAAATTAAACAAACGCTCGCGTAAAAACTATGCTTATATATTGCCGTTTCTTCAAAGGCAATCTTCTTTAGGGCTCCTACGAAACAAGGAAGACTTATAAAAAGCTTCTAAGGAGCTCAAAGCTCCGGAATGTAGAGATTTGTCGAAATTATTCTAAGTGGTAAACCTTGTCATTGATAGAGCTTCCAGGCTTCACGATACTCTCTTGATCGAAAAAGTGGCCACCGAATTTTTATTTTTAAACTCCTGAGTAGTTTATTTATTTTACAATGATAACGTTTGTGATATCTTTGTAGGCTCAGCGTCAAGAAATTGTTTGCAATGACTGCGGAAAGAAGTACAAAACCAAAGGAGGTTATGAGAGACACAGGGCTGCAAAACACAACAATCAACAGGAAGGATTGGAGCAGGTGCAACAGTTAAGCCCGAGTGTTCTTGCAGAAATAGTTGATCGTGCTGTCCGCAATGTTAAGGAAAGGAAAGTTTTTCCAGAAAATTTAAGGAATGAGCTCAGCAATTACTCATACCAACAGCTACAAGAAGACAGCAATGAATTCTCTGCTGTCAAAGCAATCTATGAAGGATATACAAGAAATGGAGATGCAGAAAAGTTTTATGGCAAATATTATGCAACGGTTGCTGCAAAGTCAACCCAATTCTACAGTGGAATTTCTAGGAATGCAGCAACACTACTGGCAACCAAAGTTGCTGACTGTTTGCTGGCATACTCTAAGCAACAAAAACACTCTACCGAAAGCACTCATCATATAAAAACTGTGTTGTCAGATAAGGAGAAAGCTGGGATGCAATATCTTGGAGGTTATGTTCTGCACAACTTACACAAAAAACATGGCCGAACTAACTCAGTGGAGAGCCAACAAGCTATGGCAATACTGAAAGCTGGGAAACTGGAGAGCATAACTGACTCTAGCCAGAAACTTGTGTCAGCTTTGAACCGTGGGGGACTTTGGTCAATCACTCAGCCTGCGCAGCAAATATTTTTAAAAGCAGAATATCATTTTAGGCAATTCACATCAAAGCCTGATTTGCAAAGATTAGATATTTCCGGCATTACTAACAAAGCAACCAGTGATAGTGACATCCTTGCTTTTTACAATTTGATGGTATCAGATGCAGAACTTGAACCGGACAGTCATGTTTGTAAGGATGTCTTGCGTGGCATTGTTAGTCTGTATGTACATGTACGTTCATTCTCTTTTCCCAAGGATATCATTCAGCATTACAAGATCAAGGCGACCCAAACCAAAGCAAGGTCTTTACGCAAGGAAATTAGTAGAAGTTGTCAAGGTGATGACCAACAAAGGCAGGAATAAGACTGTTAATTCACATTTTTGATTTATTAATTAGTAGCTTATGATCAGTACCACCATTTGCAGTGAGGACAATAAATGTCATGTTAACTCTGGATTTGTTTAAACTTTGATTCAGGTTTGGTAAAACCATAGTCAGTAGAGGACTACTAACTATGGTAAAACAATTCAATTCATTCAAGTTACCAGCGAGTTAGATTATATTTCTTGTTTTATATATTTTTCCAAGTCCTCAGATAGTCTAGGAACTCCATCAACCATGCAAATCTAGGAAATAAAAGAAAGGTCATTAATTACTGTTTCTTGACATGGATAAGGCAATATAAAGTAAAAGATACCTCTACATAATTAGTACTCCATTATAAAAAAGCATCCAAGCAGATTTAATTGTTTACTAATTGAACAGAAGCTTTTTTAAAGCAAAATAAATTTTCTGATAAACACCCCATTGTAAATAGTATTTAATTGTAGTTAGGTAGAAGGCCCTTTAATAGGGATAACCTCTGGGCCCCCCTTTTGAGGGTTTGTAAATTCTGAATAAATTATTATACATGTATAAAAAAAAAACATTTACAATGGATGATTTTACATTCAGGGTTAACATTGTATTTTGCTAAATAATTCTTTATAAATTAAAGAAAATTAAAAAAAAATCAACCACACCTTTCGTCATCAACAGAAGTATAAGGAGCCAAGAATGGTTTGCGCTTTCTCTGATGCTCTGTCGTGCTTCTCACATTGAGACAATCAAAAAAGCCATCGACCATTTCGCAGAGTTTTGCAGTTGCTGCTGTCTCTGGAGGTCCAAACTTCTTCAGAACTGCAGCGACTGATGCACTCAGGACTTGTGCAGCAAGATTAACCCGCATGACAGAATATGGGGTCAGGTTTACATGCTCATACGAGAGCCTAGGCAACAGCTTCAAGCCATTGTCCACATCCTGATAGAAAATCTCTGTGATGTGCTGCCACAATAAATATTGCCCATCATTCCACATATATCGGGTGCATTTTCCAGATCCAGAGTGCATGAGACAGTTCCGTGTTGTTTTGACTAGCTGCGGGGCATCAGAGAAGTAGACAAAGCGATGCGGTGCAAAGATGTTAACTGCACGATAACATACATCAGTGCCCACATCTCCATCAAGGGGTTTGTGAAGGCGGTAAAACCTCCTATTTGGTGAAGCACCATCAGATGTGGCAGCAATGACCCACAGATTGCAACTAGTTTCTAAAATACAAACAGCTTCCCAAAACAAGGGCATTAGTTGCGCAGAAGTAGCACCAGTTGTGGCAAAATGTGCAAGGCAGAACTTGAGGTCAGTGCAAACTCCACGAACCAGAAAGGCAAGGGCATGTGTTGCAATTTCATTGACTTTTTCTAAAACAGCATAGTTAAGTTCCAAGTCTCCAAGATCAGTAAAACCGATCAGTTCTCCTGTTACCTTGTCCAAAACAAGGTTTGACATGACTTTCATTTCGTCAAACAAAAGAACCACATATCTTTGAACATCAAAGTATGTGTCAGTTAAGGAGTTCAACTCCTGAACAATTTCCTCTTGGAATCCCCGTTGTGGCCGAATGGCATTTCGATAATCTTTCAGGCGTCGCTGACTTGGGAGTACCAACACTTTACTATTTCTAAGCTCTTCGTAGCATGAAGGTGACTTAGCAGCAAGTGAAAGACAAAACCTGACGACCATCGGATGGTATCGCACCCCAGTACGACTGCTGGAGAACAGTTTCTTCTGTTGCTGCCAGAAAAGGCTCATAAAAGGAGTGACTTTGTTGTCAGCCTCATCAAGGATTTTAGTGAAGTCGTTGCTAAGTTCATGGTCTACTTCAATGTTTGTTTTGACAATTGCCGCTCGCATTTCATTTAGCTCTCGCTCAAGTTCGGCACATTTCAGTCTTTGTTCTTGTAATGTCAGTTTTATTCTTTCTGGGTCAGTTTTTGATACTGGGGCCTTGACATTTGCAGGTTTGGAGAGCCGCCTTTCTTTTGCTTTTATGGTCTTTCTTGAGGAAACCAAGTACTCCAAACACTGTGGGCATGCACCTTCCCCGACTTCTTTTTCGCACATGAGATGGCAGTCCTTTGACCTCCAGTAACCTTTGCTGGGAAACTGCTCACCCTGCTCGCATGCCTGAAGTGGGTCTTCATTTATGGGAATTACATGATGAAACAGCTGGCTTGTTAATTCACTGGCTTCCACTCCACAGCAAAGCTTATAGCACTCCAGCTCTCTTACAATTTCACACACTGAAATGTTTCTGACTGAACGCCGGTGAGTAACATAAAGGGGATGATCTTCAGGAAGAAAACAACCAAAAGCTTTCACAGTGTATGCAAGACTGTCATCGATCATTATTTCTACTTCTGGAGAAGGAAAGGTTCTACAGTCTTTTTCAGAATAAGTCTGTCTGATATTGTTGTAAATTCCCACCCTTGCAGGGTTTTCAAGCCAGTGATTCGCTGGCACAATTCACCAAATGACTTGTAACATGCCTTGGGTTGTTGATCGTGCTCCTTGACAACCGATCGAGCAGGTCTTGGTGTAGGCTTTGCAGACTCGTGACTTTTCCTTGGCATGTTTAATCTTGGGATGGCGCCGAATCGTGGTTTCTTCTTCGTCATTTTCGCCGTTTGAACTGCATTTGAAAATAAAGTAAAACAAAAATAAAAAAAGATGAAAATTAACATTCAACAAAATTTCACAGAAATCGTAAATAAACAAAACCATATGGCAAGCGAGAGCGATTTCTACTGTATATCGTAGCCGTACTTACATATTTCGAAATCTTCTACGTCGAAGTGTTTTTCACAGGTAAACACCTTGTCGTTTTCGATCCTTTTTCGAAATTCATGGTCGATCTCACGCGTCTTTGTGATCTCACTCAACCAATCGTCTCGCCATTTCTTGTGTGCCTCGTCCTTCGCCGCGGGCAACTTCCAAATGCCGATCCCTTTCGTTCTTCTACAACTCCCACAGCCAAACACAGCGCAGTTATCTCCAGGCATGACGACTAATGAGGTATATAGCTATAATACTTATCGAATCGAGGCTAATCTAAGCTAAATATCCGGCGAAATACAGCGTAAGTCTCCCCACATTCACGTTACTCGTATTGCCATGTTGATTTTCCTTGTGCACGGTCGTGATCACGTGACTAAGGGAAAACCATAACAAAAACATCGGCCTTTGATGTTTACCGGGTTTCATAACCAGTCTCCTCTACTATGATCGAAACAAGCGCGCTACACATGTGTATGCCTCATTTTCTAAGCCACGAGCAGAAAGAAGTGCGCGTTACTCATGTATTTAACTCGTTCTTTTTTAAAGCCACGAGTGCAAACAAGCGCGCGTTACTCGTGTATACCTCGTTGTTTAAACCGCAAACAGAAAGGCGCAACCGGCACAAACAACCTGACTTCCGGCGCGTCCAATCGGACTCGATCCGACTCAGATTGGGTATATTGGACAACCCTCGTGTTGTGTTACTACTTTAGCTGTTGTGTGTGCGCCATTTTGAATTGCGTGTGCGAGTCCACCATTGCTGGGAATCCTATTCAAATGCAGGCAATATTGTTCGGATAAGCTTTAACGACGACCTGTTAGGACTTAACTGGCGCTAAAGTTTGAAGCGTTAGCGTTTCAAAATCCAACAAAATCCGACAACTGTGGCCAATAAAATTTTTTTCACCCAACGTGCTGGGCCAGTTCGCAGCGATTCTAAACACTCGTGATATTATTTTGAATTCATACAATGATACCGACTGTCACGTTTCACAAACCTTGACATAGAAATGGATTCCCTCCTTTAGAGAGTCTTCAGCATGAAGCCAGTCCTCTTGATTCTTACCTGCAAAGCAATGAAAACAATTATCGCAGGATAGTTGAAACGGTTTTAAATTGTGACAAAACGAACTCCTGTTTGCCTTGGTTTTGTTTCACTTACATCTGTGACTGTTTTTCAAACCTCGCGCCCTTTCCTCAGTCAATGAAAGTCAAAACCAGAAGCAACCGCTACTTTCTCGCGCGCGTTTTCCCGCGCATTGTGCTTGCTACTTGTATTTTCTTCGAATTTTGAATGGGAGCCCCCCACCCCCCCCACCCCCCCCCCCCACCCCCGTGGGAGAAGGGGGTGTACTCCCTTACATGGGCTATATAGGTATGTGCGGCCCCAAAGGGTATGGTTTCTTTTAGCCGTTTTGGTCTGAAATGGGGTATCGATTTTGATCATTTTGGTCTGAAATAGAGTAAGGTTTCTGCACTGTAGTCTTGAATTTAGTGTCCCACGTCCCACGGAAGGTTGCTTGCGATGTTTTCTTCTGTTACGATTGGCCACTCTGGTTTTGCGACACTCCGATCAACTGGAAACCGCTCTAAGTGGTAATAACGAAGTGGAAACTTGCAAAGATCTCTGGTGGTTGATGCGAAGATTAATTGCCAATCAATGAGATTTCCAAAGACAAAGAGTGGTAAATTTATCTCAGATCGAACTGTTCTGGAAAAGCTCTGAGTCGAACCCCAGGTCGGACGCCTCAACTGAGGTCGCTCGTAAAAAGAAAAGTTGCTTAGCTTGGTTGTAATTTAGGTCTTAAAGGTGACCACGCCTTTTAGTAATCGAATAGTCAACAGCGATTGCTAATTTTTAAATTTTTTTGTACAGTGGAATAGTTTATTATATATAAAAGCGATCGAGATTTAAGCAAAGACTGCGATATTTCTGCTACGAAGACTACCAGTAAAAGTGTTTCACAATACTGAACTACACGAATAAATAATGTCGGTGACTTTCTGCACAGAAGTGTTGTACGGGTTCTTAAGCTATTTTCCGCATTAGCAGTGAGCAGGGTTGGTGCTGTGGTGAGAGCTCTCGCCTCCCACAAATGTGCGCTGGGCCTGTGTCATATGTGAGTTAATTTTGTTGTTGGTTCTCTTCTCTGCTCCGAGAGGTTTTTCTCCGGGTACTCCGGTTTTCCCACCCCTCTCCAATTCGATCTGGAACGCACGGCCACATGTTGAACGAGATCTCAGTTCCTAAGGTGGATCGTGGGTAAACAAATTACATTTACATTTAGGGGTTTAAACAATAGTTTTGAATCGACATTTGCTCTAAGAGCACTGAGTGTTCATCGAGAGAGCTTTTCTTGTACTAATATCACGATCAGAGAAAAACGAAAACAATTAGCCAAGGGTATAACTACAAGAAAAAGAACAAACACTCAAATGAGAGAAAATCATTGTAAAAAGCGATTGGATTGGGTAATAAAAGACTGAACAGATTGAAGTATATTTACATCAATTTGAAATTCAATACTAAAAAGTTAATACCATTTGAAAGCTAATCAATATTTCCCTTATCCCCCTACAAGTGGGCAGAGGAGGCAAATTAAAACTATTTCACTCATAGCAACAAAAAAAATGGGCAGAACAAAAAATATATTTGGCCTCTTCAATAGGTGCATAGCAAAACCAACATGCAGATGGAGTTGATCGATTTTTCTTTACAAGGTCGCAATGAATAAGGATATGAAAAGTAACAAGACGAGTCGGCGACGTGAACTGTAACAAGTAGACCAAAACAGAGTGGTTTCCATGGAATTATAAACAATGAATGTATTCAGAAAACCGTTTATTTTTTTTTTGTCTAAATATAAAGGTTGATGCTAAGATTGGAAATGTGTGAGGAAAATTCAGATGTGCCTTACAAAAACGACGGCAACAGCTGTAGTAGAACAGTTGTCATAGAAACGTAAACAAGTACAAGTAAAAGTGGCTTCGAGTTCAGCATACAATCTTTATTTGTGCGCCATCACACACGCAGCATATAATCGCCAGTCTTCAATGCCGAAGAAAATAAGTTTCGTTGCGACGTTTGCCTTGCGTTCAAAGAACTTTTGGTGGATTTGATTTGATTTGATTTATTTAGAGTTGATTTGATGTAGTCTCCTCAATTAGTAGAGCATCTGTGCTCAGCTAAATACATTTAAGACTTAAATAAAGTGACCATTGATATTATTATTATTATTATTATTATTATTATTATTATTATTATTATTATTATTATTGTTGAGGTTAATTTTAGAATAGTCTGAACTACACAGAAACTACACTTCCCCAAATAGTAACACGACTAGTTTTAGCAGAGGTGCTATCTCGATCGGTAGCAAACACAGGCTCTTATCTTTGTGCCTGCTGTAAAAGTGTTTGCTGTGTTACGAATGCAAAGGCAATATTGTATAAATTAAGAGCATGATTGTGTATGGAGAAATTACAATATTAAGTCTGAAGATGTTGGTTGGTAAGATCTGCCAAATTTCATGGGAAAAATACATCTCAACAGCAGTAATTTAAGCATATAACAATCGGCAAGACAAAGGGGAGTTTTTTTCAGTAATTTGTGCATTCATCACAGTCCTGTACTCCAGAAAATTTTACAACTGCATGACAAAGTAATCTTTCACAATTTGAGTGGAATACTTATAAAGAGGCCCAGTTAGAGTCTTAGTATTATGGATTATTAGGGTCTTTTAGAGTAGGGATACGGACGTGTTGGATACGAATGTGCTGCGTTGTTTCAAAATTACGGATTATTATCAGTAATTATCGCATCGATCGTTTCCAAAATTTACCACCCCCGCCCCCAAACAAGGGGCCTCTATAAAATAGAGCTGGATGCTAAATTCCTAATTGCCTCTCTTGATTGAGCAGCCTTGCATAGGCAATATCCGATCCCGATATCGAGTAAACGTGTGTGTTACAAATTATTGATGAGTACTGAGTAATAGTATGAAGAGAAGTGTAGCAGTGAGGACGTGAGTAGCTATATATGACAAACTGTCCAAGCAAGTAAGTGACACCTCTTACAGCAAACGAATACTACCAAAACATGTCGCTTAGCGACCATGCGCACATCATCGTCGTCATCACCCCACCACCACCACCACTACCATCATCATGATCATCGCTCTTCATGCCAGTAAACACATAAGGCTGCAACATTCTGCCTCCAGGCTTCTCTGTCTTTGGCTGCTGCTCACGCGGCGCTCCAGCCACGCCACCCTGCCTTTCCTCTCTCGCTGCCTCCACGGTCCTACGCCAGGTCGTTTTCGGTCTCCCTATTGCTCTCTTTCCCTCTAACTGCCATCCCAACGCCACCAAACAATCACTGGATTTGTCACCACGGAGGACATGTCCAATCCAGTTCCATCGACGTCTCTTTATCTCCATGCCCATGGACCATTTCCACACAGAGAAATACTTCTTATTTTCTTTATCTTCGCACATAACGTTTTACATTAAGAAAAAAAAACACACACACAACAAAACAAGTGGTATTGAAGAAGGCGATAGCGTCAGACAGTTACACCTAACTACTTTAGTGCACGCACTCTCTAATTTTCTGTTGCGGCTTTTGCTGTTCTGGAAAATTTAGGTAGAGAAGGATAGGAAGGGATTAACAATTGAAAATGAAAGAAAAAAAACTTCGTGTTTAGTATCATAGCAAAAACAAGATCTCGCTAGCAAGGCCACACTGAGGACAAAATCCATGTTATTAACCAACGACGAAAATTCCTGTTTGTGTGAACTCTGTCAAATATTAACCCGGCGGCTTTGAGTAGTAGCTAGGAATAAAACACCTACGCATGTATCACGGGGCTAAACATATCACGATCAGAGAAAAACGAAAACAATTAGCCAAGGGTATAACTACAAGAAAAAGAACAAACACTCAAATGAGAGAAAATCATTGTAAAAAGCGATTGGATTGGGTAATAAAAGACTGAACAGATTGAAGTATATTTACATCAATTTGAAATTCAATACTAAAAAGTTAATACCATTTGAAAGCTAATCAATATTTCCCTTATCCCCCTACAAGTGGGCGGAGGAGGCAAATTAAAACTATTTCACTCATAACAACAAAAAAAATGGGCAGAACAAAAAATATATTTGGCCTCTTCAATAGGTGCATAGCAAAACGCACATGCAGATGGAGTTGATCGATTTTTCTTTACAAGGTCCCAATAAATAAGGATATGAAAAGTAACAAGACGAGTCGGCGATCTGGACTGTAACAAGTAGACCAAAGCAGAGTGGTTTCCATGGAATTACAAACAATGAATGTATTCAGAAAACCGTTTTATTGTTTAAATATAAAGGTTGATGCTTAGATTGGAAATGTGCGAGGAAAATGCAGATCTGTCTTACAAAAACGTAGGTAACAGTTGTAGTAGAACAGTTGTCATAGACACGTAAACAAGTACAAGTAAAAGTGACTTCGAGTTCAGTATACAATCTTTATTTGTGCGCCATCACACACGCAGCATATAATCGCCAGTCTTCACTGCCGAAGAAAATTAGTTTCTGCGTCTTACAGAATTCATAGTGAAGACGTTTGCCTTGTGTTCAAAGAACTTTTGGTGGATTTAATTTCATTTGATTTAGTCTCTCCAAATAGTAGAACATCTGTGCTCAGCTAAATACATTTGAGACTTAAATAAAGTGATCATTATTGTTGTTATTATTATTATTATTATTATTATTATTATTATTATTATTATTATTATTATTATTATATTATTATTATTAATATTAATATTATTGAGGTTAATTTTAGAATACTCTGAACTACACAGTAACTACACTTCCCCAAATAGTAACACGACTAGTTTTAGCAGAGGTGCTATGTCGATCGGTAGCAAACACAGGCTCTTATCTTTGTGCCTGCTGTAAAAGTGTTTGCTGTGTTACGAATGCAAAGGCAATATTGTATAAATTAAGAGCATGATTGTGTATGGAGAAATTACAATATTAAGTCTGAAGATGTTGGTTGGTAAGATCTGCCAAATTTCATGGGAAAAATACATCTCAACAGCAGTAATTTAAGCATATAACAATCGGCATAGGAAGGGATTAACAATTGAAAATGAAAGAAAAAAAACTTCGTGTTTAGTATCAGAGAAGTTAAAGATATTGTGCATCAAATGGGAACTCGGAAAAAAAACCCGAGCCCCAGATGGGATTTGAACCCACGACCCTCCGTGATCTGGTCGGATGCTCTAACCACTGAGCCACCGGAGACTCTGTGGTGAGCAAGGGTGAAATGTGGGTATTGACCAGAACTGCATCACGCAGTTACATAGTCATGGTTAGAAGATCACGGAGGGTCGTGGGTTCAAATCCCATCTGGGGCTCGGGTTTTTTTTCCGAGTTCCCATTTGATGCACAATATCTTTAACTTCTCTTATATTTACTCGCTTTGGTGGGTGTTTAGTATCATAGCAAAAACAAGATCTCGCTAGCAAGGCCACACTGAGGACAAAATCCATGTTATTAACCAACGACGAAAATTCCTGTTTGTGTGAACTCTGTCAAATATTAACCCGGCGGCTTTGAGTAGTAGCTAGGAATAAAACACCTACGCATGTATCACGGGGCTAAACATATCACGATCAGAGAAAAACGAAAACAATTAGCCAAGGGTATAACTACAAGAAAAAGAACAAACACTCAAATGAGAGAAAATCATTGTAAAAAGCGATTGGATTGGGTAATAAAAGACTGAACAGATTGAAGTATATTTACATCAATTTGAAATTCAATACTAAAAAGTTAATACCATTTGAAAGCTAATCAATATTTCCCTTATCCCCTACAAGTGGGCGGAGGAGGCAAATTAAAACTATTTCACTCATAACAACAAAAAAAATGGGCAGAACAAAAAATATATTTGGCCTCTTCAATAGGTGCATAGCAAAACGCACATGCAGATGGAGTTGATCGATTTTTCTTTACAAGGTCCCAATAAATAAGGATATGAAAAGTAACAAGACGAGTCGGCGATCTGGACTGTAACAAGTAGACCAAAGCAGAGTGGTTTCCATGGAATTACAAACAATGAATGTATTCAGAAAACCGTTTTATTGTTTAAATATAAAGGTTGATGCTTAGATTGGAAATGTGCGAGGAAAATGCAGATCTGTCTTACAAAAACGTAGGTAACAGTTGTAGTAGAACAGTTGTCATAGACACGTAAACAAGTACAAGTAAAAGTGACTTCGAGTTCAGTATACAATCTTTATTTGTGCGCCATCACACACGCAGCATATAATCGCCAGTCTTCACTGCCGAAGAAAATTAGTTTCTGCGTCTTACAGAATTCATAGTGAAGACGTTTGCCTTGTGTTCAAAGAACTTTTGGTGGATTTAATTTCATTTGATTTAGTCTCTCCAAATAGTAGAACATCTGTGCTCAGCTAAATACATTTGAGACTTAAATAAAGTGATCATTATTGTTGTTATTATTATTATTATTATTATTATTATTATTATATTATTATTATTATTAATATTAATATTATTGAGGTTAATTTTAGAATACTCTGAACTACACAGTAACTACACTTCCCCAAATAGGAACACGACTAGTTTTAGCAGAGGTGCTATCTCGATCAGTAGCAAACACAGTTTCTTATCTTTGTGCCTGTTGTAAAAGTGTTTGCTGTGCTACGAATGCAAAGGTAATATTGTATATCTTGAGAGCATAATTGTGTGTGGAGAAATTATAATATAAAGTCTGAAGATGTTGGTTGGTAAGATCTGGCAAAAATACATCTGAAAAGCAGTAATTTAAGTATATAACAATCGGCAAGAAAAAGGGGAGTTTTTTCGGTAATTTGTGCACACACCACAGTCCTGTACTACAGAAAATTTTGCAACTGCATGACAAAGTAATCTTTCAAAATTAGAGTGAAATACTTCTAAAGAGGCACAGTTAGGGTCTAAGTATTATGGATTATTAGGGGCTATTAGAGTAGGGATACGGACGTGTTGGATACGAATGTGATCCGTTTCAAAACTTTGGATTATTATCAGTAATAGTTATAGCATCGATCGTTTCCAAAATTTACCACCCCCGCCCCCAAACAAGGGGCCTCTATAAAATAGAGCTGGATGCTAAATCCCTAATTGCCTCTCTTGATTGAGCAGCCTTGCATAGGCAATATCCGATCCCGATATCGAGTAAACGTGTGTGTTACAAATTATTGATGAGTACTGAGTAATAGTATGAAGAGAAGTGTAGCAGTGAGGACGTGAGTAGCTATATATGACAAACTGTCCAAGCAAATAAGTGACACCTGTTACAGCAAACGAATACTACCAAAGCATGTCGCTTAGCGACCATGCGCACATCATCGTCGTCATCACCCCACCACCACCACCACTACCATCATCATGATCATCGCTCTTCATGCCAGTAGACACATAAGGCTGCAACATTCTGCCTCCAGGCTTCTCTGTCTTTGGCTGCTGCTCACGCGGTGCCCCAGCCACGCCACCCTGCCTTTCCTCTCTCGCTGCCTCCACGGTCCTTCGCCAGGTCGTTTTCGGTGTTCCTATTGCTCTCTTTCCCTCTAACTGCCATCCCAACGCCACCATACAATCACTAGATTTGTCACTACGGAGGACATGTCCAATCCGGTTCCATCGACGTCTCTTTATCTCCAATTGCCCATGGACCATGTCCACACACAGAAATATTTCTAATTTTCTTTATCTTCGCACATAACGTTTTACATTAAGAAAAAAACAAAACAAAAACACAACAAAACAAGTGGTATTGAAGAAGGCGATAGCGTCAGACAGTTATACGTAACTACTTTAGTGCACGCACTCTCTAATTTTCTGTTGCGGCTTTTGCTGTTCTGTAAAATTTAGGTAGGGAAGGATGTGAAGGGATTAACAAAATGAAAGAAAAAAATTTCGTGTTTAGTATCATAGCAAAAACAAGAACTCGCTAGCAAGGACAAAACCCATGTTACTGACCAACGACGAAAATTCTGTTTGCGTGAACTCAATATTAACCCGGCGGCTTTGAGTAGTAGCTGGGAATAAAACACCCACGCATATATCACGGGGCTAAACATATGTCAAGGAAAACTCGATATCACCATTTATCGTCTGCATGATTAATTCATCAGGCTCATTTGTGGTCGAATTTCATCTTGAACTTTGGCTGTTTGCTGGTGTTTCGTGCACTGAATTGACGTATCGGTCAATATACAGTGCGGTCGTAAATTTATTATGTAATAGCGTTTTGCTCAGTGGGACTGACTCGGTTTATTAAAATAAGAGACGAAAATATTGTATAATTAAAAGACAAGAACATAATCCAGGAGTATTTCAAGGACGATAAAAAGCCTTGTTTAAGCCCTGAAGGAAAAATGTAAGCGGAACGCAGACCTGTATTAAAATAGCAGAATTAATTAAGTAAGTCCAAACAAAATCGCTCTTAATTATATGCAAATTTTCCCGTTTACTCAAACCTGCGTTCTGTATAGCGAATTAAATATGCATGCAATGCAATGAGAGTCTTATTAGGCGTCAAAATATTTCCCTTTAATCGTGTTACCCGAGAACGTGACATATTTAGATCAAATCTGTACAAAACGTAAATACCCTCGAATGAAATTCAGGTACAAATAGCGTGCTGGCGCCCACAGATTTAGCATTTCCTTTCAGTTTGCGATTTGCAATGTACTGGTGTTATTTTGCCCGCTCCCTCAAGAAGTCAAGCAAAAATGACAACAGCACAGGTTTCATTCTCACCCGGATATTAATACTCTCTGGCCCTCAGACGCGATATGAAAGCATTTCATATCTGTGTTTTGTGCGAGCCCTTTGCCGTTTTAGTAAAGTTTAGATTACTCTGTTTTTATCAGTTAAGGTTAATTTTCATTCGGAAGAAAGGAATGCTATTATTATTATTATGATCAGCGACCAAACAACCGTTTCGTTCGCAACCGACCGTCGTATGGCAGACGATAAACAGAAGTTAGCCCTTACCTTTAATTTTCTCTCCCTCCATTACCTTGCTGTAAGATTTCTGCGTATTGGAAAACGTTTTCCTTATAACTTGAGGGCTGTGCTTCACTTTGGAAGCCACCGTTTTCAAGGAGTCCATTTTGTCAGTGAGTACGACTGCCTCGGGCCTGATGAACTCAGATGATGCAAACAAAGGATAGGGCGCATATAGATATCCTTAGGGAGGGGAGAGAAGGGCATATTTCGTCATAATATAGTCGTTACCAGGCAACTCGTAAACTATTTCCGTGCCTTAAATAATTGAAAACATTTTAAAGGTAACCTTTTTCAGTACTTTCACATTTCAAAGTCTCTATTAGTTAATTTTATTCGGGTTGGAAAGAAGGATAACTTTGCGTGACTTCTTATTTGCTAAATTTCCGTAGCCCAGCTGCCAGCAAGCAGGAAATAATTTTTTAGAAGGTCACTACTTTTGTTTATGTTTACATGTTTCGGATATTCACTGGCTATTTAGTTTTGATTATCTCTCAGTTCCACATTACATTTTATTGCCAGGTTGTAATTATAGCCATGTTTTTATTTTATATACACGTTCATACTAACCAGCGGATCCTGGTACTTGTACTGAAATGAAAATAAATGAAGTTACATCCGAAACATATGTAGAAATTTAAAAAAAAGGTCGTGATCTTCTTTAAGATTACTAATTTACTGCAATGACAAAATTTGTGTGTAGCTATTACTCCCATAGTATCCTTCGCAGCCGTTTTTCGGATGTCACGCAACTCAGAAGGGGCCGGTGGGGAGGGGGGGGGGGGGGGGGAAGGTGGGGCGGGGATCGTTACGTGACATCCCAAAAAACGGCTGCGAGGGAGGCTACCCCTCGGGCTTACCGCTTCTTTGGTTTGCTCGAAAGGAAACCAGCTGGCACAAAGCCGACGGTATGTTGATACTCGTGGCACCCGCAGAGTCATACATCATGTATGTAACTCGCGGATGCATCTTTACCCTGCATAGTATAGGCTACGGCGTTTCGCCAGTATCAGCTTTTTGGTTATATTTCGAGACAGAAAACAGACAAGGCGAGTTAGGTGCAACTGGGTGCAGTAGAGCCCCAACGCATATTCTTTTAACCCAACCAGCCAGGCCGGAGTGACTATGACGTATCAGTTCCAGGAACAGCCCCGATACTACCACCAACTCGTTAATTCCACTGACCGCCGACTAGCCTGGAAACCATCGCAGATCATCGCAGCTTCGTTAATAGACGAGCCTTGTTGATACGGCCACTCTATTGTTACGAGTTTCGCATTCTCTTCAGTTATACTGCCGCATTGTACTTGTGACTACATTCGTATCCCAAACCTGAAAGGTGTTATCTACGGATACTACATTAATTTAACCTCGTTAAGGATTGAACGTTAAATGTGGAGAGAAGAATGGAAGTATAGTATGAGGAAGGGGCCAGTCGAAAAAGACATACCAAGGGAAGGTGGGGACTTGTTATCAGGGGGATTTTCAGAAAAACAACAAAGAAAAAAAAACAAGAGAGTACAGGAGGGTGCCAGATTTCTTGCAGCATCAATTTGGCACATTCGATTTCATGGAAGGATACTAAACCGCACTACAATCTGGGAAATTTCATAAAGTTTCCTGACGTTTGCTCACATGTTAAAAAAAGTTATAAACGTGCCAAGTCTACGCGTACAGAAACTGCCCCTCCCGGTTTACTTTGGGATGGTTTACAAACAAAACTACAAAGATAAATAAAAAAGACTCTCTCCATTGCTCCAGATTCCTTTTCCGTGTTAAATGAAGGACGACCACAATTCTCCTCTAAACTTTCCACGTTTATAGTGATTTATAACAGAATACAGTAGTGAAACGATAAGCGCAAAGAGAATTTGTCGAAGAGAAGGTAAACATGAGTTTAAACGGTTGGCCTTGGTTTTTTTTTTTTTTTTTTTTTTTTTTTTTTTTTTCCATTTCTTTTCTTTTCTTTTTCCCGTCTAGTCCTCTTTTGTGGGGTATCATATTTGACACTACTCCGTCAATACGACCAGGATTACGTGGCGCATCCATGAGATGCTGTATAAAATTGGTTTCACGGTACAGCCGTAGCCATCTTTACGGCCAACTCTGTCGGACAGACGACTCGGTCCCAAGCCGTACATTTTTCTTAAACTTGTCCAGCTTAAACTCGGCCGGACTGTTACGGGTGTTTGGTATGAATTTAACAAGCCACAGGATATGCTTGTACTGATGGAAACTCAAAACCATTATAAACCGATTATGGGTTGATATTCTTTAAAAAAAATCATAACAACAACATTCTGTCTCTCTGCTAGAGATCAGAGACCAATAAAAATTTTTAGTCTTGAATTAACCCGCATTTTGACCCAAAGACCGACAAATAACTAACCTGCGATCAGGCGTTCTCTTTTTAATTCGCCTGGTCGCAGGTTAACAAATAACCGTCACATAGCCCCTATAAAAAGGACATCACAGTAATACGGAAACGCTTTCTAGACACAAAGGTGGAGCAGAGACAGGGGTGCCGAGTATTAACTTGTATCTATATCAAATAGATATATTGAGTACTGACAATTGGATGTAAATGTCAATAAAAGCTTTGGAATTATTTGCCTTTAAGAGGGGACTTAACGGGAATTGAAGTGAAATTTTAAAGGAATTGAAATGTCAAAAAAATGTTTTGAAACATCACCAGACAGTTGGCACCCTACAAGGACACTCCAGGTTGCTGGGGGACCTGTTTAGTGTCCGTCTACTAATTTCATAAAATTCGTATAGTCAAATTCAATTGTGCGAGCGCGTTGCATAGTCCTATTGTTCACGTTGGTGACGTAGCACGGGAATTTTTCTTTTTAAACAATATTTAAACTATTGCGTTGAAAATGTTATAAAACAATTGGTCCATGCGTCAGCTGTGCGTTCATCGAGATATGCAGCACTTGGGAAGTTTGGAGAGAATTCAAGTAGCTAGAGTTGCTCGAGCCGTTACGCATCTTTCGTGCTCTCCAAACGCGTGCTTCATATTTCGATGAACGCACGCTGACGAATGAACCAATTAATAATCATCATCATCATCATCATCATCATCATCATCATCATCGTCGTTATCATCATCATCATCATCATCATCATCATTGTTATCATCATCATCATCATTATCATTTGCACCAACAACATTAGCGAACACAAACATTCAGCAATCGGGAGGCATCTAGAAGAACATGGTTTGTCGATGTCTGATTTGGATGACAGTTTCCTGTTTTGAGAAAATGCCGATCGAGATTTGACTGTTCAATTTTTGAGATTCTTTTCATTAAGGAATTGAACCCCGAGTTAAATACTCGGAAAGACCCCATTCGTGCGAAACTTTTTTCGTGACATACTTTATCATTGGCCGTTTTCACACTGGAGACGAACAAATCGTCTGGACGGAAAAATCGTCTCTGACGGACAAGTCGTCTTAGTGTGAAAACGGGACGAACAAATTTTTCGACGAACAAACCGTCTGAATTTGTCCGTCTGTTTGTCCGTCTGTGAAGACGATTTTTAGAAGACGATTTATCCATCCAGACGAACAAGTCGACTAAAGTACGACCTAAATTCACATCAGATGAACAAAGATGGACAAGTCGTCAGACGATTTGTCCGTCCAGACGATTTGCTCGTCTCTGGGCATTACTAAACCACGAAACAGCGAAACGAAACACCGAAACAGCTATTTTTTCCTACTTTTTTCTCAAACACCGAAACAGCTATTTTTTACCACTTTGATGGTGAATAAAATAGACAGGCCAAACACGACTCCCATTGGTCCTTTGGTGTTATCGTTGACCTTCAAACGGTTTGGCTCTTACGAGTATATCTTACTCTAACATTCGAGGATCTCTTTTTCTCCCAGCCAGCAGTGTGAACTCCATTAGCCAGACTGCATGGTGCGTTTTCATTAACCCTTTTCCGTTAAACATTAGCCTGCATAGCAGACTTTTTGGTGTACGAACGGTCGTTTAAAGACCGCCATATTGGAAGCTATCCAAGGAGAGAACTGGGGACGGTCAGTGTAAGATATGGATTGCGGACTGCAGACCCGGACTGCGGACCCGGACTGCGGACTGGGTATAAAAGGAGGACTGAAGGCTGCGGACTAGGAACAAAAAGCGGACCGAGTATAAAAAAGGGAGTATAGAACAAAACTAGGATTGTACTGGCCCAGATGCAGGCTAAAAAAAAGCCTTGAGTCTGCTTATTCCGTGTCAAGATTTGTCACGTACATAGTAATGCTCAGTTGCACGAAATGCTCAGTTTCAACATCGTCCGAGCTAGAGAAAGTATAAGAGTAGAGACTTTATCCTAGAATTGTACTTTTCTCCACGAGTTTAACACTAGATCGAGGGAGTCGAAGAAATTATTATTGGGAAGAATGGAAACAGAAAGGCATATAAAAGGCAACCGGACCTTGCACTGGCATGCATCACAAAATTACTGGTCCAAATCTAGATATAAATGCTGTAAATGGAAATGTGTGCTCGTTCGACTGCAACTGGCCACTGGTGCAGAGAACATAAAATAGGAAATACCAGTGCGTTTCTTTTTTGGGAGAAAGTCCAAATCCGTATTTGCGAACATAAATCAAATAAAGTGGATTCTCGATCAGACAATTCTGAGCGTTTTAAAAAAAAGTATTTTAAACAAACGGTTTTCCGTGCCAAAATGTTACAACACAATTACTATACCGTACATGACATTATAACTGACAAGCATCGCCATTTTTCCTATCATGAAGAGCTCGAGGTCAAAATAGGTAGGTTTTCTGCGTACTCTGGTAATATTTACAGCAATTGTAAGCACCTTTCCTACAGTTCAAGAATTTGAGTGCAGTAATACATTTCGTTGCTCCGTGCTTTTTGTACAATGTTTTGTACTCAGTCCGCGGTTTGTACCCAGTCCGCAGCCTTCAGTCCATATTTTATACTCAGTCCTCGTTTTACACCTAGTCCGCAGTCCGGGTCTGCAGTCCGCAATCCATGGTTGTTTACCATTTAGAAAAAAATTCCGGAAATTTCGGTTGGGAATTTTCGTTCGGAAGGAATGGTATGTTTTGTTTACCATTTGCCTAAAATTTCCGGATTGTCACGTCGCGCTCGCTGATTGGATAGATTACGCTCGGCCAAAGGCCAAGAGGACTGAAACTATTACGAAACACAGAAACATCTAAATGGTAAACGAATTTCCATCGGGAACGTCCCAACCGGGAAAACAGGACTACCTTTTCAGAACTCCCGTTTGTCCCGGGAATTTTCCAGTGGGACGAACCAAAAAAACGTTTACCATTTACATTCCAACTGGAATTTTCGGGAATTTGTGGTAAATGGTAAACAACCCATATCTTACACTGACCGTCCCCAGTTCTCTCCTTGGATGGCTTCCAAAATGGCGGTCTTTAAACGACCGTTCGTACACCAAAAAGTCTGCTATGCAGGCTAATGTTTAACGGAAAAGGGTTAATGAAAACGCACCATGCAGTCTGGCTAATGGAGTTCACACTGCTGGCTGGGAGAAAAAGAGATCCTCGAATGTTAGAGTAAGATATACTCGTAAGAGCCAAACCGTTTGAAGGTCAACGATAACACCAAAGGACCAATGGGAGTCGTGTTTGGCCTGTCTATTTTATTCACCATCAAAGTGGTAAAAAATAGCTGTTTCGGTGTTTGAGAAAAAAGTAGGAAAAAATAGCTGTTTCGGTGTTTAAGAAAAAAAGTAAGAAAAATAGCTGTTTCGGTGTTTCGTTTCGCTGTTTCGGTTCGCTGTTTCGTGGTTTAGTAATGCCCCTCGTCTCTAGTGTGAAAACGGCCATTCTATCATTCATTCGCATCAAATTACGTAACCGCTCGAGTCTCTGAGGAATTCTTTTACATTTATATTCGTGATTAATTTTATTCACTTTCGACTTGAAAATGACGTTAAGAGAACGTCGAAGCGTCGTCGATTTTTAAAACCTTTTTAAAATTTTAACCGAGATGGTTTTAATTTTTTACAATATTTTCGCAATGACATTACCAAGGTTTTATCAGAACGAACATGTTAAAAAACGTTCAATAACCAGATAGTTTCACGTAACTTGTAAATTAGATAAAATATAAACTGATCAATGTTGACTTTGGGTATGATTTTAATATCTTAATTCATACCAAGAAACGAATAACCAAACAAGAATAAACAATTTATTACTGCTGATTATGTCACATTTGCACTGACAAAAATATAGAAATTTGAAGTAACACTGTGTCAACTCTTAACCCTTTTCGATCCAAGTGGGTGCTATTTATTTCACCAGATTTTGGGCAATAAATGGTCTGGGGCTCTTAACTTCTTCATATATGGAGTTATTATGAAAATATCTGCTGTCTTGAAATACTGGGGACCCAGGCTTTAGAGTCACGTGATGCACCCGAGTGGCTGTTGTTTGTCGAGTCAGTGGAATCGCTTGACTGTGGTGCAATTGTCAGTTTTAGAGTGCTTTTCTGAGCCATTTTCCTCTGCAGAAGCCCCCATGCTGGCATCATTAAGCTAGAATGTGGGTAAAGGCAAGCCTTTGAAAGAAACCAGAGGTGAGAGGCGGTTTTATGTTGATGGAGATGCCAAACACGCTCTGTTGTGATGATGGTGGCTCGATATGGAACCTGTCTCTCTTGTCTTTCTGCAAGTGGATTCGGGGAGCTAACGAGGCAATGTGGGCTAGTTCTGACCGCTAAAAATACTCATCGATGCAACATTTTGCTGGTAGCACCGGGTGGCTCAGCACCAGGTGGCGAAAAACTATGTAATGAACTGAAGGAGAGTTCTATGCTCGCGGCGTGGTTACAGTTCCCAGAATTCTTTTCGGCCGTGAACGAGTCCAGTTAAGACACACAAGATTGGATCTCAGAAACGGGCTGAAACGTGGCAGGCACCAAATGTGAGAGAAACGTTTCATAGCTGATAATAAGGAGAGAGCTTGAGGTTTGCTGTAAATGTAGAATCTTGATATTTGGGCAGTTTTTCTTATTAAAAAGTTGGCCACAAAAATGTGTAAATTTTGGTGTTATTCTCTGGCCAAAAAACAAGCATTTTGGGCTTTGCTGTTAAACGATCGGTGATATGCAGCGGAATTCTGGTATTGTAGTCGTTATTTTTAGCTTTAATGATTGCTAAAACACAGTTGGTCCTATTCACACAATTATTATAACGTTCTGACAAACTTTAAACAAGAAATAAACCATAAAAAGGAAGCAGTATTTATCATCACATATGTGTGACGTTGGATGGAAAAGAGTTAAGGCGTACATAGCAATTAAAACTCAGACTGTCTCAGTCAGCAAAAAGCTGCACAACAATTCTTGCAGTTTTATCTACAAACATCTGTGGAACTGTGTACAAACATGTTTACGTTAGCGTGAACATTCGATTTGTCTTCGACAGAGGTTGTCAGCCTTAAAGAGGGTCTATTGTCCTCAAAGGAGGGTTTATTGGCCTCAAACGAGAGCTTTTTGTTCTCAAAAGAGGAATCATACTAATCTTACACGCACATGCAGTCCGCTTGAATTGATCAACGGCTTCGATAACTAAACGCCTTTAATTATTATATTTGTTCGAAACCATCCGGCAGTTTGCAATACGCTTTCAAGGACCTAAATTGTTTAATTCTTTCAATACAGAAATTCAGAAGGCTGACAGTTTTTCTCAATTTAAGTCTAAATTAAGAACTTTCCTCCTGAACTGACTTCCCCTTATTTTGCTTGTTTGTTTCTTTGTTTGTGTTCTTGCTTTTTAACCTAAATATGCTTACAAATTAAACAAGACACGCCTAAATTATCATTTTATCGTTGTATTTTTCTTGAGGTGCCTGTGGCCCGAATAAGCCCCAATGGTTTCTGTATGGGCATCCTCGCCTAATGCTTTTCTTTTATCGATTATTTAATTTCTCTTGTAGTTTAATATATATTTATTTTGTAATTTAAAACAACAATAAGTGGCAAAAATAAACTGAAACTGAAACTGGTAGAACAATACCTTTCGCAATACCTTTTGCTTGGTTGATTCAATGTATGGAAGACTTGTAGCAAGTGTTGAAACCAAATCTACAATAATTCAACGTAAAACTTACCGGCGGCTTCGTGTCGTCAGCTACAAGTATCTTCAACACAGATTCCCACGTGGCATTTTTCGGATGAACAATTTTCATTAGACACGATGTATTCAAGTTTTCGGATCGATCGAGAAATATTACAGCAGCATTCGTCGATACTCCTACTCTTTATATCGAATCTTGTTACATTTTAAATGTATATATATTTTAGTTTACTATATTTATTAGATTGTAAATAGTTGTGTATTTTATGAGGGCCACAAGTTTATTAGCCTTTGGCTATTAAGTGCTACCCTCTTTAAATAAAGGCTTTACTTACTTACTTACTTACTTACTTACTTACTTACTTACTTACTTACTTACTTACTTACTCCGACGTGCCTGCCTTGTTGTCTGTTTGCGTATTCACGTTTTCGAATCGATTGAAGAAAATTGAGTCGATACTCCAACGCAATTGTGGACAGTGAACAGCTCTGAGTAGATAGAGTCTAAAGCGCATGCGCACTAGACTCATGCGCACTAGACTCAAAAAATCGTACGACCTTCTCGGACAATTCGTGATTAATAGATACTCGTGATTTTGAAAGTTCGCAATTTTGAGAACTTTCAAAATCAGTCGTACCTAGCAATCACGAGTTGTACTCGAGGCCGTACGATTTCCTATACTCATCATCATCAACATTATTATTATTGCTGTTGCTGTTGTTGCTGGGAAGCTAACACAAAAGATCCATTCACGGTACAAAAAAAAAGAAATGACAGCTTCACAGAATCGACCGCAACCATTAAGCGCGCCATAAGAAACTGAAAATGGGGCTGTTCAGTGTTTGAAATTTCCCTGTAAAATGAGACGGAAAAAAAGAATTTGAGCTCGCGAAAACTGGAATTCTGGTTGACTGAAAGCGTAGCTATATTAGTTTCAGTTTATTAGATCAACTACAGTTTGTTAGCTGACAACAAACTTGATATAACTGTTCGCCTACTCCTTGACCTGCAACTAGCCTATATACCCTCAACATCCAGCATTTTCAATACGGTATACTTCAGGGCTGCAAAGCCCTCTCTAGCAACATTTCAATCATCGTCTCCAGTATGGATGTGTTTCTGAGAATTCCTAGAGTTTTCGTTGGTTCCCTTGTTGTCTTTCTTATCACTTAATTAGGAGAAAACGTCAAAGAACGGAAATGCAGCCGTCGAAGGACTCAAGAGATCCGCGTAGAAACAAACGGTACCCGCAAGTCCTTCATATAAGCTGAACGGAGAATCCGGTGTTCTCGCCTCCCTTTGGAACTCTTCTGTCTGCATGAAGTCTGAGAACGTTTGAGCGCGGTAAAGATACTGGTCTTCTTTGGTGAGTCGATAAAGCAATAGGAATACATAGCCGCTTCCTACGGGAAAAAAAGCGAGTGAGTCAGGCAAATGCAGTCTTTCAGTTACAATTAATTCGTAAAACCTTAAAGTGCCTATGAAGTCAAAAATTTCTTGTTCTGATATAATAATTTATCATTTTCTGATTCTTAATATTTAGGTTTTAGGCAATAAAACATTTACAGCGCGGAATAAATCGAACCGAAAGTTTTTAAATTTGGCGCCAAAAAGTGTCTCCATCTTGCGCGCGGCCAAAATATCGTATTACAAAGGTGTGACGTAGGAAATGCTTCAGAAGACACAAGAGTCGTGGCATTTCCTACGTCATCAGCATTGTTCTGAGCAAAGATTCGTTCCCAGTCCAAGGGACACGATTTAGTGAATTTTGAGGTTCTTTGGAGAGCAAAAAAATCGGCTTTAGTTGATGTTGTCAAATTTCTTTTGTCATTTCGTAATCAAGACACAAGAAGCTTCAAAAATTCGAAAGAAAATTTTTTACTTCATAGGCACTTTAAAGGCAATCGATCTCTTCATGCCACGGCCATTCTGACAGAATTTCACACGCCAGACGAACGTCACTGATCATGGCAAAAAATAGGGTGACATCTGCTTCAAATTTTTATTTTCGATCCCAGGCCCCGAAATTTTGACCCATAATCTTTGCGAATACGGCGAAATTTTTTGGGAAAATAAAAATTTGACAAAGTTATACGCTACTTTCTTCAGATGTTGAAGTGGATTTAAGTGATTTTACTTTCACTCTATCTTAAAATGTTGAAATATATCCCAAAAGTAAAAAAAAATCCATGTAAACTGGACTTCGAAAATGTCGGGCTCGATAGAAGGCGTGACCGTAGTGTGACTACCTGGAGCGCGCGGTCATTTCTTTTATGCTGCTAAATTATTCAGATTATGCGCATATTTAAGATGTTGAAGTAGATCGAGAAAGTCTGGGATCTACTGAACATTTTGGTGCCAAATTCGTAATTTTTCGAGCGAAAAAATTTATGTAAATTGGCGTTTCAAAACAAGCTCTTTGCAGATGTCTCCGCTCCTGCGGGTTTCCCCGTCCCTTCTAAGTCCTTGGAATTACGTTTGGCTTGTGTCTGCTATGTTGTGCCGTACACGCTGTGCCAAACGACCGAGAAGAGAAGGGAAATGCTGAAAATGATAATGGTGGGAATAATAGCCCATATAAACAAGTAAGTAAGCTTTTATGTTTTAGTTTAAATTTACACAAAAAAATGGATGTAGTTTCATGAGCCCGAGAATAAATTTCAACTGTTTGTTATCTATGTCTTTGCCTCGTCAGTAAACTTCTTTACGAACTGTATAAGTCAGCTCAAGCCGAAGCCGATCATGATGAAGAAATGGCTGGGGCGGATAGTCCAGCTAAAATGAACTCTGTTTTGAAGATCCTGATAGAGATGGTATGCCAGAAGTGCGAGGTTCCCAGTGTGATAGTAAATTCTAGACTTCTGCAGATGTTTAGATCGAAGATTTATTCCCTAAATTAAGCATTAGCCGAAGCCAAGACCCGATGAGGCAATGGGGTAAAAAAGGTATGTGCCCAGTGGACAAGTGGTAAATATTCAACCTACACTTTTAAGATTTTTTACAATGAACTGAACTGTGCAAGGCTGCAAAATGACAACATTGATTTAAAGGGACAGAAAAGAAAGCTTGAGGATGATCTGAAAGAGGAGAGGTTCAAGAAAGCCAAAATTGAGAAGGAGTTAAAAGCAGCTCTGGCTAAAAACCAGGAAATTACTGGTAAATTTCAAAAGAAATTTAAAAGACTAGTCCAGAAATTAATTAAGTTACAACAGGAACAGAAATCAAGAGGTCCTGCCAAAAAGAAATCCTTTTCAGATTATAGCAAGAGGCACCAATCTAGAATTCGAAAACAATTGATCACAGACTGTGAAACATCACTGTCATTTCTTGGTCTTCATGGCTTTGTGGCCACCAAAGTAGAAATATTCAATGAAAACAGTAATCAATATGAAACCCTTACTTTGATTGATGAGGAAAACATTCAAACTTCATCTGAAACTGAAACACTGACTGATGGAGACATTGATGAGATAAATTTACTTCTCTACACTAAAGAAAGATTTAATATCTCTAATGAAGCTTATCATGAACTTTCCATGATATGCAAGGATTTACCGCGATCATGGAAAGTCCAGGAAAGGATAAAATATATAAATAGCAAATGGAACCTATCAATTACCCCTGGTGACACATGTGGAATTCAACAGAGTATCAAAGAACGATTAGAAATAAGGTTACAAGCTCTTCTTAAAAGCATTCCTTCAAATTCTGCCTTCAAAAAAATAATAAAATTCGTGTAAAACTGTCAGGGGATGGTACAAACAGTGGGAAAAGGCTGCATGTCATCAATGTGACATTTACCATCCTTGATGAAAGTACAAAAGCTACATCAGCTGATGGGAATCATTTGGTTGCTGTAATTAAAGAACCTGAGAACTATGATAAACTGTCAAAGGCTCTGGCAGATATCAGAAAAGATGTGGAATCCCTTAAACATGTGTCAGTGGGAACAGAGCAGTTTGAAATCGAGTGGTTCTTGGGAGGAGACTGGAAATTCCTTGCATGTATTTGTGGCATTGGTGCTGCACATGCTACTAAGCCTTGCATATGGTGTAAATGTTTTTTATAAGAGAAATATGATGGTACAAAGGAATGGTCTCTCTCTGACATTTCAAAAGGCACTCGTTCGATTCAAGAAATTCAACAACTATCAAATGCAAGGTCAAAATCTGTAGAGCACTACAATGTTAAACATACCCCACTCTTTCCATCAATTCCCCTTGATCATGTTGTCATAGATTCACTTCACCTTTTTCTTAGAATTTCTGACAACCTTATTAACCTCTTAATTCTAGAACTACAACAAAAAGACTTGATTGACAAAAAGAAGACATAATGATGGGTTTGAGAGATCTAAGTACAAGCACATGGCTGGCTGGGAATCATATCTTAATGATACATTAAAAATTCCCTTCAACTGGTTTGTTTGCAGAGATTCAAAGAAACTGAAATGGCGGGATCTAACAGGCCCAAAGAAACAGAAATTATTCAGGAACATTGATATCAGTCAGGTGTTGCCTAATTATCACAAATCTGATCAAATTTCACAGTTGTGGAAGCAGTTTGTAAATGTTACTGACATGTTGAGCGGTTCTCATACTAGTCCTCAACCGAGCAAAGAACAGATTCAGGAAACATCAAAATCATTTCTGGAACAGTTTTTAAAGTTGTATCACACTAAGCATATTACTCCCTACATGCATGCACTTGTTTGGCATGTGCCTGAGTTTATCCAACTCTATGGTAGCATTAGCCCTTTTACTCAGCAAGGCCTAGAAAAGCTCAATGACAAGACAACAAAAGATTACTTTAGATATACTAATCAACGTGGACTGGACTCCTTGAAGCAACTCGTAAATAAAAGAAACCGAATGGAATTCTTAGAGGATCTTGGATGCCAGCGAGATACAAGGAGCCTTACTTGCACCAATTGTAAGGAACAGGGTCATAATATTAAGACCTGCCTGTCTAAATGCAGTTCATGTGTATTTAAGCCATGTTGTTCACCATTACATGTGTTCAAATCAAATGGCAAATGGGTTAAGCAATGTCATAGCAACAGCACAGGAGACATTTGATATGTACACTCAAACCTTGCTATGGCACAGTATTTTTTCTCAGGCTTCATTTTCACTACTGTTTAAGTAGTGTTCATTACAATGATCATTCATATATTCACACAGTGTATTGTTATGATATTTTGCTAATGTTATCAACAATTAGATGACAAGTTCTTGGTTTCTAGTGAATGGGAATCAAGAGCGAGCCATCTAATTTTTTAGCATAACCCAGTGACTGATCTATAATGTAAGCAACAAATTACTCTAGTAAAAGTGTATTGCTTCTAGCTTTTGTTTGTGACCTCAGCAGTTTGCCTTGCACCCACTCCCAGGGTGGTGAAGTGAGTATTGGATTGCCATTGCATAGCAAATCAGATTGTGAGTTTGCCGAATGGTCAGGGGGGGGGGGGGGGGGGGGGCAGAGGGGGGTGGCTGCAAAACAGAAACAAAATGTGATTATTGTTTATAGGGACTTCCAGTCATTGGTGTGGTATTCTGCTTTAACACCATCACCTCGAACAAATGTGAAGATGACCAGCAAGTCATTTTCAATGTGGCCCTCTAAGGGTTTATCCCCAACATAAAAAAATTCCTTCACAGCCTTTTTCTCGTGTAACCAAAATTGCACTGTTCCTGGAGTAACATAGCAAAAGTCACCATTGATATTTTGGATTCTTTCAAAGCACTTGTCCCAAGTAGGTCACACAGGTCAAAGTTATTGTCCACACAATGGACATCATGCCCTCTCAACTTCTTCACCACTCCAATATTTTGTAAATATTTGTGATAAATATCCAACTCGATGCGCTCTTCGATTCTGACACCTGGTGACTCTCTTTTAGTGGAGAATAAAGCAAACTTTATTTCTTTATTTCTAAGATGGCTGAACAATGCAGAAGCCCTGTCAGGCAGAGAATCTGCACTTGGCATAAATCGTGGTAGCAAGCGGCCAAGATCTGATTTCTCACTATTAACAAAGCTGTCTGCATTCCTCCATTCATCAAAATCCTCGGAATATCCAACAAAGTGAATCTTTACTCGATTTGAGCTTTTATCTCGGTCAATAATCTGCAAAATAAAATATGTTCATATACTTATAGAACATGATTTGGTAGTCGCTTAAGAGATATTTTTCAGTACTCGTCTGTGTAATATATTTGGTAGTCTTTTCTAGCAAACCTTAAAGTAACATTTTAATCGATGAAATTGCACTAGATTAACTTGCTAACGAACTTACAATAATTATATCCCAAAGATGATTTGCACAAATTTAATAAAAGGGTTACTTTAAAAGTTAACTTTTAATTCTAGTAAAGATATAAGTTCCTCGTACGCTCCATGGAGTTGAAATTATTCTTAATATAAATTCCCACAATCTCTTAATTAAGCTTAATTTACAGAAGGCTTTCAGGGTAAGCCGAAAATAATATTTTGATTTGACGAGCTTACATGCAAAATAGCAGCTAGAGTGTGTCGGTTTTGTTTATATTTACACGATTGTAGTCAAAAAGCCCTGTACGTACCTCGATCGGATAGAGCTTCTCTTGATCCACCTTTTCTGGGATTTTTGGACGTATCTTCCCAGCTTTGAGACGAACACCGCGCTCAAGATTGCGATAAAATCCTTCTTCTCGACGAGCACGCTTTCGAGTAGCCATATTTGGCGGGTATTCGATGGATTTTCCCGGAGCGCTCTCGTTCCAACTGCGCAGGAGCAGTAGCATCTTGTAATACTGCGCATGTCGGTACTATTTGTCCGGCGTAAGGGGGGAATTTTTTGGAATGATATTTGGAGAAACACATACTGTTAATGCATGTAAGGGTTTAGTGTTTATGTGCTGAAATGTTTCTGCTTTTCTTCCAGCAGCACTATTCTTTTTTATCTCTGTTGGCTTCACATGTAAGTGTTTATACGTTGAACTGAATTTTTGAGCGTCCTTCCAGCGCTAGCTAAATTTCCGTGTCGGCTGACCAAATGTAGGAACTGAGTGTGTTCTCATCAAGGCTTCTTTAGTTCATCTGAAGAACAATTTTACGTTCCCAAATTGGAGACATCACCGCCATTTGCACCTGGTCATCCGAGCCACTAAAGGTCTAAGCAGTTCCTGATGTCAACGCTTTGTGAATTGTCAGTACCTTCTTTTACCGTACCGCTTTTTCTTTGAAGTATACAGCTATATACATGTAGTGACTTCGCTCTACTGCGTGTGAAATAGGCGTATTGAGGGCATCCCCCTTGACCACCACAGCCCAACTGTTTGGGGGTTGCCCAACACACCCAATCTTACTCGGGATTCGTCAACATTTTGAAGTTCCCTTGTCTCGTTTATACACGACCTGACTTCCGGTGAGACAGAAGGCGCGATCTGACTTCAGATGATGCGGAAGACGCGACCTGACTTCCGGGGAGATGGAGGACGCAACCTGACTTCCGATTAGATCGAAGTTCCTGAAGACGGTTCGGGTCGACCCGACTCAGCTCGTAGTCACAAACTGTTATTTTCGTGCACATGCTTTACGAACTAGGAAGGTTCGTATAATCATTCTGTCGGATCACATTATTTTGACGGATCGGCTTTCATGAAGATGGGTGGCGTCCACCCGACTCGGGTCGTGTTGACTTGTTAACATTCTTAAGCCCCCTTTGGCCATTTATGTTATTTATAACTGTTATTATTTGGGGTCAAAAGTACTGGTCACGGATCCCAAGATTCCTCTTTAATAGTGAAATCCCTGACTGTCTGGGATTTTTCCGACATATGAAAACCAGGCTCAAAAGTCGGGTCGAGTCGAGCCGACTCGGATCGTGCACAAACCGTAATTTTTTTTACATTTTTTTTTTACACAAACCGTCATTTCCGTGCGCATGCTTTAAAGAATGAGGAAGGTTCATATCATTTTTTCCTCTTTGGTGCGACCTGACTAGTCAGACTCAGATTGGGTGTACTGGGCATACATGAACTGTTTAACTATGGGTGGTCAAATAAATGACTAATTACGAAAAGTACTAACACTCCAATAATAATCAAATGATGACGACAATGATTGCAACAACAGAAGCAAAAGCATTACCCCTTGGCTATTTAACCTGAGAACAACACCTGCAAACCTTCCTTACTGCCATTTTTAACCTGAATCAGAACTGAACTCCCCTAACAGTGAAGCCTCACAGAAGTTGTCAGTTCAGTGATACATGCAGTTTACACATGCCTCACCTGCCACTCCGTGGCATATTCCAGGTCCTTTGCGCAACAGCCCTCTCTGCCACGTGAGTTCAGCACATCCCTTGGCAGCTTGTAAGTACTTATCGTCTTTCCAGGTGAGATATGCTTTTGCCAATAGGTACACCACACCAGGAGCACCATGGCACCAGTGCACCAATTCATCTTCCTGGCCACAAACCTCCCCAGGGACCGGAGGATAGTTTCCATTTGGCATCTCACAGGATAACACATAGTCTACTGCCTGGTGGATGGTAGTTTCAACATCTCTCCTGCTTGCAAAGTGCTCTGGGAAGTTGAGAAGCATCTGGAGAATGGAGGAAAGGCCGTGACCAGCACCTAAAAACAGTGGTAAATATTACGTATACACTTAAATCTTACGTAAAGCATGTGCGACTGAAAGAACAGTTTTTTGTTTGTTTGTTTGTTTGTTTGTTTGCTTTTAACAAAACAAGATCCAGACTATCAAGACTTGACTCCAGAGAAACGAGGGCATGTGGGGGAAAAAAACTGTTTTCCAAGGAACTAATAAATGAGTTTTCTCCTTAGTGTATCCTGCACAGGCTGGAGTGGTGGCATTTGAAGTTCAACCAAATGCTCAATAAACAACCAACAAGAGCACCCATTGCAATCAAAGAAATACCAGCTACCAAATTCAATTTCAATTAGTTTGTTTCTGTAGAGAATTAGGCATTATGCCCTTTACTCAGAGGATAGAACACTGAAACAAATTTATTTAAAAACCTGGATTTACAAAGAACAAATGCCAGTGACATCACAAAATTGGTTTTGATAACAATTAAGACACGGTTTCAGATTAATGCAGAATTACACCCTATGAAAATTAAAGCACCCTTCTTCAGATCAGTGACATCTACTGGGGATGAAACCCCTGTACCCCAATTTAACTCCTCAAACAACAAAAACAACATTCAACAAAATATGAAATGCTGAAATTCTTACCCAAGTACTCTGTCCTGTAGTAAGAGTACATCAGAGGGCTTCTTGATCGACGGCTTTGTGAGTACTGCTGACCGGATGCTATTATGGCATCAAACAGGGGTCTGGTGACCTCTGGGGGCACCACAGTCCTCCCAAGTTTTTTGTTTAAGAGAAGAGAACCACACAAGTAGCCAGCCCTACCAACAAACAGTTCATCAGAGCCAGGTCGAAAGAAGGTTAGTGGCTGGCAGATGTTGCCCATATCTAAAAACTTTTGGATGCACTGGTCAGCTTGTTGATGTTTGTCTGAGAAAAACAAAAAACAGGTTGCATATGTGCATATGTGAATTGAATTAATTGGAGAAATTAGCTCATAATATAGCCTTGGAGTGCTTTCTTAAGATCTGACCAATAATGACCCAATATTCATTAACAACTGCTTTTACTTCAGCATAGCAAAAGACCACAATCCCTATATACAGGCACTGTAGTGCCATTTTTAAGTTGCGCAGGACACTTGCTTATGAATACATTCATGAGCCAAATTATTGGGGTAGGTGTTTCATTTTCAAGCTTCAAATCTCTGAATTTTGAGGATTGATTCCACTAAAATTTGACAGGGATCTTGGTGGATGATGGAATTACAGATATGATTGTCATTTTATAGGCTGATTGTGATTTATGGTGATATTTTAGACTGCTAAAGTTAGAACTGGGACAAATCAATGCTTGTGTCCAAGTTTTCTGATTGAGAAGTGAAGTATTAAAAAGTAAATTGTTTTATTACTTAATTAGTGATAACATAAAGGATAACTTCTTCTGTGATGTGACAGGAGCAGATGTCTTAATTTCGAGACTGGTTGAAAGTTATTGGCTTCCATAGGCTGGGGTAAAATTGTGAAACTTAGACTGGTCTTCTTTGTGAAGTTTGTTTTTGCAATTTTGCTTCTGTCGCTACATCACAGTATAGCATGCTAAGTTTTTGTCCCTAGTGTGGGGCTCTTGCAAGTATAAAATTTAATAGTACTGTCCAATCATGTGCTATGGGTCTGAGGTCAACATGCATTGCATAATTCCAAAATTTTACATTAATAGTTTGTTTTTATTGTCTTGTCAATGTGTTTTTCTTTTCTTTAGTTTTTGTTTTGTTTTCTTTTTTGTTTACTTTATTAACAAAGGCAAGTGATTCTCATAGCATCAGTCCAACTTTCTCCAATTAATAAACTGGATCTGCATGGAGAACATTTCTAAGAAAGTGTTCAGTCATACATGTAGTCACTGCAGTTGCCCTATACAAATAACACCAACCTAGGGCATTAAACACAAGTGCAGACACTGCATAAATTCCTGAATGCCCTAAAAGGAATGAAGCTCCTATGCCATCATCATGCGGGTTAGTCCTGGATAAGTAATGAAGGCTCACCTGCATGAAAAGAATAAGACAAGGAAACTCACTCACAAGATACATTGTATTTTTGGCAAGTAACAGTAACAATTAAATATTATACAGGGACACCATCTCACAACTTTGTAACGAGTATGTTAAGGGATAGGGGAGCTAGAGGAATCAAATTAGTACTTTATTTCGTTGAAAATAATTGAGAAAATTGTCTTAAGTACACTGTACTACTTAGGGTGTGTTCCTTTCAGGGAATCCAAAAACAGATTTTTGATCTAAAAAATTACTGGATTTTGTGTTCCTTTCGGCAAATCCAAATCTGGATTTTGAATCTGATGAATCCTTTCTGGAAAAAGATTCTCTGGATTTGAAATTTGCGACTCTAAATCCAGATTTTCGGATTTGTGATCTGCTCCATTCCTTTCAGCAGTTAGGATTTCAAATTAATCTCGTTTTTCCTATTTATGATAGGTATTGATAGCTATATGACATTTTACTATCGATCTCTCCTATTGCTTCAGGAAAATGTTTTATCTCTTGAGATTTGTCACCTCAGACGAAAACTCCACAAATTGCTAGAAAAAATTTATGGCAATCACTATACAAACTTGCCTATAACCATGACAAGCAACCTTGTCATGTTAAATCTATCTGCCTCAGATCAAAGGCTTCCATGGTTTCTGCAGACTCATCAAGTCACGAGTACTTGCTTTCGAAGTGGGTTGAACTGATACATACATACATACATACATACATACATACATACATACATACATACATACATACATACATACATACATACATACGTACGTACGTACGTACGTACGTACGTACGTACGTACGTACATACATACATACATACATACATACATACATACATAAATACATTAACTTTATTTAACCTCGAATTGCAGAGTAGCCTGAAAGGCTAAATTATCTTCTAGAACAAAAGAAGAGAAAATATATTTACATATTACATAAAATTCTATATATACATACATAAAATAAATGTATTACATACATAAAAATCTATTTACATGCATAAAAAAGTGTTAAGTATACCATTCAGTCTAAAAGGAGATTGCTTCCAGGAGTCTTCTAAAATTTTAAAGAAAACGACAACACTCTTAAATTTGCAAAACATGTTTCGACAGAAACTTCTGTCATCTTCAGTTGATAGATTTACAAAGCGTTAGAAGTTGAATTTATAAGTAGGAAAAATGCTAATTACATAGTAACTTCTAACGCTTTGTAAATCTATCAACTGAAGATGACAGAAGTTTCTGTCGAAACATGTTTTGCAAATTTAAGAGTGTTGTCGTTTTCTTTAAAATTTTGACTTGCCTGCTGACATCAAGAGTCTTCTAAAACCAGATAAAGTAGACTCAGATCTTACATTATTAGGTAGGGAGTTCCAGTTCTTAGATGTAAAGAGTTAAGGCCATAAGTAGTAGTAACGGGTTTACAGAGTGATAAAATAATATTATTTGTTCTTCCAAAAGAGTATTCAGACTGATGCAAGGTAAACATGACTCTTTAAGATATTTAGGAAAACTTTCATAATTCAAGCATTTGTAGACAGTAATTAACATATTTTGTATCCTTCATTTGTACAGAGTTGCTGTACAACCAATTTTGCCTTATGGCAGGTACCAGATACAGATGCTATAATCATTCTAAGCTGTCAACTGTAATCCCTTAGACATTTGAAAGTGACTGTGGAAAGTTTGGAAGCTCTACAGTGGCACAGTGGACTCCACATAATTCTTTCTCCTTTTCTTCCTGATTCTGTGTGAGTAATGCCAGGACAATGGTCGGTATTTGAAAAACAAGTGAGGACTACTCTCTTGCGCTTGACAGGGTACGTGATGAGAGCTTTAAAAAGTTCTCAATACTGTCATCACATGTACAGTACCTTGTCAAGCACAAGAGAGCTCCTCACTTGTTTTGATGCTGTATTCAGTGAATATGTGAGGTTGCCGTAGTAACAAAATCCTTTTTCGGATTTTGTGTTCCATTCAGTCATAAAATCAGGGGCCCTTTTCTCAAAAGTCCTGGTAACTTAACAGGCCTGAAACCATATTTTGAAATCAAAATCTCAAGAAAAGTAGGGTGTGCTCTGACCTCTAATGAAGTTCATTTTGTTTGTATAGCTTATAAGTTTACTGAAAAATTCTCAAAACTTTTGAAACTCCCAGCTGGAGTAGAAAGCAAAACAGCTTAACGGGCCTGGTAATTACTGGGAGCTTCGAGAAACCGGCGGGTCCCTGGTGAATCTCGGATCAAAAATCCATTTTTGGATTCTCCGAAAGGAACACACCCTTAATGTTTCAAACTTCAAGGCAAACTGTAATTTATTGTTTTTATTTTTAATTTATGGCAAGATTTCCTCACAGCCCAAAACATTAATGTATACATTCTGTGACTCAAACTCTTTCCATGCTTGCCGTTTTTAATTTGGGACAGGGTTAATATGACAGTGGTAAGTGTTTAATTAATGTATGGGGGTGTGCGACAGTGCATGCAGAAGTCTTTCCTATTTAGCTATAAACATCTGCAGTAATAAAACTAAAAACTTTAAAAAGTGCAGCTTATATGTTCCCAGGTAAGAGGAAGATACAATTTTGCAAAAAACTGCCCTTTAAAAATGTTGTTACCTGCATGTATTCAAGAGCCTTTTCAAGACATTGTACTCGTATGTTAGCAAACTCCGACCTCTCCGCCACGTCGTAGAAAGCGTAGCCTATCCCTGCACACCCAACGTAAAGCCCTCCATCGCGACTGGCTCGTTCAGGAGGACTTCGCTCCTCGATCAAATGCAATACTTTCCGGACTAGATCTCTCAGATACTCAACACTTCCTAAGGTCCCAGAATACTCTTTGTATTTGTTAACAAAACACCTCGGACGACTGCGAAACATTTTGCATTTTCAAAACAAATGCTCTTCTTGGCAGCGACTGAAGAAGGGAACTGGAAACCATTACCACCCTAATATGGCCACAATGGCCATATATAGAAAAACCACCATGGTGTTATCAGCTGGTCACATGGAAAGCGGGCATGGAACCAAGTAAACAATCGAGAAGGAAGCATTTTCTGGTTGTCAAAGAAGGTTGGACGCGGTTTTGTGTTGCTTTGCAAGATAAAATGTACCTTAAAGTCAGCCGATATTTAACGAGATAATTAGATACTTTCCCAAGGATCTCAAAAAGTGTGGGAAAATGCCGGAACTGAGCGATCAACAGCTCAAAGACCGCGTGCAGAAGCTTGAAAATTTGTTAAGGGTACGTAATTAGCTAATTGTTCCTTTTTTTGCGGTTGCCTTGTACATCCAGAGCTTCTTTTGCTTTTTAACACTACTTACAAGCTGTATTTATCAATAATCCTTGTTCATAGGCCAGAGAGGAAAGGATTGTTGCTCTTGAAACCGAAAATGCCATGCTATATCTCAAGTTAGCGCAGGTAAGCATAAGTTTGCAAAAGTTTAAACGTCAATTGACGATATTACACCAGTTCAACAGTCGATATTGACTCAGCGGTAAATAACTGAATGAAGAAGTGTTCAATTTAAATTCAAAGGCTGCGCTTTTCCTTTTTTTATCTTTTAACTGGACAGTACATTTTCGTACAACTAGACAGCTGGTAGACACGTAGCATTCTATATTTTACACATGTTTTTATAAGCTATGGGACCACAGACGTTGTGTAGTTGTGACATCCCTGCCTGATTAGTATTTGTTATTTCCTTGTTTCTGTTTATATTTACTATCGTTCTTTAATTAATGTACTGGGCGAAGCTAATAAGGTAGTTATTACCTTACGCTTTTTTATATCAACTTAAGCTTAAATAAAAGGAAGTTAAGACTATACAATAATATGCTTACCGGTATGTACAATGTAAGGCACGAAGGTTAAGGGAGAGTTACACTGAATGCCACGTTTTTGTCACTTTGTGACCTTTTATCCTCATTAATAAAATCACTTCTTATTTTATTGACATCAAAGTATGTTGTGGTTCAATTTTGTCCTAGGTTCAATTTGTATTTTCTTTTGTTCTTGTGTATGATAATGTATGATAATGAGTACAAAACAAAGGAAAATAAAAAATGAACCAAGGATGAAATTGAACCACAACATATATCTCCCCTTAATGCAGTTTGACTAATAAAGATTTTTTTTTTCATTTGAGATAGATGAGCAAACAATTGTTCTCATTTGTTGTTGGGAAAGGAAACAACATCAGCCCATCAAATCCATTGCTTTTTATTTCACTATGAATGTCGGGATACAATTTTGTTCCTGTTTAGTTTTTTAGGGTTTTTTGTGTGTTTCATGTTTTACCTGGGCTTTTAAAGTATGATACACATGTATGAAAGTGTCAGTCAAATCTTATCACTTTTGCAAGGATGTCTCTACAAATAAAATATAAATGAGAACCACATTACATGTACATAGTACACTGTCCTAATTCAGATTTAGGAACCAGTCTGGCATACTTTGTTTATAGGTTGTAACAGAAACAGGCTTTTGTAGTGCTCCATGCATCCAGCATATTAAATAATATATATTACTCCAAGACACTATGGCTACCAGCCAGGTGTCTGGGATCTTGTAGAGAGAGGGTTCTGGGTCAGTCTGGTAAACAGGCGTTGGTTACAGGGGCACTGAGGATCTCTTGAAGCTTTTCTACTAAAATGTTTTGCTAATCAAGTTTTGACAATAACTTGTCATTTTGAGATTCATAGAAAGCCTGATAATTACACTGTGAATCTCTGACACCTTGTCTGCTCATCCCTCTCAGAACCAGTCATGACCCACTTTTTTTCTATGTGAATAAATTGTGAGACAAACGTAAGACCAATCATAATGAATTATCTTAATTTTTAGTGTCAAGGCACCGTCCGATCCTGCAGGCATGAATCCACCCACTTCAGACGCTTGTTTGATGAGGAGCAGGGTTTTCGTAAAAAGTCATTGCAGACACTAAGAGTATCTAGTGAGAAAATACAGGTATGTAGTTGTTTCCAATTTGTACTTAAAGGTGATCATCATCATAGTACATCTGCCCTATATAATGTTTCCAGCAGTGTATGTAAGGAAAAGGTACAGCAGATTAATCACAATGAGCCTAAATTAGTTAGTCTATAATAAAGAACTGGCTAAACAGGGAACTGATAAGTGTTCTCAATAATTTACTGAAACGTTTACCATTATTTTGTCTTGAATAAGATTTTTTACCACAATTGTTTGGAATCACACAATCTGATTGGCTAATTTTCCGTTGTCGATAAGAGTCTAGACAACGCAGCTCACGTCAACTTGTCACGCAATGCTTTTTCCGACCTCAAACATGGACGACTCTACAATTTTCCCTAACTGTAATCTTGATATAATTATTTAGCGGCTTTAAAGCTGACGACGATATAACTGATATTAACGACGATATAACTGACGAAGAAATAGTACGTTGTGTGGAAACTATTGAGAAAGAGCAAGAGAGCGTTACAAACCCACCTGAATGTCGGCCTCAAAGAAAACCCGAAAATGCTCGTTTTGCATTGCTGACAGATGAGGACCTAACAACAATCATAAGTAGTGCAGAAGCGAAGGGGACAAAGAAAAACACAAAGTGGATTGTTGGCACAATTGAAGGTAAATACATCTTTAAAGTTATAACAAGTTCCCAGATGAACGTACAGTTTGAAACTGTGCTTAAAATGTTGCGATTTTATATTGTTTACATTGCATACGCAGAATGGTGCCGTGAACGAAGACTGCCCTCGAACTTGTTAACCATGACCTTTGAATCTTTGGATAACGTCCTCAGACGATTCTATGCGGAGGCCAGAAGAAAAAAGGGAGAAGAATATAGTAGGTCGTCCCTTCTCGGTATACGGAATGCTCTCGAGAGGCATCTCGCAGCCAACGGATGGGAGGTGAAGATCACAAAGAACCCGTTGTTTGCAAAGTCCAACAAAATGCTTGAGTGTAAGCTGAAGTTAAACCGTAGTGAAGGAAAAGAGAATGTGCAGCACAAGCCCATCATCCAGAAGGAGGACATGGAGAAGCTAAAAAGCAGCCAATTCCTAAGCTTTAACGATCCTGCGGGTCTTCTTCGCCGAGTCTGGTTTATCGTAACATTGTTTTGGTGCAGCCGGCGAGGGTGCGAGAGTCAAAGGCAGCTTAGAAGGGATAGCTTCAGGTTCATGAGAGATGCAGAAGGGCAGGCATATGCTGAAATGGTCCACAGTGTCCAGACTAAGAACCACCAAGGAGGAATTTCAGAAAAAAAACAGCCATGAAAGCCTCACTCGACTGTACTCAACAGGAGAGATCGGCGATTCGTACTGGTGCCTGTCCAAATATGTACAGAAACTCAACCCGCAACAGCAAGCCTTTTTCCAACGACTGTCATCGAAAGCCAAGGAATCGGATATGATCTGGTACGAAAACAGCCCTCTCGGAGTGAATGCACTTGCAACAACGATGAAAGAAATCTCCCTTGGCGCTGGACTGTCCCAGAAGTACACCGACCACTCGGTGCGAGCAACCGCCATCACACTATGGTCAAACACCAACGTTCCTTCACGCCACATCATGTCTATCTCCAGTCATGCAAACGAGCAAAGCATTTCAAGTTATAACTCCAGACCATCTGTAAACCAGTTGAAGAACTGCTCCAACGTCCTCTCAAATGCTCTAGTTAGGAAACAAGTGAGTTCAGCAGTTGTTCCAGTGACGCCAGTTTCGTACTCTGCCACAAACGCCAGTGCTATGGCCTTCCCAAATGGATTTTTCCATGGCTGCACCATTGCAAATGCGCGTGCGAATGTGTATGTTTTGCCGCAAAGTCATTATAATTCTGCTTGAATATTTGCAGTAAACGAACAGTAAAAGTTGTATTTTCATGAATGGAAGTTGAACTTCGCAGACGTTTTGCTCGATTCACAATTCTTGTGGTAGTTTTCTCTTGTTGTAATTAGCCAATCAGAAACACTCATTTTGGGGAATAAACCAGTCAGATTGCGAGAAAGTTATAGACAACGCTTGTTCTTTCTTTGTGTCACGATCTTGGTCACGCTCTCAAATAAACATTTTCTTTGACATTGATATTGTGGTAAAAAAGAAATCGAATGTGGTTTAGCATTGTCTGCACTCTTATCGACAACGATATTCGTCATCACAGTGGTCAAAATTTGTTGTGGACTCACTCGGCTGCACCTCGTGAGTCCACAACATTTTGACCACAGTGATGATGAATATCGTTGTCGATAAGAGTGTGAGACAACACTAAACCACATTCGATTTGTTAAATTTAAGATACTTGGAGATGTGCTGGATTGTGCTTTTTAATAACTGAGCCTGGGAGTGAGCATGCTATCCCCTACTTTGTTATCCTACCTGTAACTTTTCTTTGTGTTGAATCTATTTCCAGTCTGGTGTATGATGTTCAAAATAAGCTTTGCGCCTGTTCATGTCCAAGAGTTATTCAAACATGTCTGATAGACATTCCTACAACACCAGATCAGTTGCCAGTAATAAATTTTATGTGATGCCTTCACGTCTCAATCTGTTAAATAACTCTTTCGCAATTTGGAGTACGATTATGGAATGCCCCACCTGAAAATATTAGAAAGCTAAAGAACAAAAAATTATTAAAAAACCAACTACATGAAATGCTTATCAATATTCTGAGAACTGAAAATTTGTACCTTTCGACATCTGCAATAACTAAAAATTTGGCATCACTAAAAATTTGTAGAGGAATCGTTTCTTTTGTAAATTCTTTATTACTGGACATAGCAAATCTATGTCTTTCCTTGTAACGGTACACAAGCACCATAATCAGTTAGCTGTCATACCTACCCACCTCGATTAGCTATTAATAGCTATTTGCAGGTAGTTCAATTATTGTTAACTGTTTTTTAATAAAATGTTGTTTGTTGTTTGGTTAGGGATTTTCATTGTCTTCAGTCTTCAGAAAAATTATACTCTGACCTGCAATCTTTTTAAAATTTCCCCCCATCATATGGTTGTGTACAACAAAGTGTACGTGCAAAATGAATTTACTGTTGCAGAGGCTGGATATTGAAGTTCACCTACTTGCAATGAAACCCTAGTTATCTCTGGTGAAAAACATCACAAGATCTTTGAGCATCGTTAAATAATAAACATGTATACATGTAATACTATGTAAAAGATCTTCAAAGACCTGCTAACGATCCTTAGTTGGGGCACACCTGATTCTAAGAGGACATTATACATGCATCCAGCTCCAAATTGTATAGGTTAGAGCATTGAAAGTGTTGTTTTGTATTTCAGGAGTACTACTAAGTGCCACTGTTACTATTTGTTATATACTGTAATGTAAATTAATCATTTCAGGAACTTAAGCTAGAGATGCATGATTTGAAGAGAAAGATTAAAGCTCTCCCTGAACTTCTGTCTGAAGAAATGGACAAGACAACCAAACTTACTGATCAGTTTGGCTCTAAGAAAATGTCCAACATGGAAGGTACATCTACGGCACTCTTCAATTTAGAGTACATAAAATTAAATATACCTGTGTTTGCTGTAATTGACTACTGCCCTTGCAACATCTTTAACGTTTTTTTTAGGTCTACAATCTAAGCTCCTCAAGACAGAAATGGAGATGGTTGAGTTCCGACAAAGATATATAAATGAAAAAGCCCGAAGAATGACACTGCACAACACTCTTGTGGTTAGTACTTCATCCTGCCAAACTCTTTTCCCTTTTTCTTTATTTAGATAAAAAAGTATACCATATTCAGTTTACAATGGTGAAGTGTTTTAAACAGATAGTAAATGTTTATTGCCCTTGTTTCTTGTATTATTATTATTATTATTATTATTATTATTATTATTATTATTATTATTTATAATGTCTTTTTTTTTCGTAATAGAGGATCCCATGCGGATCACATGTGAAGATTCTGGGGTTGCTTTTGTCCATTTGAACGGAATACAGTAAATACCCTTTAAATTCTAGAACAAGTTTGCTTTTGTGCATTTGAGAATGTTAAAATATTAATGCATATAATGAAATTCAGTTTTGAAAGTTTTAGAAGTAAGGTTTAAATAAGCAAACTGCTGGGTTATTAAGCTAGAAAAAGAAAAATAGTTTCAAGTAACGCACCTTACAGTATTAATTTATCCTGGCTGCAGTAAGTCTTGAAAACCACCTAATGAATCATATAAACAAGTGAAGAGAAACTAGTATTTTATGGAATGATGGGCATTTTCGTAGGAAATCCGAGGGAACATTCGGGTTCACTGCCGACTGCGTCCATCCATAGGCCGCCTGGATGCCCCTGGAGATGAAGAGTCACTTGGCATGGCAGGCACGCCATCAGAAAAAGTCGTGGAACTTCTGGATGAAGAGAAAATTTTGGTGAAACCTTCCAAGCCAATTGGAGGCCAGATGCAGAAGAAGGAGTTTGAATTTGAGAGAGTGTATGGCCCTCAAACTGATCAAAAGTCCTTGTTTGATGATGTAGCACCCCTCTTAACTTCACTCTTGGATGGGTGAGTAATGTGCTGGCGCGTTGGCCACGTTACCAGGAGAAGACTGTGTGATTGTGGCTACAAACTCTGATAAATCTTTTTTTTTTTTTTTAAAGACAAATTTATTTCAACATAAGAACAATATGTTTACAACGTCTCACGTAACTTGTGTTTAGTCAACACTTACGCAGCTGACAGCACGATACTTGGGCTACTTACAATGCTACACTGCTTACAATACGGTACTTACGCTATTTACAATACTAACACTACTTACACTCCGGTACTTACACTATTTAAAATGCTATCACCGCTTACAATACGGTACTTACGCTATTTACAATGCGGTACTTACGCTACTGACTTACAATGCTAACACTATTAAATACAATTGAACTACTTACCCAAACAATACATACAATGTAATTACTAACGATGGGAACTTTAGAAGAGGTGTTAATTACGAATTATAAACATCGAGAACTTTACATCACGTAAAAAAAAACAACATAGTTAGATTAAGAAATGTGACCACATTTTAATAAAAGCAGGACGATGATTAGTCATGATTGCGATATATTTTTCTACTTCAATCAATTTTATCTTGTGCGAGGGTGATGAAATCAGCAAACTGAGGTCTTTTGTCATCTAAGGTGTTTGTATAAACAAAGTTTTTTCCTATTAAAATCAAGTGATAAATCTTGCCTGAGACCCCAATAGAGAGCTTGCTCACAGGCTTTGGCTAGTATGAATAACTTAAATAAGTTATGTCAGAAATACATATAATTATCTTCCTTGGGTCGGATTTTCCTGACATTTATCAACTTCAGGTAGGGTTGGTGACCAATCAAACATGTTTATGTCACGAGTGTTTGTTATGAATTTAACACTGATCCACAGGAGATGTTTGCACTGATGGAAACTCAAAATAACGCTCCAGTTTTGTTCAAACTTCTCTACTAGTGCAGCCAAATAAAAAATAAGGTTCCTTGCCCACGGATGGTCAGGATAGAAACGGATTGCAATTTGAAAAAAAGCGGGCCACTGTAACCGTGACAAAGCCCCTTTAAGAACGACAGAAGCCGGCTTGTTTTCCACACCGAAATTAATATTCATTGGGAAAAAACTCGACTTTGAAGGTTTTAATTTTCGTGCTTGCTTGAGGAGAAAGTTAGGCTAGATGTGTCAAAGTCAGTCGACTACCTGCAATCGTGAATCATACGCTGTTTTAATATTTCATTAAAGCCTGGAAGGAATCGTTATAGTCTTAGACATGAAATGTTTCTTTTATGAACAGGTATAACGTGTGTATCATGGCGTACGGACAGACAGGATCTGGAAAAACGCATACGATGCTTGGAAGTCACGACTTGGATATGGAGATTGACTCCGAGTCACTCAATAAAGATGAGGGAATCATTCCACGATCAGCAAAGGAGCTCTTCAGGTAAGTTGTCCCCAAAGAGCCAAAAAGTCAGTTAAACATTTTTTTTCTTGTGACCTTCTGGTTATTATAGCTAATTACGGTTTTTTCGTACTCACGCCTTTTCATGCTCAACCCGTTCGTATTCACCTCTCCACGCTTTGAAAAGCGCGGCCTAGTACACGAATTACCGTTTAAAGCGGTACTCGCTCGCCAACAAAACGCCTACACTGCAGGCTAGTTCGTTGATCGTTGGTAACGTTCACTTATGAATAATAATAATAATAAATGTCTTTATTCATCATAAGATAAAAACTACATATCTTATGTTACATAATTGAAATCATAATAAAATATAGTATTAGATCACATGTGAAGATCGTATTTATAAGTTAATCTATTGATAAATGTATTCTTAAAACGTTCTGTGTTAATCAACGTGCGGGCACTATTTTTATAATGTAAATTGTAGTCGATGACCTTAGCCTTTGGGACTTGCTCATGTAGGGGGTGTATACTAAGTTTCCGGTCTTGTTTTTCCAATAAAGCTCTTATATTCAATCTGGCAGAGATGTATCGCCTTTTGTAGCATCTGTCTAGAAAATCTTGCACTGTGGTTAGTTCTGGCTCTGAGGCTCCGTAGACCACTAGTGCATAGGTAACATTGGGTAAAACAATTGTCTTAAATAAATAGTCTACCTCAAACTGATTACACCCCTCCGGCTTCCGCATAGATCTTATCACATGTAAACTTTTGTTGGCCTTACCAAGCTTGCTTTTAACATGCTTATCAAATCTACAGTCTTGCTGGAAATTGAGTCCTAAGACAGTAAGTTCAGAGCATTGTGGTATATTCGATATCATGTCAATGTGCACATCGGTATGTCTTTTCTTTCGGAAAACAAGTTCCTTGCACTTACTAGGATTACATTTCATTAAGTTACTACAAGACCATTCTAAAAACGTATTAACAAGTCCAGCCGCTGCGTCATTGTTCTTAAAAACAGGAACGACAATTGTGCAGTCATCAGCATATTTAAAACAGATAGTTTCTTCCCCTATACTAATCTCTAAGTCATTCAGATAAATGCTAAATAAATAGGGACCACTAACACTCCCTTGTATCGTACCCTTATTTACTTGCTTCCAATCACAGATAACATTATTGTATACCACCCTTTGCATTCTGTCCTGTAGAAAATTCAACCACCAATTGACTATATATGGATTTAGAGGGATGTTTTTAAGTTTGTTTGCTAGAAGATAGTGGTTTACACAGTCAAAAGCCTTACTAAAATCCATTGTGAACATCCTAACAGCTACGCAGTTAGGATCATCAAGGAACTTGCACACTTTATGCTGAATCATGACAAGAGCATCCGTACATGAACCACCCTCCCTGTACGCGAACTGCGAGTTACTTAGGTTGTCCTCTACAATCTCCTGGGCATGCAGCCTATAGACAACTTTTTCGAAAGCCCGAGCGATGACCGATGTTACGTTGATCCCTCGATAATCCCCATTGCCTACCGGGATCTCGACTTTGGGAAGAGGGTTGATGTTGGCACTCTTCCATGATTTTGGCCAAGTGTGAGTGGAAAGTGACAAGTTCCACAGGCTGGTAACTATAGGTGCAAATATCTCAGCCTGGTCTTTCCATACCCAATAAGGAATCTGGTCAGGGCCGGTGGCGGTTTTCTTTAATCCTCTTAGTACATTCCAGACCAGTCGCTCGCTAATTTCCGGGACCTCACAGTTTTCCCTGATTTCCATAAGATTTGGTTCTATATAATCAGTGTCAAAGCATAGGTCACCAAAATAGTTATTCAAGTCCTGGAGCGTTTGATTATCAAGCTTAATACACGAACAGCGACGGCGCTGGGATAATACATCAACATTTCTCCACCATTCCCGACTTCCCAGTTTGGCATCGAGAAGCAGTCTACGGTTGTCACTAATGACTTCAGAAATCCTCTTGCTTAGCTCTCGCTGACGATCTGCATTAAGCACCGAAACTCTAGATTTTCTTCTGAGCATATATTTCACCAGCGGAGTCATCCAAGTGGGATCTCTTGAGGAAATAGAAACAGTTCTTAGTGGCATACACTTATTCATGATGGTTAAAATCTTTAGCTCAAAACGTTGTACCGCATCCTCGATATTTTCAGCCTCGATGACATCACGCCAGTTTTCCGCGTCCAGAGCAAGATAGAGGGTTGATTTTCGATGTTCCCGGCAATCTCTGAGTCTGACTTTCTGCCGAATGGGCCTCAGCTTTTTGCCGGCAGGTACAATGAATCCCAAATGATCTGTCCTCATTAGCATTTTAACAGGATAGCTTTTGCCAAACAGATCTGATCTGTTAGTCAGACAATTGTCGAGGTGTGCGTCGCCTCTTGTTGAAAAATCGACGAGGGAATTCCATCCTGTTAGGTGTTGAAGTCGCGTGAGATCAAGGCGATTCAGGTCGCCTCCACAGACAATAGTCGTGTTCGGGTGTTTGTCAAGTGCAGAATCCGTGACGTTGACAAGGTATTCCACAAGTTCACATTCCACATAATTGTGTTTGGGTGGGTGATAAAGACCACAAACTAACAAACGGAATCCCGAGGGTAAAAGCAAGGTCACACCAATTAGTTCGTATAATTCAGAACGGAAAACGTCAATAACAGAAATGTTATTCCTCACATAAACAGCTACACCGCCTTTTTTCCTAATATCACGACCAGACCAGTTCCTATCCCTCCTAAAGATTTTGTAATTAGGAATATTAACGACAGCGTCTGGTTTTTCCGGCTTGAGATGCGTCTCTGACACTACACACACATCGATGTCGTTATTAATCAAATCTGTTTCTAAAGCTGCAACCGCTCTGACTTTGACTTTTTAGTTTTCTCAAGGCTGCAAATGTTCGTAAAAAGCAGCTTAGGAACAGCAAATTGGTTGGTGCTTGTTATAATCGTAGGCCCGACACGATCTGCCCTAGAAATACGGACAAGAAATCTGATAGACGGCTTGCTCACTGATGAGATTAACTTTTGTTGATTAAGAGGCCTACGCCCGGTAATAACCGTAATTTTCTGTCCATCTCGCTCGACTCCACTTGACACATCTCTTCGTCTGACACCAGCACGGGTTCCTCTGTATTTAAACAAGTTCAGGCTCTTGAGAAGACTAATCACAGTGCTGGGCGGTTTGATACTTTTCCTCCTGAAGGAGAAGAACACACGTTTTCTTTGGCGGCCAAGAGCGTGTGTCCATGTTTGTCCCATTTCGTAACGGTTTTCAGTATCCTGAAATGGCGGGATGCCAGCGAGAACGAGTAGCGAGGTCGAAACACCAAAACAACACCAACCTCCTCGCGAATATCGGCTTCATGTCCCGATAGGATAGAGCTAAACATTCTTATGTTGCCATAAGACGAAGGCATAGTTCTAAAAAGATATATCGTATGAAATAAAATTACTATAGTTGAGAGAGCCAAAGCTCTTGTGGCGGCCATCTTAGCGCCCACGTGAAGTTGCCCTCGACCTCAAGCAACAACAAATATTGTGAGTATCAGAGCGACAAACCCTGCTGTAATTCGCTCAAGGCGCGAGTACGAAACGACTGGATACCATTGTAACAATACGTAATGTAGACTGTGAGTAGCGTCTTATTTTTCTTGTTGGTAATATAGCGAGCGCGCGTGAAAATATATCTCCTCGCGGGAAGCAATTTTCTCGCGCGCGTTCTGGTGTTTCGCTCGCCTTACTAACTACTATACAGTCGAGGAAAGAAGTTGCTATCAAAAATTTAGCGAACAACTGATTATTTAGTTGATTCGCTTAACGTTTTATTTTTATTTATTTATTTAATTTTTTTTTTATTGACTAAGCATAAATGCTAAGGAGAAGTTTGATGCCATGCCTTTTGCGCACTTTTTATCACTCCTTTTCCAAGAAGCAGACCAATAAATGAGTTAAGTAGGTAGTGTTCATCTTCAGATCCTTCGTCAATGGTTGTTTCTTTTACGATCTGGTTGTCGTTTCGCTTCCCGTGTTTACTTTTTAAGAAAAATCTGAAAGTTACAACTGACTGAAATTACCCTTAAAGAGAAACTTCTTCTTTTTTTTACCCTCAGTGCTCTAAAAGCAATTTCATGCTTGAACGTTGTCAAACACTTGGTACAGTTTTGACCAAAGGCAAAGCGTAATTCACCTGATGTTTTCTTAAAGGTCAAAGATGTATCCTTGCTGATTATTTTCAGACTTATCTCTGAGCGGGAAAATTCCGAAGAAAGCTATTCTCTGGAAATTGCTGTCTGTGAGATCTACAACAATGAAGTTCGAGACTTACTGGCTGGCAAGAACGCTTCCAGGGTCAGTACATGCTTTACTGAATTACACAGGAGTTAACTATCCGACTCAAAACATTCAGAAGGGATGCGTGGGAGCGAGTGGGTTTTTGACTTAACGCCTGAGCAATCAGTAGCTAAGTTATCACCTCTCCTCATTCGGCTCAAAACACTCCTTGGAGAAACATTTCGAATATTCAAAAGGGAAAACGTTGCGTCAAGAGTTGTAAGTAGCGTCGAACTTGTGTTCAATAAAAGTTTTCACTATAAAACAAAACAATAGAGAGAAAAAGAAAAAGAGCTTTAAGTGGCATAAGAAAATTTGATGTCAGCACCCGTTCTGAACAGTTTGCTATCCATATGTGTAAAGGACCCAGCCGTATGCTTCCATTCTGATGGATTTTCCACGCTTTCGGCAGCTCAGACTAAGAATAATCGTTCCAAACAAAGTACGGTATGTTTCACGAACCTGAAAGCAAATCGGCCGCTAGGAATCGCATTCTGATCGACCGTGCATTATCTTCCTTGGAGATTTCCTCCACAAACTCAAAAGCATGATAAAGTGCGTTTAATGTTCCAAGATTCAATTCCAGCTGGGGTAGAAGGTGGGGTTATAGAGACATAAGTTGTCTCACAATGTTTCGCCATTTGTTCATCCTTACAGCTTGATATCGTCACCAGTAGCGAGGGAGCAACCGAGATTCCATCTCTTGTAACAAGGTATGTTTGGCTTAAATGTGAATGTTACATGAACGGTGTACCCATGAAAAGTGAAACCGCCACAAATATTCATATGAATACATGTCTCAACCCTGGTTTCCATATGCGCATAACAGCATCACAAACAGTCGCAAACAGTTTGCGATATCTCGATCGCAAAACACTCTAGCTGTTGGTGTTTGCGATTGTTTCTTTTATGCGTCTTTACTACATTATATATACGCAACATGGTATCATTGCGTCGTGTGCTCGAAAAGGCGCGAAAATCGAGCTTTTGATCCGTCAAAAGTTGTAACAGGTTTAAAAGTTGTCGCAAAGAGTTTGTTATGGGACACCAGTATCCCCATGTCACGCGTTCTCCCTCGCGATTGCGTTGTGTAACGTCTCAAACTGTTAAACATTGCGTAAATGTTCTATCCTAATCGCTTTTTGTTCATTTTGTGACCATCGACGACTGATCGACCACTGATCGACCAAGCTATCGTAAGCTGTTTGTGATTGTTTGCGACGCTGTTCCGCGTATTCAGGCTTCATGTGACGTAACAGTCTTGAGTATTTTAATTTACCTGGCCATCCTTAAAGGAAGAGCTTTCTACGCAGGGTATGGTCTGACTCAGGTGCGGGCACATGTTTACTATACCACTTTCTATTTCACTTCACCACAAATGGCGATTGCAAGATTTGACCCGCAGAAGTGTGATTGTTGAACAAATGTGATTATTCCCTGAAGTTTTCAAGGGCTATCTGAAGTGTCTTGAATACATTGACTTCACTTTTAATCATTGTAAAGGCTTAGTTGTAGTAGATTACCAAAGTATCTTACTACCATGAGCAGTAATTCTAATAAACGTTGCGACAATTTTGAATTTGGTAGACATGTTTCGGATGAGCTACATCCATCGTCAGTGCAAAAGCAACAAAACCCATTAGTGGGTGTGATATAAATACATACAGAGAACCGACTAAATAATTACAATGTGACACAAATCTAAAAATATATCACACCCTTTAATGGGTTTTTGTTGCTTGTACTCACGATGGATGCAGTTCATCCGAAACATGTCTACCAAATTCAAAATTGTCGTAACGTTTATTAGGGCCTATTCACATGGAGGCGCGGGACCCCGGGAAGGTGAGGTACAGTACCCAAAAAATGCTGCCCTTCACATGCAACCCCGGGGCGCTGGGGTGAGGTTTAAAATGCTATCGCGTGGTCGCTAAGAATGTACATGTATATCAACAAAGAATTTAGAGACAATTGCCCGGATGAACATCAGCCCACTCCACCTCCAGCATTCACATGGAGAAAACTCACCCCAGCTAAGGGGGTTACCCGCCCAGGCTGACCGGGCAACCCGCCTCGGTGAGGTACCCTACTTCTCATGTAAACGCGATCGAGAAATAATGAGAGATTGTATGGAGAGATTGGTAACTCACCGAGGCGGGGTACCCCACCTTCCCCGGCTCCCCCACCTCCATGTGAAAAGGCCCTTAGTCGAGCTTATCCCGAGATTATTATGTTTCACTTACTGTATCTAGAGCTGTAACCACGGTACAAGAAGTCATGGCGCTTGTTTACTACGGCATGCAACGACGTCACGAGGACGCCACAATGGTGCATGCGCACTCCAGTCGTTCGCATCTCATTGTGCAGTTAACGATTTACACTATTAGTAAAGCAAAACCAAGCGCGTCATCAAGTGATGCCGCACCCTCGCCCCCAGGCACCCCAACAAGATCACGGCGAACACTTCCCACGCCGTCAGCTGGGAGCAGCAGTAGATCCCAGTCGCCTGCGCCCAAAAGTAAAGCAGCGGCTGCAAGGCGATCGAGGTAGGGATGGTTGCTTTTAAAGTTCCTTTCCATCTTTTGCTTTTTTACGAGCCAGAGATTTCAAGCTTTGTAGAAAACAATTATAGAAAATATGCTATAATTTAATTTACGAGTGTGAGTCGTAATGTTATGACAGTCACATTTAAGAATGGTTTTCCATGTCCATGTCCATGTTCCATGTCTATGTCCATGTTCCATGTCCATGTCCAGCAAGATCTGTGTGCCTGCTTAAGAGCTTCCGTTTATGTGGATACAGTGAGAGTGAGTAGAACTTCAGAAAGTTCAGGAAAGACTTGTCAGTGTCAATGTTCAAACGCAGTCAGCAGTTAGCACTAGTTCGTTCCTCAAGGACGTTCTTCGGTAGTGTTCAGTAGCTTTCTTTTTCATAGTGTCTAACTGTTTGAACCACCTTGTACGGCATACGAAAGGCTAATTAAGGAACTACTGCTGTAACGCCTTGAAAATACAGTATATACACCTCTTTCCAGGTCCCCGGCGCCAGGTACTGCTGCTGCTCGATCCAGGTCTCCCTCACCGACCCGGACCAATGGTTCCTCTAGCAACGGCAAACAGAGCGTCAAAACTAAACTACAGCTTGTCGATTTAGCCGGAAGTGAATGTGTTGGTAAGAACGAGGCTTATGCTTAAATTTTGTGTACCAAGTAGTGATCCGTACCTAGTTGTCGTAAAGGGTGTGGGGTGTCACGTGTGCGTAGCCATTGGTATAACCTGGGCCATTTGCGTTTACTCACGTCGTTAGTTGGTGGAATCAAAAGTATTCATGAACGGATGACGGATGGCGTGGGGTGGAAATTGAACTGTGAAATACAGTTTACTTGACACTCAATGAGATGACACAGTTGATTCCCTGAGAAGGTTATCATACAATCTCGTAGTAAGGACCATTTATGATTTGTTTTTGTTTGTTAATATGTTTGCTTGTCTTTTGGTTATTTACCGAGATTGTTATTTTTGCTCGATCTTACTCAAGCTCCTCCGGTCTGAATTCTTTCTTTTTCCTTTTCCCCCGGGTTGCAAAAAACAAACAAAGAAAGGATACACCTCACTTCTTATTATAGGAATTTCTTTTATTTTGTTAGCCTCCCCATGAAACCATTTTCCGTACCATACCTCAGCCCCCCCCCCTCATACCATGCAAAAGGGATTAGCGTCCCAAAAAATCACACTCGACACTGGTTTGTACTCTTTGTTTGCATTTTGTTAGGAATGTCGGGAGTTACTGGGGCCGCGTTAAGAGAAACTTCACATATTAACAAAAGGTGAGCGCTCTTTTCTTGTTTGCTTTTGTTTTGTTTTGTTTTGTTTTGTTTTTCTTATAGTCGTCTCTTTACCACTCAAGCAAAGCATTCTCGATTCCCGTGTTTGTTTCCGTCCTGTTTGATGACACTGTCACAGGAAGTGAAATGTGTTAACTGTTTTCCAGTGGATTGGTAGGAATTTTAACCTCAAAAGAAACAGAGGAGAACATTGAAAAATAGCGCCCTTCCCTTATTAACAAGAACGTTTCAAAAGCCGAGCCCAAATTTGCGTTATGTAAACGTCGTGTAATGCAAATGCAAGACAGCGTTGCTCGTGATTGCTAGCATCATTTCCAAGAGCACCACACCACACCACCTCATTTTATCAGTTTAACTCAGTCTTTTATCGAATTCTTATTTTACCTTGTGTGATTTTAGCCTGAGTGCCCTGGCTGATGTACTGGGGGCATTATCGGAGCAGCGGTCGCACATACCTTATCGTAACACCAGGCTTACTCACATGCTACAGGACACGATTGGTAGGTTTGCCGAGTTTAGCGTCTTGAAAACTAGAGATACATCATGTTGCATACCTTACGCATGCGCGAAAACCATATTACTGACCAGGTAGCTCAGTTGGAAGAGTACCGGACTACCGTGCGGGAGGTCGCGGGTTCAAACCCCGGCCGAACCAACACTCGGGGTCTTCAAAATAATCGAGGAGAAAGTGCTGCCTTTGTAATGACATCTGCAAGTGGTTAGACTTTCTAGTCTTCTCGGATAAGTACGATAAACCGTAGGTCCTGTCTTACAACTCTTCATAATTGATTCTGTGGAACGTTAAAGAACCCACACACTGTTCGAAAAGAGTAAGGGACGTAGTCCCCGGTGTAGTGGTCTTTCTCTACTCGAATGTGGTTATGAGGGAGGGATTTGCAGTTGCAGGCCTACAGTAATTGATGCAAACTGTTGTAGTGCCCCTGGCGAAGTAGTCTCTGGCGCTGTGTGAAGCTTAGGAGTCCCAACAAGGACGAGTTAGCTGTCCTTGGCTGGCACACCTCTGGTAATATGGCTGTGGGCGTGCTCTTACTGTTTAGCTGGTGTTAAATACTGCTTAGTGGCTGTCTTTAGTTGACCTCAAGTCTAGAAGCCACAAACAGAAAACAAACAAACAAACAAACAATAGAATCACTTATTTTGACTATTCCAGGCAAAAAGATAGATTACTTTGCTCCTTAAAGTTTTGGTCTGTAATGGATGGCGGTGTAAACCCAGCCTTTGTAATTCCGTCGCAAACGTTTGATTTGTCATCTAACCAAAGAGCCATTCAGCTGGAGAGAGTCCCAATGAAGACTTACCACGATTGTATCTTAGTCGTGTCCGTTTTCTCTCTAACTCCAGGTGGTGATGCAAAGCTTCTTGTTATGCTCTGCGTTTCTCCTGCACAGCGGTTTATCACCGAAACTCTTCAGTGTTTAGGCTTTGGATCACGTGCTCGTCAGGTGGCTCGTGGTCAAACCAAGAAGAGGAGACCTACCTCATTCGTGCCCAACAACATCACTATAGGTTTGTATTTCGTTGACCTCGAAAAAGGCGTTTCACGCACCGCTTAATTTCCCCTTTCGAAGTGCATCAGTCATCTCAATTAGCTGCACAACCTCTTTAATTTGTATTGTTTCCATACCTTTGTCGGTGTTTTCTTTTCACATTTGCCTGTTTCAAACTGTGTTCATTTTGTGAGTTTCCTCATGAACGCTTATTGCCAGCCAGCGCATGTTTAGTGAAAATCGTTTACCTTCATTGTTTATTCCACCAGTGACTTCTCTTTACTCTTTCAGAACTCAGTCAGGTTGGACAATCGTTAAGAAGTAACGGTAATACTTTGTCTCCAAGGATCTTGGATCTCCGAGGTGGAGGGCGCAGAAAGTCAAACTTTAATTTCGATTAACAACCATAGCTTTCAAGATTTGTTACAAAGTGTTGATTGGGCGTAAAGTTTGCTGTCAAGCTGATGGACACGAACACGTTGCTGATTCGTTGAAGCAAAAAAAGTCTTGTGATTGGTTTTTTACGTAGTGTAGTAAATCTTTTTCTTTCTTTCTGACACCACACTCTTCAGTATAAATCCACAAGTGAATTATTGTGCACACTACTTTTCGTTCCATAGACGTTGTACAGTTTAGCCTTATTCTTGCCACTCAGCAAAAATTAGAAAATATATTTCGATGATACAGCGATTGCTTCTGTCACATTCTACCTCAAATTTCCTCCATACATACGTTGGTAGGACAGAGAAACTCCTTAGATGGGGGGTCATCCATCCAAACGCTCAGTACGTGCGACTTTTTGTGAACGTACATAGGGTTTTCGTTTATTATTTCCATGCAGTCTCACCTGCGATCAGGCTCTATTTTCGTGTCGATGATAAACCTTTCCCATGGGAAAGGCGAAACGAGGGCCGACATCAGAGGAAATAAGAGCAATGCTACAATAGACCATTTTCTTTTCCCATTGTAGACCACGTAATGTTACCCTAGAGAACTGTTCTTTGACATTTCGCCTTATTAACGTGCATATGTACGCATGATTTATGAAAAGACAAAAGGTAAATTCCCTTGGGAAGATCACGTTGTCTATATTGGGAAAACAAAATCGACAAGCTAAAAAGGTCTATTGGACGTGATCGCAGTTTACGTGTAGATATTAGATAAAATTTAATATATATTGCCACAAAAGTCAAACAATGAATAGTAGTGAATAAAATCTGGATATTTGCCTAATGGGCAAGTGGTGCTAATTTGATCCGGCTCGCTAGCTGATATTCGTTCTGTTGGTTTATAAGCAAAGCTTCGCGTTTAGCTTCTTGTTTTGATTGGCACAAACACAACTAAATAACTTAAAAGGGATTTCTATGTTTTGAGGTCAAAGTAACTGAAGTAAAGCAAGCTCCTTCAAGTACCTTTGCTCGTAACCAAAATTCTTATAAAACACCGAAAGTAAGATACAAGGCTTTTGCTCAAATGTCGAGCAAACCATAACCGGTATCAAGCTTGTATTTTTTCGACGACACGAAAAGACGCTGAAAACGTTGGACCAAACTTTTCAAGCTGCAACCCACTTCAATCGGCAAAGAGGCTTATTTATTAAATTACAGTTTCGATAAACTGGTAAAATTATTTAAAACCACTGAATCATTATATAATGTCTTTCAGCTTTCGAAAGAAATATTGAAAATACGCGACAAGCACTTTTAATTCATTTTCAAGCACATTTCTCATTTTCAATGTACAACACTCGTGTGGTATTTTTCCCTGGTCCCGTTTTATTTCGTCCAGCTTTTGCAGGTGTTTCGTGCGTGAAAACAGTCTTCCCTTAGCTCACCTTATGAATGGCTTAAATTATCATTATGTTTATCACTCACTACCACTGCCACAATCATTATCACTACCATTATCTCATTATCTATCATTATCACTGTCACTATCATTATATGTATACACAGAAGCATATAACCTTGAGGTTATATGCTTCTGGTATACAGTAAGGTAGGGAGGGATATATTAGCAACTGATTGCCTTAATTACTTAGGATCACCAGCCTATTCCCATTTGGATGGCGATTCATTAGGGATTTCTGAGAAATACAAACACACAAGGTTAATTTGGGAACAGAAATCAACACAACTAAGTAATTAAGTGAAAATGTGGCTCAGCCAGGAATCGAACCTGGGTCTCCAGATTGCCGGTCGGATGCCCTAACCACTAGACCACTGAACCAACCACATTGGGAACACATATTTTTACTGTACAACACATACACAGTGTGGCCTTTTGATGGTAAGGTCCGAGGAGACAATTTCACACATTTTCTGCAATCAGGATCACGTCACTACTCGCCGGTCGATCGGCGATGCACGGCCAAATCCCCCTGGAAATTAATTAACTACAGTAAGGTAAGGAGGGGATATATTAGCAACTGATTGCCTTAATTACTTAGGATCACCAGCCTATTTAATTTCCAGGGGGATTTGGCCGTGCATCGCCGATCGACCGGGGAGTAGTGACGTGATCCTGATTGCAGAAAATGTGTGAAATTATCTCCTCGGACCTTACCATCAAAAGGCCACACTGTGTATGTGTTGTACAGTAAAAATATGTGTTCCCAATGTGGTTGGTTCAGTGGTCTAGTGGTTAAGGCATCCGACCGGTAATCTGGAGACCCAGGTTCGATTCCTGGCTTCACTTAATTACTTAGTTGTGTTGATTTCTGTTCCCAAATATATAATTTGCACAGATCCCGCCACGGATATTTACCAGGGTGCCTGCTCTAGGGTATCACGAGCGTACATAGCACGAAGAATGCTCTTGCCACAAGACCTTTTATTACGCCAACGCGAAACGGCGATATAAATATCCACCACTTTCACCGACACTGAGGTGAATAATTGTTTTAGTATATACCACAAGTTGAATAATTAGCGGACCAAAACATTACTTTATGTGTGACAATATACCGAAAAGCGGTCGGAAATTGTAAAATCTCGCGCGCCGGCTGCTCGGAGGTGAATAGTACTTGCTAATCACGTCCGAGTTAACCAATCAGAGCGCGCGAAAAGCACTATTCACTTGTGTGGTATATACTAACATGTTTTATTATATGACTGGCTCTTTCAGCGGCCAAGATGAATCAAATCTCCTACTGTGATTGGCTACCCGCGAGGTCAAGATGGAGCCACCTTGACCGCTCGGGATAGCCCGTTCGTCCCGCGATTTACCGTCTTTTATAGCGTCCTTTGAGTCACATAATAAATCCTTCATTGACCAAGCCTGTTTGGTCAAGATGGCGGGATGTTGGCCTTATTCTCTTTTTGCGTGTTTATGGACCTCGATTTCGTCTCGGTCCATAAACACGCAAAAAAAGAATTTGGCCAATTTCTCGCCATCTTGACCTCATGCTTGGCCAATAACCCATATATCTTTACACGTGAAAAGATCACCGTCGCTATGGTTACATAGCGCCTTCCATAGCGAATATGGTGTCACTGGTGTTTATATATTAAATAGAACACTACATAGCCGCATTTAAATACGAAATTTCTCTTCTTGTGTTGAAAAATATTTCACTCATTCGCTGTGCTGACTCGTGAAATATATTTTTTTAACACACGATGAGAAATTTCGCGTCTCCGCGCGGCCATGTAAAGTACTTTATTGGGGAGACTACATAGCTTTTTATTTAACAATTAGATTATGAGCTCGAGATTTCTATCGCGTGGTAAAAATCGAGAGCGAACAATCTGATTGTTTTAGTATAAATCTACTAGTCTAAACAAGTAAATTATCTAAATCCTCCTCGCAGACCGCCTTCGAAAACGTAAAGAAACGGCCGCCATTTTATTGACAACCGCTACTCACTATCTATCACAGAATAGATAGCGATTGGCGTAGCCAATCAGAGGATGGCATTCGTGATAGATCGCAAGTAGATTTATTAATTAATTAGATTAATACGGAATATCGAATTTACGCCAGGTCAAAGAAGAGATGGCCGTGAAAATAGACCTTTTTAGCTGGTAGATTTTGTTTTCCCAATGTAGACCATGTGATCTTCCCAAGGGGGTTTGCCTTTTGTCTTTTCATAAATTATGCGTACATATGCACGTGAATAAAGCGAAATTTCAAAGAAACAGTTCTCTGGGGTAACATTACATGACATACTTTGGGAAAACAAAACATACAAGCTAAAAAGTTATATTACTTGAAATATGGCGTTTATAAGAGAATGATAGCCTACTCACAGCCTACTGCACACTGTGAGCGGACTGGCTTGCAAGTTTATTCCAAATATACAACATGGAGATTCTTTCGCTGGAAATTCATAAATAAAATCGTGATACAACTCCTACCAGCAGCGAAAAGAAATTATAAACCCCATGCTTTCGATACTCGTGGCGAAGTCATCCAATCGTGAACCGCGATCAGGGATATCGCGGGATATCAGTTAGCGCCAGTCTCGAAGGCTTTAATCAAGTCTCGCAACCATAGCGAGTCTCCACACCCCCGACAAAGAAACTCAAACGAGTTTCGAAAAATTTCTGTTAAAACTTTCACCTCTCAGTTTGTAGAAGAAGAGCCACCATTCATGTTTGAGCGATTATTCCCGCCAAAGATTTGCTAATCTTTTATTTGACCTGTAAAACTATACGCCCAGTAATGGAATACTCATGCCCGGTGTTTCACAACGCGCTTCCCGCAAATTTATCCGCTGAGCTAGAACAGCTACAGAAGCGCGCCTTGCGAATTATTTTTCCATTTGTTCCATATAGCGACGCATTACATCAAGCCAACTTGGAGTCGCTCTCTCAACGCAGGCAGTCTATCACAACTAAGCTTTTTGATTCCACACTTGTAACCCAGACCATAAATTGCATGAGCTCTTGGCACCTCGTAACACTTGTCCCCCTGGCTAAAACGAAGAGACTTATGAACACATTTATATATAGTAATTGTGATTAAATTTTTAGCTATATGTATAGGTGTATACAGGGATATGTGTATATTTTTTTTATATTTCTCTTACTTTTTGTTAGATTTTATTATTGTAACGATTAATCTAATTCAGCCTTTGGCTGCGATTTTGATCAGAATAATCTATCTATCAATCTATCTATTTTACTCATTGCAACTCATTTTGAGTCGCTTCCTCTGCAAGGGTCTTGTTCTTCAGAAGACCTTCTAAGGGACCAGGAAAATCGTATCCAAACAGTTTGAAATCTAACTCGAAGATTTCACCAAGTCTAAATATTTCGTCTTTCGTAAGCTCAGAATAATATTCCAACATGTACGGCTGCGCTTTCGATGGACGGTAATCTGGAAAGCTCACGTAATCATCCACGTGGATAATCCTCAAGAGCTGGGGTGCTTCCTCTGCCAAATTTTCAAAGTGTCCAATGAAGTCGTAGTTCACCTCACATGGACAAATCTCTTCGTAAGATCGCCAGTGCTGGTTAGTTTCCAGCGATGTTTTGCCATTGCGCAAAAGGTCGTCTCTTATGAATTTCGAGAAGGTTATTTTCGGGGCATTTCGCAATTCTTCTTTGCTGTTTAGGCCTGGGTTAAACATCTTATTGAAATAAGCGTTTCGCCTCTGGTCCTTGTAGGCGGACGCCAGCCTCTCAAAAGGCTCACGTACAAACATTGCCTTGTAGTAAGTGTCTAGAATTTTTTGCCTCTCGACAGGAGAGTAGTCTGTAAGCCAATTAAAAATTTTCTTGCTGTGGGGATTGGACTGAATGACTTTCCCTGAATTCTTTGCACTGTACAGAACACGTTTCCAAGTCGTGCAAGATACTTTAGGGATGAAGCAAAACACAAGCTTCAACTCCTCGATCACAATAAAACGCGTGAAATCCGCTTGTTCGATGAAGGACGGGTTGGGTGGCTTGTTTGAACACTGAGCCCTTAAAAGCTGTTTTCTTTCCTGCATTCGCCAACTTAGCCATAATGGGCTCAAGCTACCTGCAAAGATCAGAAATTATATTAAAAGCGACAACAACAAAGGCAAACAGCAAACGAACTGTCGATCGAACGAATGAAGAAGACAAAGAAAAATTAAAAAATCACGGAGCGGTTTGGAAGTTTGAAAAATTTAAAAGAAATCACTGTATGCTGGATTGCAAACTAAGTTTGCCATGCCATCCAGCAGCTTTTGCTTTTATTTTGTTTTATTTTAATTTATTATTATTTTTTATTTGCTTTGTTTTGTTTTGTTTTGTCAATTTTTTTTTTCATACAAGTCTCAGTTACAATGTAGTTTTTTAAGCATTAAAATCACAGTAAAATCTCTGACCTACACGTTGGTGGCTATCTGCAATCACAAATGGTATTTGCATTAGCAGTGACTGAAAATTTGAAGAAATGCAGCCAGATGAATTATTGAATTTGAATGACTGGCAAAAATACCTCCGATTCTCAAAACTCACTTCAACGTTTGCGCCCCTTCAAATTTCACGTCGGAGGGCAGTCGAGTGCCGTTATAAAATTTCCACGCCATTCTCATATTTCAAAGGGCATGTTTTGAGCGGAAAAGACGAAAAATGTCGACGGTCTCGAACTTTTGGGCAAGCAAGAAGGCCGCGAGCGGATGACAAAAACTATTCCTTTCCTATCTCGTGCCCATGACACGCAGCATTGGTTGTATGGTGTGCAACATTTCGCCTTAACATTTCTCTACGCAAGACCCACTCGCATGGGTAAGTCATTCCCTTCTTCATTTCATCCAGTCTACTACCTCTAGATCTTCTTTACTTCAAGTCAGTTGCCGTCTTAATGTATGACGTCTCAAATAATACATCGCCACCTCAAATAAGTAATTTATTTAATTACCAACATAATATCCATTCACATAACACAAGATCATCAACAAGAGGGAACTTCTTTCTCGAATACTCTAGATTAGACAAGCAAAACATGTCTTTTTCAAGAAACGGTGTTGGAGTCTGGAATAACTTATCTAATGAAATTCGTCAAATGCCTAAAGTGAAATTTAAACGCAACATTCATAATATGCTCCTTCAGAAACTCTCGGAGGCGAATGAGTATATTGATCTATTGGATTTGAATATGTCTTGAAAACTAAACTCAGTTCATTCTATTAGCTTTCTATCTACATTATCCTTCCAGCTTCTCATGTAATCTGCCTTTTTTTTTTTTCTCCTGAGAATCTTTGTTTTTTTTTTCCCAAATGTTATTAATACTAGTCAGTATTCAGTATTCACCTTATTTTAATGTATTGTACGATAATAATTAATTTTACTTAGTATTGTAATTGTATTGTAATTGTAATTATTCACTTTGTATTTAGTATTCAGCTTATTCTAATGTATTGTGCGATAATAATTAATTCTATTTAGTATTGTAATTGTATTGTAATTGTATTGTAATTGTAATTATTCACTTTGTATTCAGTATTCAGCTTATTTAATGTATTGTACGTTAATAACTAATCCTACTCAGTATTTTAATTGTATTGTTATTGTAATTATTCTACTTAGTGTCAAGCCACTGCTCGCCTCGAATAGCTATAGCTAACTGCGAGCAGTGGTACGTCCTATTTTGTATTTTCTCAATTTTTCTCAATAAACTTGAAACTTGAAAGTCAGTCTGACCATCGCCGATCTCAACCTCCATAATCTCCACACTCTCTCATACGACTTTAAAAGGGGCAATTGGATTGGCTGCTAGCTGAAACAATCCATCTAAACGAGCCTTTATTTCATTGCTTGGATGAACGGTCGGTCCACCCGTCCACCCGTCCACCCGTCCACCCGTCCACCCGCCCGTCCATCCGTCCACCCAAAAATGTTGCATGCCGACTAAGAGACTATTTTGTTATACAAAATTGCTCAAAAATTAAAATTAAAGTATAACCCACAAAACATCCACTCCTAAAATATTTAAATCTAACTTAGAAGTCGTCCTAATTCATGCACTTTAACATCATTCACTCAGAAATGCCAGAAGACGTATTTAAATTTAACTTAATTCACTGCTTGTTTCAGTAAGGTGACAGAGCCTTTTAGCGCGACTGTATTGTTAAACGATTCACCAACCTTCTAACCGATTTCAATGATCAACTGCGAGAGTACAACCGTGACGTTTCTCTTTCTGGTGGGCATGCTTCGAACACAGTATTTTTCATTCGCGATTCAAACGCACAAAGATTGTATGTTCGGTGTCGTGCTATACAGTTAGGATTCGTAGGCAACAAATGTAGAGGTTGGCGAGATTTTCTCCGGAAACGCCGCCAGTGTAAACCGCGTTCAATTTTTAATATTTGGATAAGCTGGTACCGTTAAACGACTTAACCATTAAAACATAGTGCACCATACAGAGAGACGTCTTTGCCGGACACCAGCCTGACTAGGAAAGACGTGACTTTCAGTGTTATTTAGAGAGTTGCGTTTGTCGCGTATAATTCACCAATAACCAAAGCCGCTAACTTTTCGCAGCGCTATCCGAATGTCCGGCTCGGTTGTTAACTTCCATATCAAGTCAGTTACCTGTTTGATCCGGCTGATCTTTTGAAATCATCCACAATCCAAGACACCCACACAGTAGCAAGCACACAAAGCATTTCTTGCAGCGTGAACATCTGAGTAACCCCTCAAACATGTTGGCTCTTCGATGCAGATGACGACCTAAAATTAGCTTCTGTACACGCTCCAATGTAAAGCTTTTTGGTTGCACTTACACGGTCGCGATTAAACTGCAAAACGACTGCGTGGAAGGCTAGTGAAAAGGAGGAGAGTTAAGAACTTCGCTATGGCAATGCACGTTCTTTGGCAAGAATGTTGTAAATTTATACAGGGAACGGCTGTAATTTGAGGGGTGTATTAGCGGTTTTTATTTCTAAGGGGAAATGATTTATTGAAATTATACATTTCCTTGTATTATACTTAGATTTGTGTGCAGTAAATTTGGGCACGGAAAGGCTATACTTTAGAAAAGGAGAGTGTTAAGGTTTATTATTATTATTATTATTATTATTATTATTATTATTATTATTAAGGCTTATTATTATTATGCAGCAGTTAAAACTTTTGTGTGCAATATACAATTAAAATAGTATGACGGGGCGCTAGAGCGTAGCCCGTTAACTATAGTGAAAACTTAATACAATGCTATAAATTTAAAATTTAAAATATGTATAAAAACTAGCACTATCAATAGTAATAAAAATAAAAAAAATGATAAGGCACTTTTGGACCTAAAATTGTAATTATACAATCTTTAAAATTCTCTTAAATATATTACTTAATCGGCTGTAAAAACAAAGTTCATTGAATGTCACTCCATAGCTTTAATAGTCCAGACAATATTTACTGGAGAGAGTTAATAAATGGAAGCTATCTTCATTGTTCATGTTTCAACTTTAAACGTCCGAGAGATGTTTAGTGTTCCCGAGATTACGGCCTTATGCATGTTGTGAAGAACTCCCTTACTCTTACTTCCAACCAACTCCTTCAGCTCGACTTCTAAGTCTCGGCACCATCCCCCTAATACGTCCATTATGATATTATATTGTTTCACTTCATATCCTTGGTACTTCTGCTTTAATTCCCAGCGGAGTGGTCCGTATTTCATGGTTTTCTCCTCTTTCTTTCACCCCCGATTTGTAACCCATGGGCAACTCATCTCAAGCGTGGTGACTCGCTTTGACACATGGTTGACAATGATCGCATCCACTCTGTTGGCTCTAACTACTTGGTGCTCCGCAAATAGAGCGACATCCCAGAATGCTTGTGCATTGTTCGACTCTTACACTGGCTTCGGTTTCAGGGGCGAGTACCAAGGGGGCACTGAGTCTACAAGACCTAAGTCTTCCAGAATCTCCAAGAAAAGTATCTTCAGGGCTGCGTTATGTCGGGTAAGGTACTTGTTATGTGCAAAGGCGGCACAACCAGCCAGGGCATGGGCGACACTTTCAGGAGCCTTATTACATAACCTGCACATCACCTCGCCCGTCGTGTCCGTGTGCGTTTTCTGACAGGCATACATCCTCGTAGGTAATAACTGTTCGTAGAGCTCAAACATCCCCGCCACTGTGTGTGTTGGGCATTGTTTCCAACCGCTTAGCCACCAGAAACATCCGTCGAAATTAAGGCTCTCGTCTTCACTTCTCGCAGAGGTTACCTTACTGCCTCTTTAACTAACGAGCTATGACCTAACGCTTCCGCTGTCCCTTCAAACTCTCGACCCATCGCCATAGCTGGGTCACCATTTCTATATAACTTCACTGCCGCCTTTATCTTCGTTACTTTGAACTCCTCCTCGATCGAGCGTAGACCTCTACCTCCCTTCTCTCTTGGCATGTATAGAATGGCGGTTGAGCCACTTGGATGTTTCCCACCATTCTCAACAATTACCTCGCGAGCTTCTCTATCTAACTTTTTAAGCTCTGTTACCGGCCATTGTTGTGTCCACATTAAGTAGCCCAGCACTGGCAGTGCAATTATTATTATTATTATTATTATTATTATTATTATTATTATTATTATTATTATTATTATTATTATTATTATTTCTTTAACAATTTCCTGACACGAAGGACAATTGATTTGTTGTCATACAATTACTTGTCGGACACCTTCGCCTATACTTATAATGGTGTGCAGTGAATTCAAATTTCCCTGATAACCGGCTTTGGCCTACATATCACGAATTCATTTTCACCATAGGGAGAGACAGTATAACAGAGTACATGCTACTAAAAGTTCCCAGGGAGGTTAGTTCATATATTGCCTAGTGTCATCATAATTAGTAGAGGAAAACGTAAAGCTTGTGGGATGTGGCAAGAGTGACAAGGATACTTCACAAATTAATGTGATCAAGTAAGCTGAAGCCACTCTAAGGGCACTAAGGCCACATGGTAGCGGGCATTACCCCTTAAATCTACCCAAGCAAAGATTGAGCCCAAGCATTAGCAGCCATGGACAGCTGTTTCGGCCTTGTTAGGCCTCATCAGCATGGCATAGCTAATGCTCAGGCTCAAGTACTCACATATCAATAAAACAAGCAAAGAAAACGTAAAGCTTGTGGGATGTGGCTGGAGTGACAAGGATACTTCACAAATTAATGTGATCAAGTAAGCTTGAGTGGCTTCAGCTTACTTGATCACATTAATTTGTGAAGTATCCTTGTCACTCCAGCCACATCCCACAAGCTTTACGTTTTTTTACGTTGTCTTTTAATAGCGCCTCGTTCTTTTTTTGCGTGTTTATGGACCTCGACTTCGTCTCGGTAATAGAGGATTCCATTGCTTTTGACCATTTGAGCAGAATTCAGTAAATACCCTTTAAAATCTAGGACAAGTTGCTTTTGTGCATTTGAGAATGTTAAAAAATGTATATCAGTTTTTGAAAGCTTTAGAAGTGTTACGTTTATATGAGCAAACTGTTAGGTTAAGTTAGAAGAAGAAAAATACTTTACATTAACACAACTTACAGTATTATTTTATCCTGGCAGTAACAAAGTCTTGAAAACCATTGAATGATATTTACTAACATACAGTACATGTAAGCAAGTGAAGAGAAACTAGTATTTTTTTTGAATGATGGAAAGTTTCGCACGAAATCCTCGGATACATTCGGGTTCACTTCCGACTTAGACTACGAGTAGTCTCTAATTTCGGCGATGGATTGTGGGGCGGGCGAAAGACAACAATCCATCGCCGAAATTAGAGACAACCCGCAGTGTACTGCCGACTGCGTCCAACCATAGGCCACCTGGATGCCCCTGGAGATGAAGAGTCACTCGACAATTAGCAGGCACACCATCAGAAAACGTCGTGGTACTTCTGAATGAAGAGAAAATTTTGGTGAAACCTTCCAAGCCAATTGGAGGCCAGATGCAGAAGAAGGAGTTTGACCTTGAGAGAGTATATGGCCCCGGAACTGATCAAAAGTCTTGTCACATCCGCGTTCACATCTCATTGTGCAGTTAACGATTCACACCATTAGTAAAGCAAAACCAAGCACGTCATCAATATCAAATGGTGCAGCACCCTCGCCCCGAGGCACCCCAACAAGATCACGGCGAACACTTCTCACTCCTTCAGTCCCGTCAGCTGGGAACAGCAGTAGATCCCAGTCGCCTGCGCCCAAGAGTAAAGCAGCGGCTGCAAGGCGATCGAGGTAGGGATGGTTTTTTTTATAGTTCCCCTCTATCTTTTGCTTTTTTACGAGCCAGAACATATGCTATTTAATATATTTCAAATAACTTAGTTTACGAGTGTGAGACGTAATATTATGACAGTCAATGTCAATGTCCAGCAAGATCTGTGTGCCTGCTTAAGAGCTTCCGTTTATGTGGGTACAGTGAGAGTGAGTAGAACTTCAGAAAGTTCAGGAAAGACTTGTCAAACAGTGTCAATATTCAAACGCAGTCAGCAGCTAACACTAGTTCGTTCAACACAGAAGACAAAGCCTCCAAGAAGTTCTTCGGTAGTGCTCAGTAACTTTCTTTTTCATTGTGTTTAACTGTTTGAACCACCTTGTACGGCATACGAAAGGGTAGTTAAGGAATATTGGACAACATCAAATCACTGCTCTAACGCCTCGAAAATATGTTGTGAATACCTCTGTCCAGTTCCCGGCGCCAGGTACTGCTGCTGCTCGATCCAGGTCTCCCTCACCGATCCGGACCAATGGTTCCTCTAGCAACGGCAAACAGAGCGTCAAAACTAAACTACTGCTTGTCAATTTAGCCGGAAGTGAATGTGTCGGTAAGAACGAGGCTTATCCTTAAACTTTGTGTACCAAGTAGTGAACCGTACCTATTTGTCGTAAAGAGTGTGGGATGTCACGTGTGCGTAGCCATTGCTATAACCTGGGCCATTTGCGTTTACTCACGTTGTTAGTTGGTGGAGTCAAAAGTATTCATGAACGGATGACGGATGGCGTGGGGTGGGAGTTGAACTGTGAAATACAGTTTACTTGACACTCTAAGGGATGGCACAGTTGATTCCTTGAGAAGGTTATCATAGAATTTCGTAGTAAGGACCATTTATGATTTGTTATTGTTTGTTAATATGTTTGCTTGTTTTGTTTGTTTGTTTGTTTGTTTGTTTGTTTTAGTTATTTACCGAGATTGTTATTTTTGCTCGATCTTACGCAAGCTCCTCCGGTCTGTATATATCCATCTATATCTCTTACTTAGTACGCGCGCTGTGATTGGTCAATTTTGCGGGTCGTATTCTACAGTACGGCCCGCTTGACTACAACTAGTTTTCTTTTCCGTGCACCAGATTAACCTCAGAGATATATTAATATCTTACTAACCTCGTTTTCTCGGTCCGTACTGTAAGTTGTTGATCCTCGCTTTTTCTCATTAATTTATGGCCCGCGCGCTTCGCGCATGGGCCATAAATAAAAAAACTGGATCCATAACTTACAGTACGGACCTCGAACTCGGTTAGTAAGAGGTATTTATTATTTGTTATTTTTTTGTTAATGTGTCTGCGTGTTTTTTGGTTATTTACCGAGATTGTTATTTTTGCTCGATCTTACGCAAGCTCCTCCATACCTCAGATCCCCCTCCCCCCTCTTCATACCATGCAAATGGGCAGCTTACCAAATTTCACACTCACTGGTTTGTACTGTTTGTTTGCATTTTGTTAGGAATATCGGGGGTTACTAATGGCGCGTGAAGAGAAACTTCACATATTAACAAAAGGTGAGTGTTGCGACCTTGTCTGCATTTGCGGAAATGATAACAAACTTTGAAAGAACTCAGTTGGCACTTACGCCCTGGCGCGCGCGCAGTTACAGACTTTGTTTCATTTCTCAATTTCAGGCGCGCGCGCTCATTGGTTAATTCAAATGATTTAAATTTTAATGGCGCAATCATGTTTTCTCGCGTACAAAAATAAAGTGGATTTGGGATTTTTGCGGAGTCGAACTGGCGTTGTATTTTTTCTTCGGCATTTAAAGGGGGTTTTCTAATCGATTTTACGGACTTTGAGGGCTGTCGGGAAAACCGTCAGAACATTTTGGTCCTTCGAGCCGGATTGTAGAGGTTATTTCGGGTCAGTTCTGCAAGATTTGGGGTTTGGAGTGACGAGTCGGCCGCCGGCGCTACGAAGTGAAACAAACCGGATTTCTGTTTTTCTGGATGGAATAAAGACGAAATGGACAACGAAGACAATCGAGACGGACAGGAAAGGTACGAAGACGAAATTGGTCAATTACATATGGTAGTTGGAGTGTTGAAACGAGAGGAAAAGAATGCTAAGTCGAATTTAACTCGGATGCTAAATCAGTTAGCTGTATTGGTATCAGATGAGAAGTATGATAGACGCAAGATAGTGGAGGTAATAGAACGCTTAGAGAGGTTGAGAGATGAAGTGATGAGGATTTTGGAAGAATTAGAAACTGTTTATTCTAAGTTACAAGACGAGGAGAATGAAAGGAAGACGAGCAAGGAAATGGAAGAAGTTAGCGAGCAAGTAGACCGAGAGCTTGGTGAAGCTCGCGTCATCATGCTAGCACAAGTAAATAGTAGTATAAGTAGAATGGCGCGGAATGGTGTTCTGAAGATAAGGAGAAAGCTCAGCGTATGTGTGAATCACAGCACTTCGGTGAAGACAAACGAGAGGACAACCGAGTCCCAAGTGAAGAAAGAAGACCCATATGCATCGACTCACCAGAACGTTCGCATTCACAGACACCGACAAGACATACAAGTAATCCACAAGTGGAGCATTTGTTTAACTCAAGCAACGCGGTGAACGGACAACTAGAACGGATCAAGATCCCTGTATTTGGCGGAAACAAGCTAGAATTTCCCAGATGGCATGCTGCATTTTCAAGTTGTGTAGATTCGTCTTCTCTTTCCGCGCAGTTTAAGATGTTGAGGTTGGAAGGATGTCTGACTGGTGAGGCGGCAGAGACGGTCAAGGGACTGGGCTACTCTGAAGCGGCATACGAGACTGCAAAAGCTAGGCTGCAAAGGAAGTACGGAGGAAGTCGACGTCAAGTGCAAGGGCATTTAGAAGAGCTAAAGAAGATGAAGATACTTCGAGAGGATGACGCTAAAGCGCTAGAAAATTTTGCGGATGCTTTGGAAAGAGCTGTTATTAATCTGAAAGAGCATGACCGTCAATCAGACTTAAAAGACGGAACCTTGTACACTATCATGCTCGAGAAAATACCAGAGAAATTGCTGGCTCAGTACTACAGATGGATAAAGGAAAATCAGGAGCCTGAGTCGCTCGAGAAGTTGAAAGACTGGGTTGCAGAAGAAACGGAATATCGGGTGCAGGCTTCTGAGATACGAAACGGAATCGGATCCGACGAAAAGGCGGGAGAGAAAACGGTGCCCTGGAAGCGAAGCGAAAATAGCGCTAAATCATTTGTCTCAAATAGGGGCGGCGTGGAACCGAAGGTTCAGAATTGTAAGCTCTGTGGTCACAGTCATCCTATTTGGCACTGCGACGTGTTTAAAGGAAGACCAGTAGAGAGAAGATGGGAGACAGCCAAGCGCCTGGGGCTCTGTTATAGATGTCTGGGTAATGATCATCTCGGAAACTCGTGTCCAAATTACCGAGAATGCAAAATCGACGGGTGCATCGATACTCATCACCGTTTACTCCATGCAGACAGCTACCCCTCAAGAGGAAAAGGACGTTCATACGGAACAAGTCCTCTAACCCAAGTGTCGACCCACGAAACTATAACAGCCATTCAAGAAAACGTAGATTATCCCAAGAAAGTACAATTTCTCAGATCACGGAGGGGGATGCAAGTACTCATACAGCCACAATGGAAACAGCAGCACAGACGCGCGAAAAGGTAGTAGCTCTTCAGACGGTCCCATTGATACTGAAGAATGGAAACAAAAGACTGCTAGTGAACTGTTTTATTGACGAAGGAAGTGACACAACGTACATTAACGAAGATCTAGTAGAGGAACTGGGAGTAAAAGGCCGTAAGGAACCCATCACCGTTAACGTCGCGAACGACCAGCAAGTAAAGTTTATGTCAATGACTTTTCAAGTCGGATTGGAGAGTTTCGATGGCAAAGTGAATCGAACCATTTCAGCGAAGACGTCTCAAAAGATTTGCGGAGGAATGAAGCCTGTGAATTGGCTAGAAATAAAACACAAATGGTTCCATCTGAGAGACATACCTTTCCCGCAGCTTGCAAAAAGAGGAATGATTGATGTCCTTCTTGGAGCAGACAATCACGAATTGACGACCACGATAAAAGAAGTTCCAGGCAAAGTCAACGAACCGAGTGCAAGGCTCTGCCCACTGGGATGGACAGCGATCGGACGGCTCGATAAAGAGGACGTAAGCGAGGAGAACCACACGGGACTTATCAGAACCTTCCGCGTTCAGCAGTCTGAAGAATCTTCGACCTTTCAGGACGCTGAGGTAAACGTCACACTGAGAAAATTCTGGGATCTAGAGCCCATTGGAATCCTACCTTCTAAGCAGCAGCTCACTCCAGATGAGCAAACAGCGTGGGAAAAGGTCAGCGAATCGAGAATCTTTGACGGGAAACGGTATCAAGTCGCAGTTCCATGGAAAAAAGAAAGACCACTTCTAGTCAGCAATAGACCCCTGGCTGAACGACGGCTACGGCAAGTCGAACGCAAACTGGCTAAAGACGAAAAGACAGCAACTGCTTATCATCAAGTTGTTGACGAGTACCTACAGAAGAACTGTATTGGACGCATCCCACCCACTGAAGAAAAAAGTGAATCTGAATGGCTATTACCTCATTTCCCAGTGATTCGACCAGAAAGGGCAACGACAAAGGTCAGGATCGTGTTTGACGCCTCAGCAATGTACCAAGGAAGAAGTCTTAACACAGAGACTTTACCAGGTCCCAAGTTACAAAGTAACATCTTTGACAAACTAGTGAGGTTCGGGAAGGAGTTAATAGCCCTTGCTGGTGACGTTAGTCAGATGTACCATCAGTTGGTGCTACAGCCCCTGGATCGGCCTTACCACAGATTCCTATGGCGAAATCTCGATCCAAGTAGACAGCCAGATACATACGAGTTTCAGCGATTTGTATTTGGTGGGTGCTACTGTCCGTTTTGCGCTCAGTACGTTTGGCAGCAACACGCACGTGACCACAAAGAACAGTTCCCTTTGGCAGCGGAGGCAGTGCAAGATAACTGTTATATGGATGATCTGATGCCGTCCGTTAAGAGTATAGAAGAGGCTAAGACGATGAGGAAGCAAATTACGGAGCTAGAAGACCTGGCTGGATTTCATGTTCGAAACTGAGTGGATTTCACACCAATCTGAGGTGATCGAAGATATTCCGGAACAAGACAGAGCCGCTGAAATCGATTTGAGCAAGACGGAGTTCCCAGTAACAAAGATACTAGGCGTTTTGTGGATCGCGCAAGAAGACAGGTTTTCGTTCCGGTATTCAGCTCCATCACACTTGTTTGAAGATACTGTCAAAGGACGTGAAATGCGTTAAATGTTTTCCAGTGGATTGGTAGGAATTTTAATCTCAAAAGGAACAGAGTAGAACATTGAAAGTAGCGCCATTCCGTTATTAAACCTTTGCGTATGGATTTTTTTTGTACGTCTTTTTCGCAATTTCCGGAGGGTAGGGAGTTAAATCGATCTCGTTATTCCATATAATGGGTTATCACGGAGATTTTGCTGGTCCATAATACAGAAGGCTCTTGCCTTTCCTGTAACGCATGTCACGCCAGCTGTCGCTTGTTTTAAGCGATCAACAGCAGCTGACAATTCGGTAGGTATTTGATTTGTGTGTTTTTCGAGCCATTTTCCACCTCAGAAGCCCCCTGCCTGGCATCATAAAGCTGGTTGATGGGTAGAGGCAATCCTTCGAAAGAAAACAGAGGTGAGAAGCAATTTCACACGAAGTGGGCCGCTCAAAGTATTCGAGCGAGTGATGGCAATTCACGAAGTGAAGTTATGTCTTTAGCCGTTTTTGTGAGCGGATTCCGGGACCTAGCATGGCAATTTCGGCAAGTTTTGACTTGTAAATAATGTAATCGGTGCAATAATTTGTCAGCAGGTCCGGGTGGCTCAACACGATTCTAAAAAATATGTGAAATGGAAATTGGCAGACTTCCATGTTGCTGTTAGGCAAGAATATCCCAGAATTCCTTTGAGTCACAAACGTGAAAATTACAGACAGTGAGAGCAACTGAAATAAAATAGCGTTAACCACATCGCACTAAAGAAGTGAGCAGGAAAAAGTGGAACAAATTGCAAGAAATGTTGTTGAAGTTTGCTACAAATGTAGACTTTTCGCTTCAAGAGGAATTTTTGTCTTAAAAACTTCAAGACAAAGTAGCGTATTTTTTGTGCTGTCCGCGAGGGCGTTTTTAGTTTTGCAACAGAATAAATGCTATTATTTGATGAAAATTGAGAATTTTAGTCAGTTTACAGGGTGATAAAGTCTAAACAACTGATCATTTGGCAAAAAAACTGGTTTAATTCAACCATAGTGTGGGATTTGAGAAAGCTGTAGATTTTCAAAGCATCCGCCGGTGTCTTGTGGGGTCGAATTCGATCCCTCTCGGCTTTAAAACGCTTTAAAACGGCTTTAAAACGCTTTAGAACGCTTTAAAAGCCGAGCCCGAATTTGCGTTATATAAACATCTTGTAATGCAAATGCAAGACAGTGTTGCTTGTGATTGCTAGTATCATTTTAAAGAGCACCACACCACACCACACCACCCCTTTTTATCAGCTTAACTCCGCCAGTCTTTTATCGAATTTTATTTTATCTCGTATGTTTTCAGCCTGAGTGCCCTGGCTGATGTATTGGGGGAATTACCGGAGCAGTGGTCGTACATACCTTATCGTAGCACATGCTACAAGACACGATTGGTAGGTTTGCCGAGTTTAGCATCTAGACATGTACAACTAGAGATAGAGCATGTTGTCACAAATTAAAATGAACTCTTAAAAGGGATTTCTATGTTTTGAGGTCAAAATAAAACAAGCTCCTTCAAGTACCTTTGCTCGTAACCAAAATTCTTATAAAGCACCAAAAGTAAGATATAAGGCTTTTTCTGAAATGTTGAGCAAACCATAACCGGTATCAAGGTTGTATTTTTTCGACAACACGAAAAGAAGCTGAAAATATTGGACCAAACTTTTCAAGCTGCAACCGATTTCAATCGGCAAACAGGCTTATTTTTTATTTTACAGTTTCGGTAAACTGGTAAAATTGTTTAAAACAACGGTATCATTATTCAGTTTTCTGCATGGGTGTTCTCTGCATGCAATATGTCTTTCAGCTTTCGAAAGAACTAATGAAAATACGCGACACAGCACATTTAACTCATTTTCGAGCACATTTCTCATTTTCAATATATAACATGTATAACACTCGTGTGGTATTTTCCCTGGTCCTGTTTTATTTCGTTTCTGTTTTATTTTGCAGGTGTTTCGTGTGTGAAACAACCTTCCCTTGGCAAACCTTATGAATGGCTTAAATTATCATTATGACTATCAGTCACTACCACTATCATTATGTATATCATTTTATTATATAAACACCAATGAAAAACCAGGTGAGCTTTCTCGCAAAAACATAATATCTTCACATGTGAAAATAACATGCTTTATTATCAAACTCCGTTAGGTTATTGTTCAGAAAACGCACGAGACGAGTACAAATATTCCGCGTACATTTGGATTTTTATGCTCTAGAAAAGCTGATGTTTTACAGGTTTTCTTTTCACCACGCGCGCCACGCAAAACCTGTCACACTTTCCCCAAACAGGTTTTCCTTTCTATAAATTCTTTGTTTGTAATACAAGTTGGATAATAAATCTCTTATTAGATGATTTGGCGTGTAGTATCACGGAGTATTTTTACTCGTTTTTTGTAGTTTGACGAGCCCGTAAATACAGCACAACACGTAAAAATACTCCGCGATACTACACGCCAAAACATCTAATAAGATATATATCTTCACACGTGAAAAGATAACCGTCGCTAGGTTTACGGAATAAATAGCGCCTTCCGCAGTAAAAATGAAATGGTTTGGTATTTCATTGGTGTTTAGTTTTTCTTTCGCTGGAAATTCCATAAATAAAATCGCGATTCAACTCCTACCAGCAGCGAACTGAAAGTTTAAACCCCATCCATTCGATACTCATGGCGAAGTCATCCAGACGTAAACCGCGATCAGGGATATCACCGGATATCAATTTCTACAGTCTCGAAGGTTTTAATCAAGCATCGCAACTGTGGCGAGTCTCCACACCCCGACGAGTCTCGAAAACTGTATGTTAAAACTTTCAACTCTCAGTTCGTAGAAGAAGAACCACCAGCCGCTTCCTCTTCAAGGGTCTTGTTCTTCAGAAGACCTTCTAAGGGACCAGGAAAATCGTATCCAAACAGTTTGAAATCTAACTCGAAGATTTCACCAAGACTAAATATTTCGTCTTTCGTAAGCTCAGAATAATATTCCAACATGTACGGCTGCGCTTTCGAAGGACGGTAATCCGGAAAGCTCACGTAATCATCCACGTGAATAATCCTCAAGAGCTGGGGTGCCTCCTCTACCAAATTCTCAAAGTGCCCAATGAAGTCGTAGTTCACCTCACATGGACAAATCTCTTCGTAAGAACGCCAGTGTTGATTAGTTTCCAGCGAAGTTTTGTCATTGCGCAAAAGATCGTCTCTTATGAATTTCGAGAAGGTTATTTTCGGGGCATTTCGCAATTCTTCCGTGCTGTTTAGGCCTGGGTTAAACATCTTTTTGAAATAAGCGTTTCGCTTCTGGTCCTTGTAGGCGGACGCCAGCCTCTCAAAGGGCTCACGTACAAACATGGCCTTGTAGTAAGTGTCTAGAATTTTTTGCCTCTCTTCAGGTGAGTAGTATTTAAGCCAATTAAAAATTTTCTTGCCGTGGGGATTGGACTGAATGACTTTTCCTGAATTCTTTGCACTGTACAGAACACGTTTCCAAGTCGTGCAAGATACTTTAGGGATGAAGCAAAACACAAGCTTCAACTCCTCGATCACAATAAAACGCGTGAAATCCGCTTGTTCGATGAACGACGGGTTGGGTGGCTTGTTTGAACACTGAGCCCTTAAAAGCTGTTTTCTTTCCTGCATTCGCGAACTTAGCCATAATGGGCTCAAGCTACCTACAAAGATCAGAAATTAGATTAAAAGAGACAACAACAAAGGGGTAAACGAACTGTCGATCGAACGAATGAAGAAGACAAAGAAAATTAAAAAATCACGGAGCGGTTTGGAAGTTTGAAAATTATGCTGGATTGCTTGCCATCAGCAGCTTTTATTTTGTTTTATTTTAACCTTTTTTTTATGTTTTGTTTTGTCATTATCTTTATACAAGTCTCAGTTACTTCTTTAAGCATTAAAATCACAGTACCTAAACGTCAATGGCTTCGAAATTGACAGTATTACTATTTTCATCAAGGTCTTTCCATTTCTGGCATCTATACTGTACCACGACCATTTTTTTTTTAATTTTTTTTAAATTTTTAAAAAACATTTTTGCGAATGACAAGGTCACGTGACACCATCTTGCAAATTTTATCTTCCTTTGTTCCATATTATGGTAATGAATCTTCGAAAACGGAAAATAAAAATTAAACTGGCTTGAAAATTGAAACTAAGAATAAGTATAACCCACAAAACATCCACTCCTAAAATATTCAAATCTAACTTAGAAGTCGTCCTGATTTATGCACTTTAACATCACTTTAACACCAGAAATGCCAGAATAAGCACTTCAATTTAATTTAATTCACTACCTTTTTCTTTGAGGTGAGAGAGTCTTTTAGCCGCTATATTTTAAACAATTCACCAACTTTCTAACCGATGTCACTGATCAACTGCGAGAGTACAACCGTTAGGGTAACGTTTCTCTTTCTGGTGAGCATGGTTCGCGCACATTATTTTTTACTCCCGATTAGCACATCAGTCACTGGAGGCTAAGGAGGAGCTTGGGGGAATTCAAACGCACAAGTTATTGTATGTTCGGTGTCGTGCTATACAGTTGGCAACAAATGTAGAGGCTGGCGAGATTTTCTCTGAAAACGCCGCCGGTGTGAACCGTCTTCAAGTCTTAATCATTTCAGCTAACTGATACCGTTTACTGAACGACTTAACCATTAACAAATTGTGCACCGTAAAGCGAAAAATCGTTGCTGGACACCAGCTTTGTCGAGTATAATGCACCTATTACCAAAGCCACTAACTTTTTGCAGCGCTATCCGAATGACCGGCCCGGTTGTGAACTTCGATATCAAGTCAGTTACCTGTTTGATCCGCCTGATCTTTTGAAATCATCCACAATCCAAGACACCCAAACAGTAGCAAGCACATAAAGCATGCCTTGTAGCGTGCACATCTGAGCCGTAACCTTTCAAACATGTTGGCTCTTCGATGCGGATGACGACCTAAATTAGCTTCTGTACACGTGCCAATGTAAAGCTTTTTGGTTGCACTTACACGGTCGCGATTAAACTGCAATTAGGCGTTTTTTCCCCCAGTTTTTTGACCCGTGGGGAGAAAAGCCGAAGGGAAGTGAAAAGGAGGAGAGTTAAGAACTTCGCTATGGCAATGCATATTGTTTGGCAAGAATGTTGTAAATTTATACAGGGAAAGGCTGTACTTTGAGGGGTGTATTAGTGGTTTTTATTTCTAAGGGGCAATGATTTATTGAAATTATACATTTCCTTGTCTTATACTTAGCTTTGCAGGCAGTAAATTTGGGCACGGGAAGGCTATACTTTAGAAAAAGGGGTGTATTAAGGTTTATTATTATTGTTATTATTACTAATATTATTATTATTTCTTTAACCACAATTTCCTGACACGAAGGACAAAGATTTAAATATACAATTATTTTTCGAACACCTTCGCCTATATTTATAATTGTGTGCAGTAAGTTCAAATTTCCCTGGTAACCGGTTTTGTTCTACATATCATAACAGAGTACATGCTACTAAAAGCTCTCAAGGAGGTTAATTACATATATTGCCTAGTGTCATGCAGTCATTTGCGGGAGATCAGAACGACTTATAATTATGGACGATTCAATCTGCAGTGCGTTTCGATTGGAAGGAACTTGAAATTGAATTTGTTGTTCTTGCAAATGTTGGCTTATACCTGAGAACTAAAATAAATATATTTATTAGTATAGCCTGCGTAATACATTTTATTTGATTTCATTTTCTGACAATTAGTGCCGGCCATTACATTTATGTGTTGTATATATGTACTTTTGACAATAGTTTGATTGCAATTGAAAGCAATTCGTAAATAATAGTTGGAAGCAGAATTAACAGACGGCTTATATGCTCTTCTGTTTTAAATCTAAATGTACAGAAATCATTTTTAACTCGGAGAATGGCTATATGCCATTTCTAAGTTGTGGGTGTTAGACTGATTTCACCCCTTTGCCACTTTGAGCTACTCTGATCCTTCAATCCTTCGTTTCCTTTTAAACATTTTGTACATCCGCTGACTAGTGCATAACGCTTGGTACATATTCCACATTATGCAAGCAACTAAAATTCCAACTTTCAAACGCGTACACTGTACAACCAAAATTAACATCAAGAAAAATTCAAAAGGCCAGATGAAAAAACAAAGTTTATCAAGATACTACAAAAGACTAATATATAGATTTAGTCAATCCTAAAAGCGGAGCTCCACGATTATTATTTTTTACTGGTATTGAGCAACACCGCATGGCTCTCCTAGCGCCAATATTAATTTTAATGTTTAGAGCAGTCAATAGGAATTGACTGCGGTTCAAAAACCTCAAAACATTACAAGAAAACAATACAGTCCACGCGTGTGTTTGTTCCAAAAAAAAATTTAAGACGATCAAATATTTTCATCCAACATCGTTGGAAGAGCATGTTTGAAGGTTCAGCCACCTCTCACAATAGTGCATTAAATGGCTTTCCATGTTTGATCTAGATCAAACATGTTCATCCAAAATTTCGCATGACGAGCAAATGTTTGATCGTTTAGCCACTCCAACAAACAAATCGTACACAAACGGTAAAAAGCAACCAAATAAACCACTGACATAACGTCGAAAATTTCAAAAAATCATTTTTTGGACTCGCTTGGTCCGCTGTTTGGTCAAATATTGTTATGCGTTTAGCCACCAAACGTTATGTGTGGCAAACACTATGTTTGATGAAAATGTTTGATCTCTTAGCTGGGACTAAACAAACATATTTCGTAGTACGTTAAGTTTAAATATCGTAGAAAAGAGAAAAAGGAAAACAATCCTGATAGTTTGGATAGGTAATCGAGTGGGGCCGAGTAAAATTAAGGATTAATATCACTTGTGTTTTCAGAAATTTGCTGAAATTGCCCTCGTGGCGCAAAACATAAGAGATTCTTTACGAGGACTCATTGCGATTACGTGTTAATAACACGAGGGCAAACGTTTCTTCCAGTTCTTAACACTATAGAAACACTGACGTCCAAAAACATGTACAGCCAGCCAAGCAGTGGAAAACACTCGCTCGCTTGCAAGCAAAACAGCCAACAAACAATTCGACTAGCTACTTCTTTGTGTCTAAAACGAGTAGATTGTTATTTACATCCAGTCGAGACAAAAATACAAGTTTCATTCCTGAACAAAAGTAACAACGATTAAACCTCAAATGCTAAGCTTCAATTTATTAAAGTTACCTGTGTTGTCGAGCTTTCTACGAATCCATTAAAGTAAAAACACGCATCTACAGAAATAGCAAACGGTTTGTCCAAAGAAAGAACTTCTTCCACCAAGTTGGAGCTACTCGTTCCTCCCATTAATGCCGGTGAATTGTTAAGTGAACTTTAAGCATTAAATCATTTTGTTTTTCAACCACACAATCCGGGCGCCATACAAGTGGATCCAAAATTTAAGAATTTCCTGAGAAAATGTTTTGCTCTTCCATTTTATCAGTTGAAAATTCACCTTCCGGGGAATCTTTTAAGCAGTTCTTGATTTTTATGCCTTTTGTTGTGCTCAAAATGAAGAAACCAACTGAATGTGAAATCTCGAGCCGCAGAAAGCGCGCGAAAAATTAAGCCTCGTTTTGGTTTGGGTGTCCTACACCTGGCTTGAGCCTGCGATCCAATCGAAAACCAGTACCTGGTCAGCGGTCAACTTCAAAAAAACAGCTGACCTATGAGGTATTAACTTGAGCCCGCGATATGGTCACGTACTACAGCGGATACCTTGTTTTGACAGGTGTCAGTTGGCCATAACATTGACGTCCAATATCAAAAGATGTACACAAAACGCGGGTTAAAACACAATGGGGCATTTCACATCGCATACATGGAAGGGCGGGCGTACGTACGACGTACGTACGTATGTACGACGTACGTACGATGGCCAAAACCAAATTTTCTCGAATAGATGGGTTACCATATTTTCTTAGCAATGGCGCCCGCTAATAAAAGATATATAGAGTTTTAAACATTTCTTTATTTTGTAAATACATTTGTATGCAATTCAGCCCCAGGGCAGCATATAATAATAATAATAATAATAATAATAATAATAATAATAATAATAATAATAATAATAATAATAAATAATAGTAATAATAATAATAAACTCTATTTATATAGCGCCTATATCACTAACTGTTCTAGGCGCTTTACAACACTGACCGGGGGACTTTTGGGGGGGGGGGGGGGGGGCATTTTGCCAGCAGATGTATAGTATATCATAAACTATCCACTGTCTATCCACTATACAGAAGAGGACGAACTTGCTTTTGATAATTTTGTCTTGGATAAACAGAACAGAACAAAAGAGGGCTATTACACGTAACCCTAAATCATGGGTAGAATGTAACGCGAGTGTCGCGCTTCTCTTTTGGAAGCTTTCAGTAACGTTTCCTAACAAAGGAATCAAAACCACATGCACGTGAGTTGATTTTCCAAGTTCAGTGGCTCATAGCCACTTTGATTATCTTGTGAACTCTGCCAAAATACAAGGCTCCGCATTTACTACACAGACCCTCCAAGATCGATAGAGAACTTTGGCGACGACGACGACGACGACAGTAACGGCAACGACGACGGCAAAAAAATAGCCATTCTGTAATTAGTTTTGTTAGGCTTATCATAATACTTTTTTTTTTTTCATGATATTTTAATTCAACAAATACGTTTCTTACAAAGGATAACGAAACACTAGTCTACCTAAAATACAGATTTACGCATTTTACACGGAATGAATACAAATTTGGTCAAAATAGGAGGTGATGAAGACCGGTGATGAAGAAAATTACTGCTTACATTAGATTTAAAAGTTGCAGCTGTAAAACTTTTAGGGTTTCTATGTGATTGCAGGTTGACAAAAGGATATTTATATAGAGAACTTTTTTAAGGAAGAAGAACTGCCCATCTGAGACGAAAGTTTGATAAGCACTTATTAGCGACCGCAATCTGCTCTAAAGTCTGAATTTTATCGGAAAGTCGTAGAAGGAAGCTCTGGAAGATCAGTACGCCCTTGCCTTTGCTTGTACAAAAGATGTGTTTTTTGCTATGAGTATTGAGTAGTTTAATGCCTGCCAGTATGAAGATTTTTCGAAAAAACCGTAAAGTATAATACTTTGATTCAAAGAAAGCAATTCATGGTTCTTTTGAAGCCACCAATCTTGAAATGAAATGTTTTCCAGAATGACTGCACTTCATACAGTTGTGAAAACATAATGTATATTTAAGGACCAAATTAGGCTCGATTTCCGCCGCTCACTCGTGTCCGGACCCGAAACAGCGGCTGGTAATCGATCCTTGGACCAAATCCAAGTTTATTTATTTTCCTGGTAATCAATGGTCAACTGTTTCTCCTCACAGAAGTTAAGAGCCTACTGAGCCTAAATTGCCTAAAACTACCCCACAACACAGGAACCTATCCTGCCAGACCTCAAAAATGTAGGTTCTCACACGCGGGTTTTAACTGTATAGCCACGAAAAACGTGCGTATTCGGCCAGACTAACAGATTCAAATTTCCCCACTTTCAGGGCAAAGCTTAAATTCTTCACTCACTGGACCTGACATACAATCACTTACCCAAGTACTACCAATAGAGTGATTTTGCAAAGACAACGCGACGTCAAAAGAGGACGCGACGGCGCGCGGAATAGTCTGGACCCGACTTCCGGTTCAAGAACGAAAGAGGCAAAGCTTGAGGCTAAAGACATACGATGCATCTCTGCAAAAAGCCACTCCGGAATCAATACAATGTAGTTTACGAGGTTGTATAAAAGTCCACTGTGAAAGTCTCAACAATCCGCCTCACCTAAGCGACATTCACAATGCTGACACACTCCTATTTTCCTATTAATCATAAAAATTACAATTTCCTCGATTGTGATTGGTTTAAAAAAAACTCCTATTTTCCACTAATTCACTTGCCAAGTTGTTATCGGACAGTTTATTGGACACTTTGTTATTGGACAGTTTGTTATCGGACAGTTCAATAAGCCAAAGTAGTATTTTAAATCAACCAATCACATTCAAAGTTGTAGTTTAAATCAACCAATCACAACCTTGGTTACAATCATCATACATTTTGATCGTAGTCAATTTCAGAGCGACATTAAACAATTTACGCTTCATTTGTCAGTCTTTTAATGCAAAATTTCCTTCCCTTTTATAACTTGGCTCTTCTTCTTTTCTCGGAAATTGTAATTTTTATGATTAATTGGTAATAAGACTTCGTGTCGTCCAATTCGGTCTGTAATCATACTCGTGATAAACAAATCGGACTCCCGCTGCGCGGTCGTCCGATTTTGTTATCACTCGTATGATTACAGACCGAATTGGATTCCACTCAGTCCTATTACCATTACTTACTAATCAACGAATTTCAATAAAGGGGAAATAAACATCGAATGAACAGCTCGCGGACCAAGCTGACTTCGAGAAGAACGTTGTCCTCGAGCCTTTCTTTGCTAAATCACTTTTAACTCGCGACGTGACGGCATCCTCGACCCAGTCCTAACCGGCTATGTGCGCGCGCCGTCGTCTTTGCCGTCACGTTGTCTTTGCTAAATCACTCTAATATGGGTACTGAGGAGGATACTTCACAAATTAATGTGATCAAGTAAGCTGAAGCCACTCTAAGGGCACTAAGCCCACAAGGTAGCGGGCATTACCCCTTAAATCTACCTAAACAAAGATTGAGCCCAAGCATTAGCAGCCATGGACAGCTGTTTCGGCCTTGTTAGGCCTCATCAGCATGGCATAGCTAATGCTCAGGCTCAAGTACCCCGATATCAATAAAACAAACAATGAAAACGTAAAGCTTGTGGGATGTGGCTGGAGTGGCAAGGATGCTTCACCAATTAATGTGATCAAGTGAGCTGAAGCCACTCTAAGGGCACTAAGGCCACAAGGTAGCGGGCATTACCCCTAAAATCTACTGGACAAAAATATATTGGACAAGCGAAGAGAGCGGCAAGGAAAAGTATGGGCAAACAGAGCGAGCCTGAAGATTTGAACTGTTCGGGGCATCAAGTCTATCACGCATTTTCACCTACTAGCCATGGTGTATCGAAAGATCAATACTTTTCAAACGGTAGCTTACATTTTACTTCTGTCTGTACACATCACGTCCGGTCAAGGTGTGATCCTGGCCTGACACAAGTTCATTTGATTTGAGAGGACCTATGAGAACAAACTGGCCACTCGAAATAATCTCATGTTAGGGAAGTTGCTTGGCGATCTCTAATAGTCTCGTACCAAAAGCACACACAGCCGAGATAGGTAATGTTTTTCTTTTCCTCGGCAAACTGCTGAGAGTTGCCATGCTACATTGTATAAGCTGTCACGGCTTTTCTTCTTCTTCCTCCATGTATTTCTCTTGAACTGCTGCAGTTCTAAAAACAAAATAAAACAACAATCGTTGTCTAACTGAGTGATGCAACATAAAAAAACCATAACAATCTAATGTAACGAATCGTGTATAGCGTAAACAACACGACGAACCAATCAGTACCCGACACAAATAAACGTAACCTAGAACAAGCACGGGAAATGCGCGCAAGCAAGTCACGATTGATGCGGGCCTTCTGAATGGTTAAGAAGAGAACGGCAGATAGGTCCCTCCTTTCTCTCATGGAGCGCGAGCATGCGTAAGTAGGTTAACAACCACAAACTCGTGTTTCCGTTGAGACATTTGATGGGAGACGAGTGTTTCTCCTCCCCTTTTGAGATATATAAAGGAACCCTTCGTCACAGCGAATTCATTCGCTCTCACGAAGAGGTACTTGCAGCCAGCGCTCGAGCTCTCAAGTCTCTTAAGTTTACGGCGGCGAGTTTACCCAAACGTTCGATTTCACTTTCTTGCCGACCAAACACCACATTAGTTTCATAATAATAATAATAATAATAACAATAATTTAATATCTTAAATGCGCGAGTTATGTTAATTTGCGCTAGAAATTAATTTGTGCTATAGAAATATTAATTATTATTAAGTTACATAGAAGATGCTCACTCGCGCATTACAAACTGAAATATACTTTGAATATTAAAGAACTACAACAAATTCTTTTATTAGAACTGAAACTAACCCCTTATCTACCCCCACACAATCCTCAAAGCATTAACATATACTTAAAAATCCCACAATTTACATGTGAATTAACTTTCTAACCTGAAGAAGTCAAAATCGGTTCCCACAGCCGCAGACATCAACTGACTGAAATTGCCCTTGTCATCTTCGAGTCCGCCAAACACATATCCATTAGCTTGATCAATGGATTTTATCACTTGATACATGCTTCCCTTAGACTAAGAAAAATGCACCACATTAATTACACAAAATAAATGAAAAAATAACAACTTTTCTCAGTTGTTTGCATGATCGAGGGCCCTTTCCTTTTGTCAGAGCTGGCTGGTCACATCGGTCCGCTTGTGAAAGTAGTTTTCTTTTTTTGCAGCATTTATTCTTCTACATTCTAGGTACACTACCAAATACTGTGACTCAATGAGCCCTTGTGGGCAGAAGGGTGGGCATCACACTATGCATAAGAGACAGCACACAACAAACTCGAAAAGAATACAAAGAGCAATCAATCATAGACAAAGGTAGTTAGAGACACTCCCCGAAAAAAACAACCGTTTCCGATAAACGCGTGAGTATTCCAGTTTCCAATTCTCACATTTCGACACCCCTCTCCACTTTTCAATGTTGTAATCACGTGACAGTGTCCACGGAGCGTATTTCAACATTGAAAAGGGGGAGAGGGGGATTGGCTGTTGACAAAAATGATGTTCTTTCAATTACTGAAGGACGCTGATAGAAAGCGTTCCTTTTGCTCAAACGTGTCAACACGTTTGTCCATGATTGTAGGTGGACTAAGTTGAGTAAGTGATGGAATGCCTTGCATACTGACATGAAGTTTGGTATGAAAATGTGAAGATTTTCATGGGCATTTTTTCCATGGTTGTCTTCCGGGAAATCTTGCATACGCGAGCTACTTTCAATGAAACCATGGAAAACTATATATCACTGTAAAGCTGTATAACTGAAGATGACGAAAATACATTAGTGAATAGCTAAGCGATCAGAACGTCTTCAAATCCAAAGCTAGCAACATTTACTTGACTGAATTACTCGCACTTACGTTAACGCGTACAACCAAACAGACTGCACTATATCAATCAAGAGATGATAAGCTAACAAAGTGTGTCGGGCTTTTTCTTATCCTGATCCAAAAGTTGGACAATGGAAAATATTTGTAGTCGTTTCGTCAAGGAAAAGTACAAATTAATGTATTCAGAATTTCGGAAAAGCTTGGCATCCTTTGATGCACTAATGTCTGAGGAACATTCTGGCCAATTTCGTTGAAATCTGACAAATCTACATACCCTGTTAATTCATTTGAAGAGATTGAGAAGGGGTTCGCGCAAAACAAAAGCCGTGTTTTCGGCCTTGAAACATTTTCAGAGTTTTCACATAACACTAAAGAGCTAAAGAGCTAGTCAACGCGTTTATGCTGCCGACCAATCAAACAAAGCGTTCCGCAGACAAAAAAAGCAATTAAATTTGCGGGAAAGCATTCAGTTTTAAATATGTTATTGTAGAGCGATACTTTCGTGATGGGAAAAGTCAAGTCTCGTGCTGAAAAGCCATCGGCTAAACTAAAACTAGGAAAAAGTCGGGCGAAAGAGTTGCGGAGTTGATCCTAATTTTGCCGCGCAAAACGTCAAACACTGTCACTGCATAAATTCGATTATAACACCTACACTTATTTATCGATATTCACGCAAAAAACTTTTTTAAAGATAGCTCGCGTTCTTTTTTACATTTTTAACTGCTGTTTTCAGACCCTTATCACGAAACTCTGCATCACTGTTTTGCAAAAATGAGACCATTTTTCCCTTTCTGTGACCTTAACATCCAAATTTTTCAAACTTCCATCCACTTTGGTTCCCAGACGGGCTATCCCTTTGGAAAGGTAGGTCGATAATTATTTTTGCCCTAATGGCTACGGTTTTATGGATAAATGGTCTAGATATTAAATGTTTTATTTATTTATTTGTTTGTTTGTTTGTTTATTTATTTGGCTACACAGAAACGTTACAATAGTTACATAGAGCTGTCACAAAACTAACGTAGCAAGGGAACCTAGTAGAACCTAGTAGAAGCTAATAGCTTATTAACACTGGGCACCTCAAGACAATACATGCTGTGGAAGAACAGAAAGCCTAATTGGCGGTGAACCAATGCCTTAAAATTACACTTTGGGTTTTAAGCTCAGAATGACTCACTTACTTGGACATCCAATGTTCTAAAAGACACCAGACCATAATCTTCCACTAAACCAACTAATGCTTCATTCAGCTTCTTGTATTTTTGTTTAAATGGGTCATCTTTAATGTGGTCCAATAAATAATTCAAGTCCAGAACCTCTGTGTAAAAGTCCAGGTTGAAAGCTAAAAAGAAAGTAAAGGAGATAAATGAAAAATAAATTTATTTAGTAAGGACCTCAAGGTGACTCACCTGGCATGCCTTTCTCAAAAAATATCTGAACTTCTACAGTGCAGAAGAGCTACTTCTCTAACTTGCAAAAATCATAACCAGAAAACTATTTTAGATATCATTCTGAAAGCTTGAATCTTAAATAAAATTTAACCTGCAGTTAGCTTCCAAATAAAATTAGTAGAACTGAAATGTTACATATAATTATACACAATTACCCTGAATCAGTGCTTTAAACCTAATATCAACACAGGCATATACTCTACATTGTAAATGCAGTTAACAATATGGTAGATAGCTGTAGCCAGGGATTTTAAATAATAATAAGAATAAGAATAAGAATAATAAAATAATAATAATAATAATAAGTGCATGGTTTGCTTTCTTTGTTTGGGATTTAATTATTTACTTATCTATAAGAAATCATTCATAAATGTGTCACTTCAACAGTAATTTGATGAATCCAGGCTTTCAAATCACAAAATAGGAACAGAGTTGCATTTGAGACACAAACACCAGTCTGTAGCCAAAATAGAGAGAATTTAGAGCAATTTGGATTTTAAGGCGAACTATGCCCTTTTGCAGAAAACCCTTCAAATTCAAGGACTTAGTGGAAAAAGAGAATTAGTGACATTTTGGCCTTAGAAGCCAGATTTCTTTAAATTCACTTGCCCTTGGCATGCAGGCTGGTTGTCATGTCAGAAACATACTGTACATAGGAGAAGGATTATGTTTCTGTAGCTGTAGCTCTACATTTATTTTGTGATTTGAAGGCCTGAATTTGGCACATTAGCTTATAAACTCTGTCTGAAACAACTGAAGTGATACATGAATGAGTTTTTTTTTTCACTCTTTGATTCCTTCTTTCATAACTACATACAGGTAAAGTGAAGTATGATTGTCCGGGTGAGTGTAGTCCGGAGAAGGACTGTTTGTGGTGACATTGACTGACATTTCGACAACATGAGCAGAAGTCATCACATCCTTCTTTGTTTCTATTTCTTGACTTTTTGGAAAAAGTCATAAGTTTGTTAATCAAATTATAAAGGAACTACATACTAGAGACATTCTCTTCTGTAGGCCTAAGCAGATTTAATTAAAAGAAATTTGATTCTAGGGCCAAATTGCCACTTACTTAAGCCATCTTTGCACAGAACTCTTCAATATTATATGTACTGTAGTTAACTTAAAAGCACTGATTCAACACATACAGTACATGTAAACAAAATTACCTAGCTTTCCATACTGTTCTACGAGGTCGATCTTGGACAGCACATTCACATGTGGGAGCTCAATATGGATCATAGTGGACAACGAAGTAAGAAGAACAGAAATGAACTTTGAAGGGTCGCTACAGTGATGGGCATCAACAAGATGAACAGCAGTCAGCTGGGGAAAAACATACTGGTAGCCATTGGTACAAAATGATTTGCATTAGTCAATGAAAATTGTTTTAAAGACTTTGGGAAAGTGCACTCTTGTAAATAGCCCTGGTTAATATCTTTCAAAGATCTTCAAAGATCTTTGAAGATCTCCACAAAGATCTTCCAAGATCTTCCTAAGGAATTCTTAGGCAAAATCTTCAAGGATCTTTTTCATTGGCAGATCTTTGAAGATCTCATCCTCGGAGACCCAGGGGCAGATAGTCGGGACGGGACAAAGATTCGGGACCAGCGAAAGTTTACAAGACAGTCGGGAGAGCCCCTGGGAACATTTCTTTATCGGACTCGTTCCAGAAGCTATTGAAATCCAGCTTCGTGATTGGGCGGAAATTTTCTGGCAAGGGATTTTTTTCTGCCCAATCGGCGATCAGCTTATATATCGCACTCCTTTCGTGACTCCTTACACCAACAAGTAAGCGGTCAATCTGCTGTCGACCATAATTATTTTTAGTGGTTCCACTTGTCTCTTTCATTCGACAAATTTATCCTACGAGGAACATTTTGGTGGCAAGGGACCCACAAACAACAAGCAACAATCACTTGCAAGGAACTAGAAAAATCAAAATGAAGATCGACCGCAGGCATCGTAAACTTCACGCGAAGAACAGCATGTTACTCAGTCTCTTTCTGTGGCTAGGATCATTGTTGTTTGGTTTGGGCTTGTTTTCTCTGGTTTACTTACGGGCAGTGGGCCGCTCCTGAAACTCTTCGGGGCGATGAAGTTTCTGTTGCACGGGCCGGACAAGTTTGCCGATCGGGCAAGAAGCACACAGCTTGGCGTTTTAAGTTATCGAACCTTGCAATCGACCGTCTCAGCTCAATTTCGAGAGAGACCACAAAAAGGCCTTAGAGAAAGTGTACAGTTACACTGTGATACATTGCAATGTTTTGGTTTTCATATATTTGACTGGTATCAGTTGGCCAATATGCTTTTCTTCCCAAGGTGTGCATAAAAATATTGCAGATTGCCTTGCAGTTGTGATAATTGCTAATTGTGTGCAAATGTAAGATGCATGGTTATTTGCACAAGCTTTCCATGAACTCTTTTACCACAGTGGTGCTAAGCTCAGTTAAAAATTTAGTTTTTAAAAGTTTTAAAAACATGATTTAGAGTGGGCCTTGCTGGAAACATTTACATTATGTTGACTGTGCTGCAACTTTTAGGTAGCAAAGTTTCAGATAAAGTTGTTTACAAGTTGATGCAGGATGTTTAGTGTCTTGTATGCACTCTTGTTTTTATAAACGCTCAAGTGTATCCATAATATAACAATTATTAAATTCCATTTTTGCATGATACGGTTGTAGTTGCTGTGATTGCTAAGCCAGTGGTACACCAGGAAAAGACATGATTTCTCCTGTGAGACCACACCAATTTTGGAATGGGTTCTTCCTATCACCGCCCTCTTCCTTGACAATTTTTAAAACGAGAGAGTGCTTCCAGTTAATTAAGGAACTATGTTTTCAGTTCCTCACATAGTGTAAATGTGTCTTGTGCCGAAAGACCCTTGATAACCACTTATTGACAAATCATTCTCAACTATGCAGTTCACTGAGTCAAACAGGCTGATACAATGGGTCACAATGGTATGGCTAAGTATAGTTAAATTATTTTCAGGTAAGTTTCAAACCATACCCATAACCTGAATACAGTTACAAAATATGTTAACATGGTCACTCAGTAAGATATCCCCTTTAGATAAAGTGGAAACAAAAAAAAAACAATAAAATAAAATAAAACTAGAAGGGATTGTTATTTCATTTAGTTTTTGTTTGTTTAGAAGTTTTCTTGATAGTGAGATGTAACTTTAAATTCAAGTTTTCAATGCAATCTGTTGGATATTGTAGTGATTTTTTTGTTACAAACCTTATGGCCTCAGAGTTTTTATTAGGTTTTAGAGTAGCTGACTGGAATCTAACAGAAGGTGGCTTGTTGATGAGAATTTAAACAGCCTTCAAAAAACGTTGGAAACTATTCATTGACAAGCAGGTAGCTCAAAATTTAAAGATGCCACTTTTTAGCCAGCTGCCAGCACTTCAGGAGAAGTCTACCTTGTACTAAATGAAATTTTCAATGAGTATACCCAAGATGAAATTACACCCTCAGTTTCAGAGGGGGGTACAAAAAAATTTAAAATTGTTCTTAAAATTTAATTGTCCATCTGTTATCTGTTGGTCTTTCACTTTGCTTTTCTACAGCAGCCCAAAAGGGTCAATCACAAATCAATTTACCAAAACAAAAATCAGTTTCCCTTAACATGAAACAGTTTCTCAAAACAAAAACAATTTCCTGAACACAAGTCAGTTTACCATCATCATTCACTGAAACACCTGTAATAGGCTACTCACAGCAAGTGCACTGCACAAGATATTCAGCAATACCATATCACACTGCCTAATTCTTAGGAGCTATGAAAGCCATGTAATGCTACAAAAGGTATCAGGTCAATACCGTACCCCAATTACCATGCAAAACATCTGCCACAAATCTGCTAAGGTCTCAAAAAATTATGCTAACTCTACCAATAGTAAGGAAAACATTAAGTGTCTATATGCTCATGAGAGTGATGATGTTTGTAAAAATATGTTTTCATCTTAACATAATACATGCCATTTTCCATTCCTTTCCCCCCAAAACACTGGAGTAGTTTCTATTCGAGTCTTACTCTATAACCAAGGTAATCACCTATTTCAAAAGCATAATCTGAACTCACATCAACGTCAAAACGGCATCTGTATGCAAGAGAATGTCAGAGTATTGGGAAACTGATGTTGATTTGATAAATTGGTTTGTGATTTCGGCCTCCGTACTTTTCCACACAAAAGCAGCCTACAAGCCCAATGACCTTAACCACTTAACCTGGTCTTTCATGATTGCCATAATATAAGCGGATGGAGAGACAACCACGACTACAGGTAAATTATTTTAAACTGGATTTTCTCTGGCCATTTCAAGGTCTCTTGAAACTGAGCTGAGCTCATCTGAGACGCGACTTCGAGTAGATTGTAAGCAGTGGAAGATTCGATTTCGTGAGCAAAACAAAATTCAACGGCTGCGTTTCACTCGCGCGATCGGTAAACTTGCCTGGCCTGTGCAACAGAAATTCCATCGCCCCGAAAAGTTTCAGGAGCAGCCCACTGCCTGTGAGTACACCAGAGAAAAACAAAAGCTCATACCAAACAACAACAATTGTGGCCGAGTTGTCAACAATCTGCAACAACTCTTCGCGTGAAGTTTATGATACCTGCGATCGGTCTTCATCTTGATTTTTCTAGTTCCTTACAAGTGATTTTTGCTTGAGTAGAAGTTGAATTTGTCTACATCTGGATTTTGTGGGCCTCTTTCCACCATAACTTTTCTCGAAGTGTCAATACAGCAATCGAAACTATGGCTGACAGCAGATTGGACGTTTGATCCTCGGTATAAGAAGTCACGAAAGGAGTGCGATATATAAGCTGATCGCCGATTGGGCAGAAAAAAATTCCTTGCCAGAAAATTTCCGCCCAATCAGGAAACTGGATTTGAATAGCTTCTGGAACTAGTCCGATAAAGAAATGTTCCCAGGGGCTCTCCCGTCCGTCTTGTAAACTTTCGCTCATCCTGAATCTTCGTCCCAACCCGACTCTCTGCCCCTGGGTCACCGAGGATGTGAAGATCTTTGAAGATCTTTAAAGTTCCTTAATGATGCTGTGGTGTTTTTCACCAAGGAGATCTGTAATAACATGTTTAATTACTCCTGCTCACCATCAGTCGTCCATAGCTACTGTATTAAAGTACCAGTAATCAGAGCATCTGACTGGCTTTGATTCTCACTGGTGCTTCAGAGGCATAATGATGTAAAAAAATTTGAAATCATGAATTGCATGATTATTACATGAATATTGCTTAGGAGAGCTGTGTGAAACCACAGCACTCAACAGAAGCAGAGTCAGAAAAGTCTTAACAAAAAAAAAAAGTCCGAAAACAATAATATTCAGGCTTGTTCGAAATTCAAACCCATGACCTTTGCGATACCAGTGCAACGCTAAATACCAACTGAGCTATAAACAAGTCAACTGACTTAGCATGTGTACCATGGTCAGAGAGTTTAGTTGGACTGCAATTTAAGTGGTGTCAAATAACATTGCAGCATGTTCTCATTGGTGCAGCTTTGGCGAACAACTCCGCAGCAGGGTTCCAAATAAGTTTGTAAGACAGGGTGTCAACTACATGTAGGAATTCCATCGGGTCAAATTCCCACTGCACCCACCAAACCATTATAAACTTTCTACAAATTTGTCGGGTCATAAAGCTAACCTTGCAGGGTTTTTGACCCAAGACCCCCCACTTATCTGGAACACTACAGCAGCCAACATTATTTTTTAGTGGAAGATCAAAAATCAAGAACTTACTACAGAAGAAAAAGTGAGAATGAGTGGGTGTTGATGACAAGTGGGTAGCACGGGTCTGAGTTAAAAATTATATGCGCATTAAAGGGCCACTGCCATGGGAATTCTTGTTATGAGTTTTTTCAATTTGTGAGTATCATTCTAAGTACTTTTTCTATTTTGCAAAATCAATGGCCCTTGTACATGTAACACAAAAAGGCAGATTTCAAACTATCTCTTGGGAGGAAATAAAACTAGTATTACTTAATGGTGATTTTTCCAAGACACAATGATGAAACATGAAAAAGTTAGGCGAACTTTTTCAAGTTTTAATCCATTTCCTCTTCGTCATGGCAATAGACAACCACAATGCACAGTCATATTAAGTTAATTTTGTAAGGCAACAGCAAAAGTTGTTAAAGGTTTATTATCACAAATACCTCTTTGGGTTTATCCCAATTATGTGACAGTGCCCCTTCAAGCCAACAAACATGTGTTGACAGCCACCTTAACCAGCCAATCGACCCACTACTACATGTACCTCCTCACAAATTTTAGACTAATGAATTATTACGCTGATGGTCTTCCTGTGTAAGTATAAAAAATCACAGCTAATCTCACTTACTCTAAAGTCCCACTTCTCCAGCTGCCTGACCACATTTCTGACGGAGTTGTGATGAGTATAAAGCTCCACCTGACCGGGACAATCAAACAAAAAGTAATGCCCCTTTAACTCTTTCAGCTTTTTTTCGAGCCAGTCAATATTTTTCTCCAGATATTCAATGCAGTAAATTAGTCCGCCGTTTGGACCAAGCTTGAGATTCTCCATAACATCGTCTAAAGTTATGAGCGTAGAGATGTCCACAGCGCATTTATAATACAGTGAGTCGTTAGCAGGATCGAGGTTTATCACTGCCACTTTTCTCCCGACGCTTGTAAGAAAATCACTCATTCCAGCACAAAATGTGCTTTTCCCTGAGCCCGGAGGACCAATGACGATTTGACCAAACGAAGGCATTCCAGACGTAATCGAGAAATTGGAGTATTTACATCAAAACTGTCAGACTGTCATCTTTTCAAATTTATTTACCTCATCTCGTCCTCCATTTTGTTTTTGATTGGTTTCCAGTTCCTCGCGCTTTAGTGTGAGTACCAGTCTTTCTCGATTAGATATTATGTAAATCAGAAGCTGGCGTTTTCGAGCGCTTGCTCTTCTTTGTCAGAACGAATAACCGAGTGTCTTATCTTCTAGCTGGCCATCTGGCGTTCTAATCGGAGACGTAGAGGGCAGATCGCAACACATGCCAGGAAAAACGCAGTCCGCTACTCTTTTCGATCAGTGTGTGGGTTCTTTTACTTCCCCTCCCAGTTTTGCGCGTAGAGTTGAAGGGGACAAAGCTGAACTATTGACGTCACTGCCAAATGACGCGATCATCTGAACTGAAGCAGCAAAACGATCGTTATCAGGCACCCAAAACGTTCGAATCTAAAGCCCTGCGTCTCTACATGTGCAATGAAGAAGCGAGAAACAATCGATTGCCAGATCGACCTTAGGCGAACACTGCCGGAACTGGCTCAGCAGAAATCGGTTCAGCGTCGTTGCACAGAGTAAGAGAATAATGAGCTAACAACTGATAGATAATTTCAAACTCGAATAGAGAAAATCGATTGCATTTCTACTAAAGCCTCTTTGCTATTATTATTGTATTTGGTGCTAATTCAAAGCTGGTTATTACCACCTGGTCTTATTAATCATGCACTTTGTATTGTTAGCCCGGCAGAATTAATCAACCAGACACTATATTTGCTCTGTCTACTCAGAAATGCTAATTCTCCCTTTCCAACAACGTTTGCTGAACCGAGCCGAACATTGCATTCCAGGAACTGACCAATCACATCGTGGCTTTTTAATTTTGGTGGCTAAGTTCCCGTAGCCTCCTTTGCGGCCGTTGCTTGTGTCTGTTCTATTCTCCCTCCTGACTGGATACTCAGACACAATGGGAATGGAATACCCGGCTCAGTTCAGCAGACGTTGGTGGGGAGGGAGAATAGGCCCGACACAAACAACGGCTGCGAAGGAGGCTAGTGCTTGTATCAGTGATCTTAGTTTACCAGGTTACGTGAGGGGAACTGGGGGCTGGAGCTCGGGAGAATAAGCGACCTAAGGAAAGGTGGAAGAGGGGATGACCGGCCGGGAACAACGCGAGAAAGGGCGGGAGTCAAGGGACCAAGCGGGAGAACAGGGTACCAGGAAGCAGGAGGTTTTGACACCTTCTGTTCTCATTGCGCTCACAAAATGACAATGTACATTACATGTAACAATGCAAACGATAATTCAGAACAGTTTGGTTTCTTTCTTCTTCTTCTTAATCTGACTCTATGTTGGTACTGACTGTCGTCGCATTGGCAATTGTTGGCCGCACGTGCGAAAAGAGAAAGAGGTCTTGGAACTAGGAAAATACTTCCAGTGGTTTCCAGATCTCCTGCATAAGTAAACACAACTTGCATTTATTCTAAGGCACTAAACAAAGCAAGATTGAAATCGTTAATGGCTTTGATGCTTCAAAATGCGAAAATGCTCTAATGATATATGCTCGATCAGTGTTCCCAAAATTCTGCAAGTGCAATTTCCCAGGCCCTAAAAACAGCCACTCGGTTGGCTCAGTTGGTAGAGCACTAGACTGCTGAGCGGAAGGTCGCAGGCTCAAACCCCAGACCGGACTATAAACCAACATCTGTTTCAGTTTAGATGATAGCATCATTGGGCAGTGACGTTAAGCCGTCGGCATTGTCTCCTTTAACTCCACATGTAAAACTGGAACTCGCACACTGATTTAAAAGAAAAGGAAACGCAGTTCCTGGTGTTGTGGTCTGTCCTCATACGTCTTGATTTTGGGTGGAGGCTGAGCGATGGGCCGACCACCTGCCCGAAAGAGCCTGTGGTGGTCACGTGAACCTCTTAGGATGCCCGGTGCGCCACTTGCCGAATAACGGAAGAATGATGATGGGTCAAGCCCAAGTCAAAAGGGTGAATGAAGAGTGAAAATTTTAAGCGGTTTTTGTTGTTTGTTTGGGTCGGTTGTGTGTAGGTTTTATTTTGTATTGTTTTGTAAATAATGCGCTTGTTTAGCTAAGCTAAGGTGGAAACGCTACTGTTCATCGTAAAACCTGAAAGGACTCAAAAAAGTCTGGAACCTTACAACCAAAACAGACGGGGCAAAACCAGCTCTTATATGACTGGCTCTTTCAGCGATCAAGATGAATCAATTCTCCTGCTGTGATTGGCTAAGGAGGTCAAGATGGAGTCATGTTGACCGTTCGGGATACAGGCATCAGGAGTTTCAGGTTTCCGGTTGGATTGCAATGCATTATGGGGCGATTGGCCCAGAAAAGTGAGCACCAACTTCAGAAGGTCCGCCATATTGATTTCCGTCTCGACGCGGTCGTATTGTTCCTGGCTCGTTTTGCAAGCATATATCTACCCTCTAATCGATCAACTGGGGAAATTAACTCCAGCATAATGCTCTAATGAGGTAAAACTATTTAAAACAATCAAACAATCTTGTCTGACACGACTTTAAAGTAAAAGTGAGAAGTCCTGCAAATAGAAGCTTTTTGAATTAATCAAACGTAAACAACATTCATCTTATTAACTGAAATATGTCATACTATGTCCTTTAGCGATATGGGATTTGGGCACCGAAATTGCGTGCTAAAAGGATGCCCAGGTAGTAAAAAGAGGCTGCGTAAATGGGCATCATCTCGTTGTGAGCTTCACGCTTGTATTCATAGCACGGTTAATTGTGACTGCAAGCCTCCATTTCAACTCTTTCCATTTCCAACGGCGCTCAAAACCATTACCGGAAGGATAACGTGGACGGGAGCTGTAAAGAGACAGGATTGGAAAGGAAAAATGTGGAAACCCACAAAATCTTCAAGAGTTTGTAGTGAGCATTTCTTACATGGGAAACCAACAAAGGAAAGACATTGCAGTCTTTTGATGTTCATGCAGCAAATAGCATTCGCAGATCGACAGGAACTTTCAACAAATGGGTTCTGTCCTGGTGTACCGGTACACAAGGGAATAACTATTGTTCTTTCTTTGTTTGGGAGTCATTGGTTAGCTGTTTTGTATTGTTTGGTCCTTTTGTGTCGGCTCTTGTGAACCGGTACACCAGGACAGAACCCAACAAATGAGTCAGGCAGGCCACACTACATATCTCATGATCACTGCTGCTGTTACTGCTATGCATGGGAAATAATGCAGGAACAAGGATTTTGTACAGATGATGAACATCTTGCAAAACAATAAAGAAAAGGAAAACAATAAGGAAATAATGCATCTGAGAGAGACAGTTAAAGATCTGTCCCAAAACCTAAAACTTGCTGAGTCGAAATTGAAGAAGGGTAAAGGCCTAGCCTATGCTGACTTGATGACGGATCTGTAAACCTTTTAACAGGCATTCCCACAAAGGTTGCATTCGATAAATTGTATTATATGGTGAAGGACAATGGGAAAAAGCTCAAATACTGGAGCGGCCCTGCAAAATCAAATCGTAAGGGGAGAAATTATAAAAATGCCCCTCAGAAATGGGTACTCTAAAGTGCGTCACATTATTGACTGCACAGAGATTTATATAGAAACACCAAGTGATCCAGCGTTGAGAGCAGCAATCTACTCAGACTAAACAACACAACACTGCTAAAATTCTTGTTTCTGTCACTCCCAATAGTGCCTTCAACTTTGTTTCTGATGCACGGAGTGACAAAAATTTCAGATTTTCCTTTAACAAAGAATCCAAATTCTATAACATATTGGGGCTGTATGAGGAAGTCATAGCTGACAGAGTGTTTACTATTGCAGAGGATCTGTTGTTGAGAAATGCCAAACTTCATATTCCACCAGAAAAGCGTGGAGTAGAACAATTTACCATCCGTAAGAAAAAAAAACATGTAAATTTACGAATTTTTGTAGAGCAAGCAATCAGGTGTATGAAGACCTTTCGTTTGATCAAACATGAACTTTATACCTATCTGCTGTTAGCATAGCCATATTGATGATATTATTGTCTGTGCAGACATTTGTGATCTGTATGTGTCGTTATCCAAAGTGTAGATATACAGGCATGACCATTCAAGAAATTGGTTGCTTCTGAGTTTTTTCCTATTGTTTCCCTGAAAGTGGGTTCAATAGAGGAGGCAGAGTGCTCTGTAGAGTGCTTTATAGAGGTGGGGACATAATGGACCATTTACCAGTTGCTATTTATCGTTTTGGGGGTGAGAGAAGAGTGGATATGAGTGAGGGTTGTGGCACAAAGGGTGTTATCAGAAGGGACAATCAAGGATAAATAGCAAGACAGCCCATGTGCAAGTTCTCTCACCCCAAAAGCAAGTTAAATAGCAACCGGATCAGAGAATTTACAGTACATACTACCAACACCAGGGCCTCATGATTCACTTCAATAAAGCAGATAACCTTTGTCTCATTATCACACCATTTATTGCATGTTTTGACTTAAACTCTTACACCACTGAAGGCCCATTATTATCCCATTATTACTGGAATGAAATCAAGGTATTTGTTTTGCTTACAACTTCTGGGCTGGGGCCAGGAAATTTGTATAGAACCATGTCAGATTTTTTTCCACCTTGGCGCAGTAACAGGCATCAAATCTTATTGTTTCCTTATGGCATTCTCTCTGAGTATACACTATGAAATCACACCAGTGCCTATTGGTTAGAGCCATCTGGCGTTGGACTTGTGTAAAATATGGATGTTTTTGCTTCAGTGTTACTTGTCCAAGCTTGTTGCATAAATATGACAAATAATCTGGAGAAGGAGTTTCATTAGCAGTGCAACAGGGACGCTTAAATTCAAGTACACCTTTACCATAGCATGAACATTCTAACAAAGGATCAGGAGGATGCTCCTAGGTACTGTTTACGTTTGTGAATAAAACGACCTCATTCTCGATAGGTTGCATCAAGCAATCTGTATGCCTTGCCTTCTTTATATTCATTCAGTACTCGCTTGGGAAACTCAACGTCCTTTCCTGGATGGTCAGCCATGAGGAAAAATGTGATGTCGCTCAGGTGGACTGGCGGCCATGAAGTCATGCTGTCGCTATCTTAGCGTCAGGGGATCAGGCACTGAAACCCCTTCCGGCATACATATAACCAGTAGATTAACCTTTTCTTTCTCTGTGTGGGGAATTCTTTCCTTATAAGTCGGCTGTACCTCAATACCCATCTCTGATGCGGCGAATTCTTGGGCAACAAGCTCAGCTTTTGTTCCCGTAACCTTCAGATTCCGCTTACGGCAAAACTCCTTTGAAGCCTCGGTCTTCCGTATTTGTACCTCGTCAAGAGCAAGTACTTCACAGCTCATGGCAGACCTGTAACGACCTTTCCAAGCAGTAACACCTCATTAGAGCTTATACCAGAGTTAATTTCCCCAATTGACCGCCTAGAGGTTAGATGTATGCTTGCAAAACGAGGCAGGAACAATATGACCGCGCCGAGACGGAAATCCAACATGGCGGACCTTCTAAAGTGGGTGCTCACTTTTCTGGTCCAATCGCCCCATAATGCATTGCAATCCAACCGGAAACCTGAAACTCCTGATGCCTGTATAGCCCGTTCGTCCAGGGTCTTACTGTCTTTTCATATAGTGTCCTTTGAGTCATATAATAAATCGTTATTTGACCAAGCTTGTTCGGTCAAGATGGCGGGATATTGGCCTCGTTCTTTTTTTGTGTGTTTATGGACCGAGACGAAGTCGAGGTTCATAAATGCGCAAAAGAACTTGGCCCATATCTCGCCATCTTGACCTCACGCTTGTCCATTAACCCATATTCTTTCATATCTTGCTTTAAAGACCAGTATCGTATATTCCAAGTCAAAATTAAAGCATATTAGTTCATGTAGTTAGTGTAGTTTAATTTATTATTCATAAACTCGGAGGTTTAAATTTATCCATATAGTACAAAGAATACGGTGAATGTAACATTTGACGACAGTTCAGCCTCGTCAGTTGAAAACTGATACACCAAATATCTCAGGTGCTTCTCAGTGAAACCACTTGTTTGCTTCTCCGTGGGAATACTAAAATGAAAAAAGAGACAGACATAATTTATATAAGGTAAGGTTAGGTCCGTGTTATACTCTGCAATTGGGAAAATAAGATGTAGCGCTGCTCCTTGATGAACTTGAAATTAATGTAAAAAATAACTGAGACAGAAGTGAAAAAATCGACTTTCAATCACGGAAATTCATAATTTGTTAGAAACGGTAGTCCAATGCTAAAAAAATGCTTTCAAAACTCCCCAACGAATGATAAATTTAGGGAATATTGTAAAGTAATCAAAGCAAGGGAAAAGACCTCTATTTTCCTCAACTAGTTTAGAAGTAGAAAATTACGGTATTTACGCGAAAGACTGCCGGGTTGTTTATTAATTTTCTGACTCGTGGATGCGGTGTTTAATTGGGGGCGGATCTTATTTATAAGCTTTCATTTGTAAAAAAAAAAAAAAAGAAAGAAAGAAAAAAGAAAAACAGTAAATTCATAACCTTTCGAGATATAGAAAGAGTTAAAATTTAAAGTTCTATATCGACGTCCCCTATAAACATAATTCAACAACAATGCGTGTACCTTAGTGCCAACCGTTTTCCTACGACATAGGAAAACGGAATTCGAACTTCCATTTTCGTTTTCCGTTTTCCTAACAGATTGAAAAACGGAATTCAAACTTCGATTTTCGTTTTTCGTTTTTCGTTTCCGTATTTTTGGCATTTCTGTATTTCACCTAAACCGGAAGAGTGTGGACCCTCCCTGTGAATGAGCACAAGAAAATGAAATTATTATGGAGTTACAAATCAGGGAATGAAATTGCTTTTTAGGTACCACTATTAAGTTAAAAAATTTCAATGGGCTGTTTAGACCTAGATATAAATGTAACGTAAATATTGCCTTTTTGTAAACATCGCGAAATGTTTTTCTAAATATCTCGAAAAAGTTTTAAATATCTCAAAAATATCTGGCTTTTTTTTCATAAATATTACAGTAACAACCTCAAAAAGTAGCCTGTCTTCTAAAACGGAAACACAAATTTTAGCACGTCAGTAAATCTCCTTGTACAGAATACAACAAAACTCTAAACGATTTTACATAAAGTCGGCCTTAGACTTATTTCAGTACCCAACAGCCTCCAAGAAGACTAGGGCAGTGCAGTTATAAGCAGAGTTAACGATTATTTACTCGGAGCATTAGCGCTGCCTCTACGCGGTCTAAAAGGGACACTATTGTATGGTTTGTGTGTGAGTTAGAATCAGGTTCAGAGGGTACGTCATCTGGAACTCACACATGTGCATTACTCTGACATAATGAGATTCATAGTACGTCACAATAGACATCACAAAGGGTCACAAAGTGTCCCGTTCTTCAAAATTGTTACTATTTTGTTAAAAAATAGGGTTTGGGGACACTTTGTGATGTCTGTCACAAAGTATCATGAATCTCATGATGTCGATGTATTGTACAACCCTCCTGGAACTGTAATCACTGTATCTGACCTTTCAGTATCAGCATCCGCCATTCTGTTGAACAGACAATCGCTGACATAAGACACGTGGCATATATTAGAAATGGAGAATACTTTTGAATCTGATTACTGCAGGCCTATATGAGGAGATTTGTTTGAATTTCTGTCACTGTAATGCCAATGCCCTAATTAACATTGAACTGAGTAGCTTTCTTTCTCAAGGAGGCTTTCTTTCTCTCTAGGCAAAAACATGATTTGAATAATTTTTCCTTATCAAATTCCAAATATAATCTTTTTCTAAATATCATGAGATGTTCTAAACATCGCAAAATCCTCTAAATATCTCAAAAAAAAAAAAAAAAAAAAAAAAAAAAGAACGGATATTTGTATCTAGGCCTAAGGCTTTTCATGATAGATTTGGAATATAACCTCATGCTGCGATGTTGATAAGTCGACTGTGCCATCAGCAACGAACGCCATGATGCCATGATAACTGCAAAACCTTTTTACACTTCGCAAACTATAGCCCCTTAGATTCGGGTGACGGTTCTTGATTACCTCGAGATCAGAATATTTAAATTTCCGCAATAAGAAAACTGCGCGAAAAAAGATTTCATCAAAGGATTTTTTCTAAGGCGGTCACCTTGTTTCTTATCATCCGTGGTTTGTTAGCGACAGAAAGTGCCAACATTCTTCCGGTTCAAGTGAACTAAGATTCATATAAGGATTTCTATAAAGGAGGTTGGAATATACGACCGCTAAAAGGCCGGAACATCTAGGGGTGGTGGGAGAGGCATGCTCCCTGGGAAATTTAGAAATGTTGGAGTCAACCAGTTGCGTCAAAAGGAAGGAAAATGCAAAAGAGACCGACATTATTTTATCGAAGCTCATTCGAGTTTATATTTACAAATCTATGTTAAACTCAGTTGATGTGACTTTAGCGATTGAGGCCAGGAGGCTGAACAGGCTTGCTTTTTTATGCAACTTTGTGCTTCATAAAAAAAACTGAAGAAACAAGCAACTGACCCAAGCAAGAAGCACACCAAAGCTTATCGTAGCGCCCCCAGTGATGCATGACGGATGGCAGATCCAATTTGCGGCTGTGAGCGACATGCTCTATTGTGTTCATTGTTTTACATTACCAGGTCCTGCCTTATCTTAATTTTTTCACCACGTTTCCGTGTTAACCGAAAGTTTTTAGACGTTAATGTCTAAATTTTAGGGGGTTCAACTAAAGCCCCTGAACCAACCTAAGATCTGCCCAGGAAATACAGAAATGACAAAAACACGGAAACGTAAAACGAAAATCGAAGTTCAAATTCCGGTTTTCAATGTCTTAAGGAAACGAAAGACGAAAAACGAAAATCGAAGTTCGAATTCCGTTTTTCATTGTATTAGGAAAACGGAAAACAAAAATGGAAGTTCGAATTCCGTTTTCCCATGTCGTAGGAAAAGGGACATGGATGTTCGAATTCCGTTTTCCCACGTCGTAGGAAAACGGAAAACAAAATCCATTTTCCCATGCCGTAGGAAAACGGAAAACGAAAATGGAAGTTCGAATTCCATTTTCCAATGTCATAGGAAAACGGTTGGCACTAAGGTACACGCATTAACAACAATAACAAGAATAAAAATGTCAAGTGCGCGTCGGTTCAGTTGGTATTTTTGTTCGTAAGGGTGGCGGTCTTTTTTACAACTTTTTCCAAAACGTACAAACCTTTCATTTCATCATCCGAACATGCGCGACAAGGGCATGCGTAACAAAAGGCGATTTACACGCAGGAAATCGTGGAGGCGGAACGGGCTTCTCCTTCTGCAATCGCTTGTGGACCGTCGTACCAATCAAAAACGCTTCTCTGAGAAATCCGAGAGTTTGAACGCCAAGGGCTTCACAAGCATAGTAATATTGCCCAGTGATCAATAGATTGACAACCTTTCTAACTGTAGCTGTTAAAGAACAAAAAAGGGTTACTGTACAATGTCAAGACAGAAGAGATTCTGTAAATATTTAGATAAGCCTCCATTAGCAAGTTATGGTTTTCAGATTTGACATCAAGATCCGACCGAGAGTTGATAACCGCCTGAAAACAATTTTGCTACGTAGTTATTAGATTATGAAAATGAATTGTAAAGATAGTGATAATCGGAACCCGGCATCAATTGCTTCCAAACGGCCTATTGGGTAATTTACAGAGTAATTCATACCGTTTAGTCTCTTCATGTACACGCCGGAGAGGATATAAACTTTTTTGAGCACTTTTTCACCCTGCGAAAGTATAAAATGAATATGGCTCTTTAGTAAATTGTATATATCAAATTTAGCACCCTTGACTGGCTGATCGCAGTCAAAATAGAGCGATATTTTATTTTGAATTGAGTGTCTTAAGACCAAGACGAAAGTAATTAGTCTGACTTTTGACAAGAGACGCAATGACTCAAATCGTCACTAGCGTAAAGCAAGAGAAACTGCGCGCGTGCTAGTCGCGATTGGTGTTGGTTTCGCTTCTCATGGTGCGGATTTGATCAACCAATCACAGAAAATCCAAAGGAAAGGAGATCTACTTTCAATACACAACTGTAAACTATTCTAATAGACCATTTTGCTAATGGTCAGTTCCTGGTGAATTGTGGGTAGCTCTAGTCCTTTGTTGGGCAAACGGCCATTTTAGGACGTAATTTGAAATTGTAATTTTGTCCATTTGCCCCCACAAAGGACTTGATCTACCCACAATTCACCAGGAACTGGTCATTAGCAAAATGGTGTATTGTCCAGTTTCGAGTTCGCCATGACCGCTGAATAAAAGCACTGAGAACGCATACGGCGGTACAAGGTTAGCCTCCATGTGAACATATTCACAAATTCCATACAGCGAGAAGATGACCTATTTACAGCCCTGTCTATTGTTTAATCTTCAAATTTGTGGCACTTTCCCGCCGGTATTTGGGAATATTTTACTTTAGGTCGAGGCTAACCCTGTGAAAATGTGTTCTCGGTGCTTTTATTCAGCGGTCATGGACTCGAAACTGGACTATTGACGTGGATCTCATCCGCTTCGACTGGTAATGCTTTATTTAAGTCATGAGGAATAGATGTGGAATGCCTACCTGGAGCGCCAGTTCTACGTTCTCTTTAATGATATCCGCTAAAAGGAAACAAAAAAGAAATTATTCACGATCAAATTCCCGCAAAGCCTATTCAGTTACCAGAAGACCACTTACAACAATTACTTAAGTTATCACTTAGAGGACGAGATGTTGCACTTATAAGTAGAGAGCTACTTTTGTCCTACTATTGAGCTGTGAGCTAGTGCGAAAAAATTATTCAGGACTGTAGGCCCGGTTCAAACGTCACATTTCTGCCGCACGTTCGACTGGTCTTGTCGCATTGTACGGCAAAATGCGGCACCGATTGAAACGTCGAATTTCTGTAGTGTTGAATCAAATACACAGATTTACATACCGGGTCTTAGGCAGGATCGGTAAACTTTTGTTGCATTTTCTCGAGACAAAAGAAGCAGAATCAGAAGTATAATTTGTAGTATGAATTGAGTGCGGCACAAGTGCGACGTATGAATGAACAGTCGCATTTTCTGCCGCACTTTAATTGAATTGAATTCGACACGGCAGAAATGCGACGTATGAACCGGGCCTAAGCTTTATTTCTGGCTTCCAGTTGATCAGGGAAACAGTACATCGACCATAGTTTGATGAGATATATACGATCTAAGAATGCAAGCCTTAGTAAGTCAATAGACCACTATCACTATATCATTACCACTACACTACCGTTATAATCTAGGGACCCCAACTCGCCAGGGCGGTTTTCAGTGCATGGGGCCCTCCAAAAATAAATTAATAATTTAAATCAAACTGCATGAAGGCTAGAGTAAAATTGCTTCGTTTACGTATGTCTGCTGGTATCTCAGTGGCGATATTTCTAGATATACAAATAGATAAATGAAATGATATCCCGATAGTCCTTGGCTGTCGTCATAACTCCCTCCTCCTCCGCTTTCCTCTTTACCTTTCCTCAGCAGCCAGCCCCAGTAGTGATTTATTTAAAAATTGCATACCGTCGCAGCAAGGCGCTTCCGAATGAAACGTAAACAGGAAGAGCCTCTTCAGCAGTGTCAGAGGAGGTCTGCCTATTTTTCCAACCAGTCCTGTGGACTGCAACAAAACATATGACGCAAAAAAAAAAAATAAGGTTAGCTTTCTGTATCAGCTCAAAAAAATCCTTTTTCCCAAATGTATTTTAGGTATCTTTGGCAACACTGAAAATTTGCCTTTCTGAGCGTCTTGGAGTTTAGCGTAGAGAAATGTTTTTCTCATAAGTAACAAGAGTAATCAGGCCACATTGGTGGGATGATCCTGGCTGTTAGTATTTTTGAATAGCCTTTTTGGGCTCGCTAGGTCTTGTAAGCATGCATGGCCTACCAATGTGCAGCAATGCCGTGAGGTACCATATACAGGGGTATACTAATAAGGGACAGTATCCAGATCTCTAACTCAACAATAGTTATTCCAGTGATGCTTTGAAACCTTTACTTCACCTCCTAGTCTCCTTCGCAGGCGTTTTATTATTTTTTTTTGGGGGGGGGGGGGGGGTGGGGGATGTCATGTAGAAAAAACGGCTGCGAAGCCAGGAGACCGAGACTTAATGACCAAAGTTGCATAAAATGCACAGTTTGTATTCTCATAGTCGTTGTAAGAAAAATATGACCCAATGTCCAAAATTTTATCGTGGATAGTAGTTTAACAACGTTTTACAAATGCACAGCTTTTTGGTGAGCAGACGTTGCCGTATTTGTGATGTTATTTACGCGATTTTAATCGTACCCATGTGAGTAACACCAAAATCATCGCATGCATGAAATACCGTCCGAAAACGACTAGGATATGATTTCTGGCGTAAGTAGGTGTTAAAGACCATTATGTAATGAATCGGCTCAGTATCAGTTATGCACTTATCGCGTAGATCTGGGAACTCTCGGGAGTGATTTTTCACTTGCGTAGCTAGTTGCCTAGTTACTAGACCTCTTATTCTTTTCTTATACTCGTTCAAAAACTGCCACATGAAACAAATCTAGAGTCTAGATACCAGAGTTAGAAGACAAAGGAAATCAAAGCGTTCAAGAGTCACGGAATGCCGAACTATGTCACTGCAGTACACTCGGACGTGAAAATAAAGTGGTGGCGCCAGCATGCAAACCTTCCCCGTTGAGCATAATTTTGGAATCTAGCAGCATATTTAGGCATTTGGGCATAATTGAACAATTTTGGGAGCAGCGCTAGCAGCATAATGCCACTTTTAATGAATGCAATGGGTCAAACCCTAAATCGGAAAGTGTTACCATCTGCGTACTCACCTTTACGGCACTTGCGTCGACTATCAAGGAAACCAATAACTTTATTGCCCAGATCAATGAAAGGATTGTCCTTAGAACCATAATTTTGGTAATGATTTGATCAGCTCCTCTGAGAAACCCTGGGGAAACAATAACACATTTACGGAACTGATTAAGCAGAATAGTACTGAGAGGTGTGTCTTAGTAGCCCGGCCTGACTAATTGTAGCAACGAACGAACATGAATCTTTTCAAGGACCAATTTTGACGAGAACTGTTTAATTTCCAAGATTTCCAACTTAAGTGTTGCCATAACGTTAGGCTAGCTGCCCTACGGTGATGAAAGAATGTCCTTTGTATGCATTTTTAATATGTTGATAAATAGAGATTGGGCTTTGTCCCTGTAGTGCAGGATAAGGAAAAGGCAAGATAACGTGAATAGATAGGATCAGAAGTAAAACTTACTCTAAAGAAATAACCCAAGGTGTAAATACGTTGTGGAATAGGGTCAATGTGGGAGAAGGAGGATCCGGGGTGAGTCGCTTCTGATAGGGTAGAATGTGATATTAGGAAAGTATGATAGGATAGGACAATACGGGACTGAGGACAGGATTATAATAACAAAACATGTCATCGAATACATTATTGAAGGCAAGAAAAGACGAGGTAAGGTAGGATGACGAGATGATCAGGTTAAACGTGACCATAGAGTAAATCAGATTCTACACTACCTTCGATAGGGTTTCCGCAAATGGAGTGAGAAAGGAGTTTCTTTATCAATGCAACAGCCTTGATTGCTGGATGCACTGCAAAATGGGACTTAGTCGTACCGCGATTTCTGCGAGAATATCTGACAAATAGAAATGAAAAATAATCTTAGTATATAAGCACTATACAAACGCTATTTAATACAGTCATCATTATGATTTGGTCTTTGTTGTTTCTTCTGCTTATACTACTTCTTACTTTTCGCTTTTGCCTATAGAGGGTGTTCACGGCGGCCATGCTGGAGGTACAAAACAATAAATTATTGGACAAGGTTGAGCAAAATATCGTGATTTATTAGTGGCGAGCAGCTCAATTATTTGCCGAAGCCGAAGGCTGAAGCAAATAAATTGATCTGCGGCCCTGGCAAATCACGATATTTTGCGTAAACCGAGTTCAAACATAGTTTTATCATTCGATCACCGAGCTTGTTTTTCCTAATTATTTTCGGGAAGCGTGAAACGATCTTTCATTTTCACTAAATTTGCTGAGCTTGGACGCGTGGACCCAACTACGCATGAGCAGAATATTATTAGCAGCAAAATCACAGTTGGACGGTTCTGCGCATGAGCAGACCACTATTTGTAGGCAGTTATTTGTAGGTCACGTGGAAGGCTCTGGGCCAATGAAAAAGAGAAAAAATTATCGAATAATAACAACAATTTTTTACACAACAATCAAATTTCCCGAACGAAAATCATTCTTTTGTTTTGTATCTCTAACACGGGGGTCGTGACCTCATGTGAAAACCCTCCATTTTTGTTGTTTTTGCTGGTAAAGAATAGAATGTTGAAGATTCTATTTTCTTGTGATACTCAAAAGGCAAATGCTTCAGTTTATTTATTTTTCCACTGACTTACCACCATCTCCTTTCTCATACTCCTGCAGAACTTTGCTTATTATCTCTTCCTCATCATCGTCATCATCGTTGTCATCTTTTAGTATCTTGCTCAAATTACGAAACACGCCTAAAAACGCGAAATTTATTGAATCAATAAGTATAAGCTTCTCGCGTGTATATAATGAAACTGAAAAAAATCCAACACATGACGGCACGCCGGTTAAATCCTTTAGTAAGCTTCCCTCGCAAATAAGACCTGTCATGTCCAGTGACTTGCACGAGCGCATTTTGCAGCGCTTTAATTTGCGCCAATTACATGTTACTGCTTGGAATTCTGATTGCCTCGCCTGTGATTTGTTCCGTTGTAAAGCACGCAGGAAGCGGATAGAGCACGAAAGTGTAGGGGTAATACGAGACGTAGTCGAGTGTTTTCCCTACTTCTTGAGTGCTCTATCCGCTTCCTAAGTGCTTTACAATAGAACAGATCACAGGCGAGGCTTCTATATTTGTTTTACAATAAAGAATTTCTTAATTTCCTCACGCATTCGGCTAAAATTTTCGGAACACTTTTTTTCCAAATCCTACGAGTGGCGTCAGCCGTATATTCTGTATTCTGATAAGGCACGCTAAACAGACCAATCACAATCCTTGTTAGAGTAGTTTGAAACATTTTATTGGTTAAAACAGACCAAAGCTGTCAAAATGTCAAACCATCAAAGTTCAGAAACCACCAAAGTGCAAGTAGCTTTTGGCCTAAAATCGGGATAAAAAAGAAAATTTTTCGATAAAATCCAACTTAAATTCGCTAAAAAAAAAAAAGCCGTAAAGATCAAGAGCTAGTATTAAAGGATACTCAGGAAGATGAATTTTAGAGTGAAATAAGGAAAAACCAAAGAGGTTTCTCGTGAAAAGCTTAAAACTTGGATCGACTTGGATGGAGCCCGGCGTAGCTAAATTGTGTGGCTGAAAAAGAAAATGATTCAACGCCTCAAGGGCGTTTACTTTACCACGGCATCTTGCAGCTCACCAAAAAGAGCCACAGAACAGTTTACCATTATAATGAGAGGAACGAGTAGCTCAAATTTGAAGGAAACCGTTTGGACAAACCTAAAGTGGATGTGTATTTTCAAGTGGTGGAAACCTCAGCACAGGTGAATTAAATTGAAGCTTTGAACATTTGGTTTAATCTATGTTACTTTTGTTCAGGACTGAAACTCGTATTTATCTCTCGACTGGATGTAAATAATCATCTACGCTCGTTTTGGACGCAAATTAAAAAGTAGTTCAATTGTTTGTTTGTTTGGCTTGCGAAGGAAAGTGTTTTTACTTCACTTGGCTGACTGCTTTTCGACGTGTCTGAGCAGTGTTAAGGAAATTTTACCCTTATGTTTTTAACACGTACTTGGAATGAGTGCTCGTAAAATTAAGGGTTAATATCACTTGTGTTTCCAGAAGTTGCTGAAAACACCCGTGATATTTAATAATATCATGCTGTTATTTGTGGTGTTACTCGCAGAAGCATCTTCCAAATCCATAGCCTCCTTCGCAGACGTCTTTGGGCTCGTCACGCGTTCCTTCCCCACGAACATCTGCTGAACAGAACTGCCACTTCCGTTCGCCGGCAGTTAGCCTTTGTTTTGAAGAAACCAATAACAAGCTGCGTAATGGAAATCCACACCCGATTCATGGGCATCGTCTGTGAAAATAATCCCGGGGTCGAAGTCCTACTTTCCATAAATTAGAAAACGAACTATGATTGGCTAACCGCTGCGAACGGAAGTGGTAGTTCAGTTCAGCAGACGCTCGTGAAGAAGGAACGCGTGACGAGCCCAAAGACGTCTGCGAAGGAGGCTACCAAATCCATTGAGTCTAACAGCTCGTTTTCATACTCGTTTCCTAGGTCGTACAAGACGTCTCACGCAAAATAAAAACCGAGGGAAAAATTCGGAAAATGGTCCGCCAGTTTTCATTTGGGTCGACTCGATTGCGTGAGACCGCAGCTGGCCGTGCATCTTGTCTCTGATAAAGTACGCTGTATTAACCAATCAGAGCGCGCGTTATATCAACTTTATTTTAAAAGTATGTATATGCGACCTGGGCGCTTTGCACTTTGTAAAAACATGTTGAACAAAAACAAAAAAGAAGAGATATTACAAGGTTCTCCCCGGTTTATTACGTTTATGTCAAGTTAAACCCGGTTCCTTAATTTTTACCAATTCTAAACCCGACAGAAAAGAAAAGGGCGTTAGAGTTTATACCAACCTTTGAATTTGGCCAATGACATGAAGCTGTTCATGTTATGAGCGCATTTCATGTGTTCCTCCATAACTGTTTTGCCGAATGCCTTTTTCACCTCCAGGTAAGGTTCCCCGTCCTCTAGCTTCTTAAACAGTCTCTTCGCTTTTTCTAAACAGATTATTGTTATTATTATGTTCAAGTTTCTCACAGTGTAGGTTACTGCTGCTCTGGGTCGTGGTAAATCCACTATTGTTATTATCATTATTTAGTTTAGATTATTATTTGATTATGTCTCCTGGAATTGCTTCTCAAAAATAACTGGGACTACGAACAGCGTGTCTTCGCATTCATTCACTCTTATCATTTAAATGGTTACAACTAAAGATTTCGTCCACAGACTCATGACCAAGACAACTATAAATTTCGGTATGGCTGGGACTGAGGGCGAGGAATTTGCTGTGTGTGGCCAGTGTCTGATTACTAAAAACTTTTCCAAGAATAGCTCATCACCACTAACTCACGATCGCTTTTTTTTTCTTCAGTTTCTTAGTACTATTCGTTAAGTTAGGTCAACACCGGTTTGCAACACTTTTGAAGTACTTCTACTTTGATGGGTCACTAGCTATTTCCAATCTCTTAATTTATGTTGTTGTCAGTATAGTGGTATTAAACAAATGGTAACAAGATAATAGGACGTAATAGCGGAGCTCCGGCGGCCCGAAGGGCCGCCAAGAGGAGCACCATGGTAAAGAAAATATGGTCACCGTACGTACGTTGTAGGTCCGTACGTCCGCCCCTCCATGTATGCTATGTGAAATGCCCCATTAATTGTGTGTTGTAACCCGCATTTTGTGTACATCTTTTTGAGTACATCTTTTGATATTGGACGGCAATGTTATGGCCAATTGACACCCGTTAAAACAAAGTATCCGTTGACCAGTAGTACGTGACCATATCGCGGGCTCAAGTAAAGACCTCATCGAGGTCAGCTGTTTTTTTAAGTTGACCGCTGACCAGGTACTGGTTTTTGATTGGATTGCAGGCTCAAGCCAGGTGTGGGACACCCAAACCAAACCGAGGCTTAATTTTTCGCACGCTTTCTGCGGCTCGAGATTTCACATTCAGTTGGTTTCTTCATTTTGAGCACAACAACTTCATCTTCTTTGAAGTTCTCTCTTTTGATTCGCGTAAAAGGCATGAAAATCAAGAACTACTTAAAAGATACTCCGGAAGGTGAATTTTCAACTGATAAAATGGAAGAGCAAAACATTCTTCTCAGGAAATTCTTAAATTTTGAATCCGCTTGTATGGTGCCCGGATTGTGTGGTTGAAAAACAAGGGCTTCAAGGGCTTGTTCACTTTACCGCAGCATCTTGCAGCTAACCACGAAAGTTCACTTAACAATTCACTGGCATTAATGGGAGGAACGAGTAGCTCAAACTTGGTGGAAGAAGTTCTTTCTTTAGACAAACCGTTTGCTATTTTTGTAGATGCGAGTTTTTACTTCAGTGGATCGATACGTATTTTCAAGTCGTAGAAAGCTCGTCAACACAGGTATCTTAAATAAATTGAAGCTTAGCATTTGAGGTTTAATCGTTATTACTTTTGTTCAGGAATGAAACTTGTATTTTTGTCTCGACTGGATAAAAATAACAATCTACTCGTTTTAGACACAAAGTAGCTAGTCGAATTGTTTGTTTGTTGTTTTGCAAGCGAACGAGTGTTTTCCTCCACTTGGCTGACAGTACATGTTTTTTGACGTCAGTGTTTCTATAGTGTTAACTGAAAGAAACGTTTGCCCTTATGTTATTAACACGTAATCGCAACGAGTCCTCGTTAAGTATCTCTCATGCTTTGCGCGACGAGGTTAATTTCAGCAAATTTCTGAAAACACAAGTGATATTAACGTTAAAAGCCGACGTTCTTATAAGAAAACTCAAACCATCCCTAAACGTGCAAACGGACTCGATTCGCGCAAAGGTATTCACTTGAAGAACTTGTGACTCTTTGTTATTATGCTAATTTGTAGAGACTATAGAAATCAAATCTTCGCATTACTTATTCAATTTGCCTTGAGAATGGTGTCATGATGACGCCGAAACGTCGGCTTTTAACGTTAATATTCGCTTGCTTCTGTTACAAGTGATATTAATCCTTAATTTTCCTCTACCCCATGCGATTACCTATACAAATTATCAGGATTGTTTTCCTTTTTCTCTTTTCTACGACATTAAAACTTATGTCTAAGCTTAACGTACTACGAAATATGTTTGTTACCCGGCTAAAGATCAAACATTTTCATCCAAAATCGCGTTTTTCACACATATGAACGTTTGGTGGCTAAACGCATAACAATGTTTGACCAAAAAGCGGACCATGCAAGTGAGTCCAAAAATTGATTTTTGCGTGTTATTGCTGAAATTTTCGACGTTGTGTGGTTTATTTGGTTGCTTTTTACCGTTTGTGTACGATTTGTTTGTTGGGGTGGCTAAACGATCAAACAATTGTTCGTAACGCGAAATTTTTGGATGAACATGTTTGATGTAGATCAAACATGGAAAGCCATTTAATGCACTATTGTGAGAGGTGGCTAAACGTTCAAAAATGCTCTTCCAACGATGTTGGATGAAAATATTTGATCATTCTTAGATTGCTAAATTTGTTTTCGAACAACCACACGCGTCGACTGTATTGTTTTCTTGTAATGTTTTGAGGTTTTTGAACCACGGTCAATTCCTGTTGACTGCTCTAAACATAAAATATCGGCCCAAGGAAAGCCATGCGGTGTTGCTCAATACCAGTAAAAAATAATAATCGTGGAGCTCCGCTTTTAGGCTTGGCTAAATCTATATATTAGGTCACCATAGTAACAGTATGACCTGTTAGAAACACCCCTAATCAAATGAAAACGAGCTTGGTTACCCCATTTTTTATTGAGTGTGAATGATTTTTTTTTCAGGCTTCTTTTCGTAATTGCATAAATTGCGTTCACAACTGCGAGGATCATTCTTCATTTGATTCCATTTTTTTTATTATCGGCACATAATTAGCATAATAAGATTCCATATTTTGCAAAGTTGAAACAAAGAAATAAATGTCAAAATAAAACACGAAAAAAATATTTCAATAAACTGACTCCACGACAGATCATTCCGCTCAAACGACTACACTCCAGCTGTGGTATCTTTTCAGGGTGAATAATTTTCCCACACCAGAAAAGTCGTCGAAGAGCTTAATTTTCTTACTGTTTCTTGTTTAAATTTACCCCGATGCTGCCGATCCGTTTCCTTAGAAATCAGCCTTGTATTCATTCAGAGAACTGGGTGTGTCCCAGCGACAACTATTCAATTAGCAAGATTAATCAGGTCTATAATATGTTAAACAACATCCATGCATGATTCAGAAAATCATGAAACCAATATGAGCGGGATTAAGGGCCCATTAAAGTATCTTTTGATGCCGTTGCTAGGGAAAAATAAATTTGCTATAACTCTGCACATGTATGCTTCAATTAGACCAAATTTGGACAATACCCAAAGGGGGCAAATATGGTCCAGTTCATGACGTCATCGGACCACGCCCAATGTCACGTGACCAGAAACAGAAAAATGCATTTTAACTGAATGGCTTAAGCCTTCTTTCCGCATTTTCTGTATAATAACAATTCAAAAGCCGTTTTGAAGAAATTTAAGCATGCGTTTTGGTTTATGATGAAAAATAAAAAAATGAGAAAGGAAAATGAGTTTCTTTGACCACTCTTTTGAGCCTAATTTTTTGGTTTTTCATTTTGTCGCAAAACCCATGCTTGAAATCCAAGAAAATATGATGTTCTTTTGAATTGTTTCAAAATCCAGGAACTACAATTATCTCTCGAGGAGAAAAGTTCTTTTTTCGCGGCACCGGAAGTGGCGAGCGAATTTTCAGCGGCCTGGTGCCTAAGCATTCTTGGCCAGGCTGCTAGGGCAACGAACGTTCTGTTTCGAATAGTGGCCGCGAGTCAGATAAAAGCCGTCGAACTGTATGTGTAATGATGACTTATCTCCACGTCGAACTGCCTCAGTTCTTGCTTCTTGCACGCTCCAGTCGGCGATCCCTTTTACGAACGGCGCAATCCATTCAACAATATTGATCCACTGAGTGGAACTGACGTGATCCAGACCAAGAGTCCCGAGAATTTTGTGGTAATCTTTGAAATATTGCCCATTGACAAGGAATGAAAGAGCAACGAGATTACGGATTACAGATCTTGGACGAGTTGTGGCCTTAACGACAGGAATGCTACTCTTCAAGTTGACTTTTTTCCCACATCGACTACATTCGAACTCGAACTCATCAACTGTGTTTTGTTTTACCGAACAAAATTCGAATTTAGTTTCTTTTTCACAGTCACAGTGTTGTAAATTACTTAAATTACTGTTAACTAAGTTCTCAAGCGAGGCTGATGTTGTAAGGAGAAGTTGTCCATCACAAGCTTCGAGCTCACCATTATCAGTCAGGTTTTCTATCGAGTGCTTAGCACTTTTGATGTAAGAATGAAATTCTTGTGATAGAGTTGCTTTCAAGGATAATTTACAAGCCTCCTTGCTCACTGTCTGCTGCTCCATGCTGTCTTGGGAGAGTGGCTGCAATTTAGTGGCCTCGATAGCTTCGTTTATTTGTGTTATATCTAAACAGTTGAGTTTCTCAGGTTCGGAAGGACATTTCACGGACACAGGTTCACAGGATTGCACAGTTTTATCATAAGAGATGTCAGAGAGCTTCGGAGCGGTCAAAAAGGCCGCGGACACAGAGTTTCCTATGAAGTTTCCAGGTGATGACAGCCCAATACTAATTTCAGTTTGTGTCTCTGCATCTTTGAGATTTCTATTCCCAACCTGACACTGGAAATCTTTAACTGTCACCTTTTCAAGATTTCTCTATCGACATGCAGTCATCGATGCGGCTTTCCGTTTACTTCCGTACGTGGATGACATTTTCAGGCAGAAAACTCAAGTTTCAAAAATTAAGGCACGACTCACATGTTGTAAACGTAAAGCAGAAAATTAATTAATAAAAATGTAAACAAAAAGTTTTTCTTGTGTTTGTTGCAACGAAGTAAAAAAAAGTTACCGGCGACTTAAATCAGCGACGGGCCGGCGCCGAAAAAAGCGCGCGAAAATCTTTTGGCTGACCGGAAGTGAAATTGCACTTGGGTAGCAACCGTGTATCTTGGCAACGAGATACTTCAATGGGCCCTTAAAGGGTTTTCGTACCTTCGTTTCTTTTTTCTGTCAACTTTGTTGCGTTTTTCACTGTAGGCAAGATGATTTTTCCAAGCTGAAAGGATGTAAACGAAAGCTGTTGTACATGAGAAATACTGTAGCAAACAAAACCTACGATGCTGTTTTCAACAGCTGCAAGCCCAAGTTGTGAGTATGTGTGTTTAGATCGAAAAGTCAACAATTGGCAGAAACACTTCGATTACCGCTTCCTCCGCTCGAGGAAAATGTCTCGAAAATCAAATCTTGACACTGAATTACTATCTATTTTAGTGACAATGAAAAGTGAGCGTTTAACGGAATTTCTGTTTTGGCGTCTTACCGCTTCCACCAATCGGTCAAGCGCTTTGTCTTCCGGCCCTTTCTCTTCTCCTCCACTTGATCCACTACCGTCAGCTCCCAGAAGAGTTAGTGCCTCATCCTCTCGCTCACCGTAACTGCCTTTCTCCAAATTAGCTGTAATTAAGGAAGGGTAATTAATAGAGGTCCAATTTGCGTTCGAATGATGCAATCCCTTAGCTTTTGACCGAGCGCCATTAGAAGGCAAGATCTTGACCGCGCGCCATTCGAAAGCAAAATCAAAGCAAAAAAACCTCTCTGAATTGCCCAATGAAGAGCCTGTGTGTAATCTACAAATATAAATTAAGCATATACTCTACATGGAGCGACTAGGTATCAGCAGCAATTTATTCCAATAACAACGTTCGCTACCCTTCAGTTGCTAAACTGGCGCTCTGTAAATTGTGCTTTGATCGGTCAGACATTTTCCTACTGCAGAACACATGGTGGCCTGGGTCAACCAAGTACTTTCCTGAGATCACGAAGTAGTGCCATGCCCTCAACTCTCTACAACATAATACTCGATATGGAATTCTACTTTTTGCTGTTTTTGACTGAATATGTAAGAAACTTAAGCTAAGTTTGTCAGGCTATCTGCTGGTCTTCGTTCACGCGCCAAAATTGTCGAGCGATTAGTCTCCACAAAGTTCCCTTCAAGCAACTGAGATGTCACTGACCTTGTTTCGAAAACGCAACGTTGATTGCCACCAAGGCCTGGAAGATGAAAAGAACTGAGAGAACTGTCCTCATTTCTGCAAAAGTTGGCTAAGTTTCGATACGCAGAAGTCAGTCCTGGGCTCTCGTCTCAGCAAGTAGAACTTCGCTAAGACTGAAAATAAATTCACCTTAAGTTCGCTTCTATGCAAGGGAAAATTACGTAACACTTAACACGTTTGTTCATTGCCAATTGTTGGTGAAGAGAAAGAAATCAAGAACTGAAGAAAACAATTTTTTATCGAAAACAAAAAGCTAACGTCCCACTGCTTTCTCGCACAACATTTGTCGGCAAATGCACGAACGACCTTCAATATGCATGTTTGGTCGGATTTACCAGCAAATATCTTTAGATGCTGACTTTCAACCACAGCATCTCGTTCGCTCCCCATATGCATTCGCTGAAGCAAAGAGAGCTTTTCTTTGCTAATTAACACTATGTTGGGATTCAATACTCCGGAGTATTACATCACTCCATTCAAGCGCCTGGGCTTTTCATTAACAGCTCTCTATGTTCCAGTAGCTGATTATGTGACGGTCAATGATTGTTTCCAATTGGTTTTATTTAAATTATGAATTTATCTCGAAAGGTTACCAACTCTTAAGAGTTTATTCTTTCTGATTTTATATTACCTTATAGCAAAATTTTAGCACATGATTGTCAGATTTGATTCAAGTGAGGTGAGAACAACAAATTTGCTTCATATATTGTAAAAAAAATGCATAAAAACACGTAAAAACACTTTTTTTATCTACCCGGATAAATAAGCATCAACAAAAAAATAAAAAATAAAAAAAATTCCTTTTCAATTTATTCGGCTGAGTGACGATAGCTTTTGAAATAAGTGTAAAAAGTTACTTAATTAACAGCAGATAAAAGCTAGTGAAAGCTTCCGTCCACTCGTGTTCTTGGATTTAGTTGACAGAGCATTGGAACCTGTCACTGTGTTTTCCAAGCTTGAGCGCGACGACAGAAGCATGAAGGGTTTCGCTGCGATTATTCTTTTCTTCTCTGCGGTTGCAGCAATAAATAATTTCGCTGGGCTTCCACTGGAAAGGTTTCAACAAGTCAACCTCCTTCTAAGCAGTAGGTATCAACCTATTTCCTACTGATCTTGGTTACTTTTTCCACGTAATTAGCGCGTTCAGTTTTAAGTCTCTCAAGATTCTCGAACTGAAAGTCTTTACAAATTACCAACGCTGATTTTTTTTTTATTTCTCCACTAAACAGTATGAATTCATTTCATGATGGAGTTTAAATTATAGTAAAGAAGGTTTGGAAATTTTGAAGTTTCTAAAAACACGTCTTCGATGACGGTTGTAGCGCGAGGATAATTTGACTTGAAAAATACAAATTCATATTTCCTTTAATTCACTATACTATGATTTGAAAGGCAAAATATATTGTGTTCTATCGCATTTACCGCAAAGGAAGAGAAAAATCTTTTGATTAGTTTTGTTTTTAACTTCTGATTAAGAGTCGCCGTAGAAGAAGAGTAGCACTTGCAGACTGGTGCTCTCCCAAAAAGCATGAACTTTTGCGGGAGGTCGCGAATTGACTCACGTGGGCCGAATCCAGTTAATGAAATTAATTGAACACGCAGCTGCTTCCGTATCCCCTGAAATTCTTGCATGTCTCATTAAGTTAATTTCTTATTTACAGCCAACCATCTTGTTGCCGCTAAGCCATCTAAACAAGACTCGGCACCTGGACTCGGTGGTCGCCTTAAAAGTGTTCACCTTAATGATTTCCTCCAAGACAACGGCTTTCTCAGGGGAGCGGCTGCAGTTAACCCAGGCGAAGACAAGGAAGACAAAGAATCAGTGGAGAACATGGCTAAAGTGGTAAGAAATTAAAAAAACACACTTGATTAAACGTCTGACAGTGCGATCACCATTTTGCTTCGAATTTTTTCCTCCCAACAAAGGTCGTCAAGAGCTGAACATGCATGCACTGAGCACAATTTAAGATTTGTTACACTGACGGTAAAATATCTGGAACGAAGCTAGAAATAGGCAGTGTAGCACTTAAGAAATGTACACTCAATAGTTACCAACTAACAGTCTCTCAAACCAGTGCGGCATCGAGACTAGTATTTCATACTTGGCCGTGTACATTGTCAGGATGAAAATGAAAAAAAAAGTTTTATATATATAGGGCTAATATTTGCTTTTTACACTCGTCCCAATATTTCAGTGGACGGAAAATCATTAAAATATTCATGTTTTTTTTTTATTTAATTTTTTTATGGCAATCTCTTGATGAAAACTCCTTGCTGCTATAAAATCAGTTACACGCTTAAAAGGTGTTGTCGTTGATCAGAACACAGCAAAATCTCAGATGCAGTACCTCCTCATCTTAAAGATGTACTGCAACAGGGATTTTGCTATTTTGATCCCACAGTGCCTTTTTAAGCGTGCAGTATCGTTGCCACTGTAACCATCAATCATTGTCATTCATGAAAAATAAGCTCTTTTCATGCAAATGCCGTACAATTGTTCTAGTCCCCAGAGTACCGTGTATTGTTGATATTGCTAATGGCATTAGTATTGTAGACAGTCCTGTACTTCAAGTCTAACGATAGTTGATTCTATTACAGCTGCATATGGTGATACCGGCCATAAAAGAACTGAAGAAAGTCAGAGACAACGAGACAAGAAGTAAATTCTTAATTTTTCTCTTTTCTCATTTATAACGCAGTTTTGAAGAAAATAAGATCGATGTTAACAAACCATGGCAGAAATTCGATGACATCGCGCAGGTGTAAAAACAACAAAATAAACGCTTCAAGAACATTTTCACAAGTTCTTTCCACTAACTTAGAAATTTCAAACTAAGTCGTATCCGGCATGAATGAACCTTAATCAAAACGTTGGCCGTCTTTTCTCTTTTACAGTGTCCCAGTTGTGGTACTAGTTTTTGAGTCTGCGAATAAAAACAAAAACAAAACACAAAACGTTAACCAGAACAGTGCATAGTGATATACATAAGGAATCTTTAGCAGGCAACAAAAATTATAGCCATGGAAAAAAAAAGACACTTAATCTACTTTTCATCACTAAATTCCTGTAATTATCGGTGGTTTCCATTTTTGTTTTAATTTAACAGACGAAATTTATGCTAGGCCTGCATGTACTAAATTCATGATAGCCGATTCAAATGAACTAAATCTGCTGAGCGGATCCCCTCAGTCTGTGGTCTGAAACCTTTCAGGACATGCCCAGGAGTTTGCAGCAACACTGAGGCACAGTAATGATGACAATCTGGTGAAGGCTGTGCTTGGAAAACATCTGATGGAACAAGATCGTAAATGCAAAGGCATCAAATTGAAATTCGCAAAACGAGTAAAGAAAGCAGGTAACCCAGTCAAGTTTGAGAATGAATATATGAAAATCATTCAAGTTTATTGGAATTTTTCTCTGAAATATAAATTGACTTACGCAGTTAGCCTAGAGCACACAGAACCATTTCGTCCTGTTTCGTTCACTTACGATTTGACCCACAGGATTTGAGTGTACTTTTTCGAATTAATGATGTTGTAATAAGCCAGTGAACTTAAAGTGATGTGATAAAGGCTATAATTTGTCCAGTTTCCTGTAAAAGTAAAACAAGGAATCGAATTAATTAGTCGGAATCAGCCCCAGATAGGATAGAACGTTCACATACAAAAAATTCTTACATGCGTACCTTCATGAAAGTGACGGTGGTCAGAACTGGTCAAATAGCTTTTTTCTTGATCATTCGCAGACTGCGAGCTGTACCTCTTTCGATAGTGGGGAGCTCACGCCAATAGCACGGCGAGACTGGCGAAACCTGAAGTGGATACGATGAGGGGAGCCTGGAGGAGAGACCGGAGGAAGGAAAGGGCCTTAAGAAAGGGCCCCCCTTTCCTCGAAACTTTCTCCAGTCTCCTTACGCTCATTTCTCCTGGTCCCAGTCTCGCCGCCGCGCTTTTGATGGATTGCGCTTCGATTATCCAAAAACCGACTGCCAGCGGTCTAGAACATAATCAAAGCGAAGAATGACCATTTATAATTATTATCAATAAATAAATAAATCTACCTTCCTTCTTTCAGGTTTATTTGACAAATTAGGCCCCGATGATTTGGACTTCACAGAGGTGATGGCAAAGGTTCTGGAAGACGCCGATATTAGTGGAGCAGGTACAAGAAATGGCAATCGGTACAATTAATTCAGTTCGGAAAGCCATAAACGCAAAGCCCAGATAGCTCAGTGTTTGTGAGACAACTTAGTTCAAACTGGGAGCTACTGTCAAGTGGCAATTTTGGTTTGAGAAAATTTTTGGTAGGAGAAATGGCAGTCGGTACAATTTATTTCGGAAAGCCATAAACGCAAAGCCCAGATAGCTCAGTGTTTGTGAGACAACTCAGTTCAAACTGGGAGCTACTGTCAAGTGGCAATTTTGGTTTGAGTTGATTGACTCAACTCAAACCAAAATTGTCACTAAACTTTATTACTAAACTCGTGAATTCTTTACTGGGGACCAGACCTTGGATAAAATATTTCTATTCGCCTTTTTAATTTCTGAGTTTATCATAGGTAAACATCGGTTAAATAGATGAACGGTCACAGCCTAAGACGGAGACATTCAGTGCATCAACTTTGTTTTCGCTCTGTGCTCGTTTACTTTATGTACAACAACAACAACAACAACAACAATGTATTTATTTAAAGAAATATAAAGTTTACAATACTTCATGTCCTGCAAATAGCTATAATGCTAATCTAGGCAGGACAAGACTTTAATTTAGGCGTTATTAAATTACAAAAACAAAAGAGAATTACAAAGGCATACAGAAAGAAAACACCTTACATATAAATTCAAGTACAAGGGATTTTGTTATTTGAAAAAGACTAAAATTACGACTGGAAGTATATACAACATATCAGGTTAACTTCACAAAATATTCTATTAAATGATTAACATTCAAATAATTATCTTCATTACCTAGAACATTAAGGAGTAGTGATTTAATTTTTTTACGAAAATTAGAAACTTTAAGAGTCTTGACAGAAAGTGGAATAGAATTCCAGATAGACACACCAATTCTAGTAAAAGATTTTTTCATTTTTTCGGTTCTAGTACATATCCACTGACGCTATTTCTTTCTCCTTGAAAGACGTTTTCGAGGTATTTGTCCACAAGGTTTACGAACATGGAATTTCCAGTGACCCAGGCGTTGGCGTCATATTGGCCATTGGAGGTCTTGTAGCTGAGGCAGCTTGCGATCCCAAAATGGATGGTATACTAATTACGTTTTCTCCCCTATTTACTCACATGTAGATGATCTTTATGCAAGCCAGCCACCCGCTCAATAAACAAAAATGAATGTCCATGATATCGGTCGCTATAGCTTCTTGTAAGAGCTTCACCCTCCCCAGATGTTCACGTCGAGGGGATCTACGCTTCATTGCTATGATGTTTTCTTCCTCATATTGGTAAACTTATAAGGACGAATTGTACAGTTAGGCACCTCAGACCTAATTTGTTAGCCACGATTTGAGTCGCCATTCACCTCGAGTTAAGCGTACAAGTAGTTCGATTGCAAGTTTTTGCCTTGAATTTGAATTCAGCTTAACGCAACGTAAATGTATTAAGAAAATTTGATTAACTAACTTTTTTCCATCGCTATAATTTGGAGGCTGTGTCCTTTTGATACTTACGATTCTTCATGTACATCATCATGCACTGTCCTGGTTATTTAGGACTGGTCAAAGCCATCGCCGAAGAAATAGAGACGGGCGACCCGGAGGGCAATTTTGAGGCCAGTTTCGCCGACAAAATAATTGGTTTCATCTATTCCAAGAAAAACCGACGGTGTACCGGCAGTAAGTCTTCTGTTTTGTTTCTTTCGAGTTAAAGCCATGGCACAATTTGCAGTTAATTACCCTGATTCCTTTTAATATTCGATTTATTATAAATTATACATTTGCCATACTGCCAAGTCGATGTCAAATTTCAATTAATCTCAGT
>JAEMWC010000303.1:267500-365000 GCA_016490735.1 Pachyseris speciosa | reverse complement strand
CCAGCACGCTGAATACAAAGAAAAGAGGCCTCTGCTAGCAGGGAAGGACAAGAAGTAAGGGGGCTTTAGTTTACTTGAACTTGCAACAATACAGAAGCTTCGAAATTTTTTTTCACCAAACCAAAAGTACTCGTGAATTACAGTATATTTAACAATAAAATGCGTCCTCATCTTTTTTTTTCATAGTGAAACTTGTGCGGTATGCTGTAGAGACGGTCTTGGACGTAAGTTCCGTTGTATTTTGCTATTAAGTACTGTTTGTACATCGTTTCAGTGGTGTTTTCGGACTGCATAAGCACGCAGGCCTATCAAATTTTTAAATAGCGCGCTCATCCACCGAAAACTCGTTCCAATAATGTTACATTAACTTATCCGAAACATCCATTTTCTTTTCCTTTTGTTAAAAAGAATTGGTCTCCCACGTAGTTCATATTGAGCGTTGTTCCGATTTCAAGGCGAATTATATCTGCGTCTCGAGATGGTTCCATGGAAGGTCTATAACCACCATCCAAATTAACTATAATAAAATAAATTTTTAAAGGAAAATGTACAAATCATGGCCGTCAAGAGTGAAGCAAAGGGAAAAGTTAATAAGTCAGCCCGGCATTACTGACTATCTCATTTGAATTTTATTTTAACAGGCAATTCGACTCGGAAACAAGGCGAAAGAGCTGGAAAAACTTTCCCATATCCGAGCAATGGGTATGTAACTTTATTTTAGCCTGACAGGTGCGGCTAAGCCTGTCTCCTTTTTGAGGCCCGCAAAATAGGATAATGCCGTCCTGTACAACGGTAATAATTTCATTATTTCTGGAAGGTTTATTTACATATATGCAGTCGATTTTTACAAGCCTGAAAAAAGTCCAAATTAACCCAGAAATAAGATCAAAAACAACAAAAATGCGCTAGTTTGGTATATAAATTGTAGTTATATATTAGGTGGTTGGTCGCAAACGTTTTCGCCAAAAAAAAAACGAATAAAATCCGACTTTTGAAAAGCATATCTCTCAGAATCCTTTTTCCATGGAATGTGTAGTCAAAGGCCATACCAAATTGCTGTCTGGGAGCAGAGACGGGCGGTCAATTTTTTTTTTTTTAAGTTGTCTACAATGTTACAACAACCTAAAACCACGTTTCAACTTGCTCAGATACACAGGGATCTAAGTTGAAATGTTAGTTTCCATGTAACTGCAATCAAGAGGATATTAGGAGGGATCAAGGAGGCAGTCCAGTTGAATTTTGGGAAAATAGGGGAAATTGAGAATGAAAAGATAAAAGGGTACAAATACACACATAATCCCGTTTGTCTGCTAACGGGATCAGGGCCACCTTCTTGTGGTGGCGGACTGTCTGGTCTTTGACAACTAATTATTCACCTACCCAAATTTAATGGAAAGGTTTTCCAAAACCTGAAATTCTCCCACCTGTCTTAATGAACATCAGATAGAACTTTCCTGAGTTTAGATCATTAATTCTTGAGCTGCGTTTCAGTACTTATTGATTGACAGTTCGATGACTTAGGCCGAAATCCAGAAATCCAAAATGATCAATCCGAGATTTGCTGTTGGAAACTCATGAAGTAATTTAACATTGCCTAGTACTTCGAACATACATTCCTGTACAATCTTTCACCCCTAGTTTCACTTAAATGTGATCAGCCTTTCACGGTATGGAGGCCCAAACTCAAACGGTTGGTAGCCCAAACTCCCTCCGCCAACATCTCAAATATCCAGAGGCAAAAAGGTCGCTCACTCTCGTCACTTTACTTGACTTTTGGCCTATAATACTTACAGGGCAAGACAAGTTAAAATTGAGTGCGCTGATTTTTTACAATAAACAATACCTTTTCTTGTTCTGAGATCACGTTTGATATTACAGTGTTATTACGGCAGCCCCAATGTGGCTTGGTAGTTCAATTTATTTTCTTGAAATATATCGAGGCCATAATGCATCGAATGTACACCTAAGAAAACAATACCGTTCTAATGTCCACTTGGGGAGGTATTTCCCTCAGAGAACCTTGCTAAAATAAAAGGTCTCCACTTTATTGAGAGTTTCAAGAAACATGGGAAGCCATAACTGTGCGCTTCAATAAAGTTGACTGTATATGCATATTCGAGATCAATGATAACATCACTCCTTGCCTTTCAAATCTGATACCCTTGTTTTATTTCTCCCGTTTCTAGCTTTGGCAACTAAGGTTGGAGCACTAATGAATGCCAGCCAGTTTGACTTGGCTAACAAGGAAGTGGGAGAGTTTGTAATGGCAGAGATCAGAACAGCTATCCTTGTCAAAATCACCCTTCACAAACGACTGCAACCCAAGCCAGAGCCTTCCCCTTCAAAACCCAGCGCCAGCGAAATAGAGAGGACCCTCTTTATTGAAGAAGAAGCAGACTTAGATCGACTTCACGAACTGGTTTCCAAAAGACACCCCGGCTCAAAACAAATAGGTACGAAACTGTTCACGCTTCCGTTTGGTTTTGTTTTCTTCATGTTCAAGACACGTTTATGATGGAAGAAGTAGTACACAGATCGATCATTTGTAGATAAAACACAAAAATTATGCTCTCTTAAAAAGACCATCATTTTCTCCTTCTGTCAAGTTTCTTGTTTCATTTGCATTTCTGAAACGATGCCTTGTTTTGGAAATATTCTGGTGACCTCTTGGTATTCTAATCATTTTGAATCGATATATCTGAACCAATAGATAAATTATAATTCTTCGGTTCACAAACCACCACTTTCAGAACATTTTTGTTTATGCAGCCAAACCCTGCTGAATTCACATATTTATGCAACCAAACCTGCGGATTGTTGTGACAATTCAAACATTTAATTTTCATAGCTTCAGATTTCGCGTCACATGCATGACTATTCTTTGATTGCACCTGACGTCACGGCGGCCATGTTGGTGGAAAGAACAATAGCGAAAACGTCTTTTGGGAATTTGACTCTATTATTATGCAAACCTTGAGCTACATTTTTCTATTGTTTTGGCACCAACATGGCCGTCTTATCACGTGAGTGCAATCAAAGAATTCGTACTGTTTAATTTGTGGTTGTGTTTTTCTATCTTTCAGGTGTGACACGAAAAAGGACGTCACGATAATCAAAGATATTAAATATGTGCATGACGTTAAGCTAAGTCACTCACTGTTCGTGCACACATTTTTTCTACAAAAGAAAAAAAAGGATCTTCATGGAAACGAGAAAAAAAGCACCCTGTATCATATTTCCCGAAAGTTACATTATTCAATAAATACAATTCAGTGTGAAATGGATTGCTTTGGAATTTGCTTGTGGTATATGTGAAGATAGGTTTGACCTCGTGCGGCTCGTGTGACTCAACGGGAAATTAGTCGATTCAGCGAACTTGACAAGTCGTATGCGGAAAACGAAAATTTGGTTTCTCAACAAAGTTGATAATGTAAATTGGCCACCGTACGGGGATTCGATTAGCTGACGTTTCGAGCGTTAGCCCTTCGTCAGAGTGAATCGAGGAATTTTGGGTTGTGTATGATTTATATACAGAAAATGGAGCTACGCTATTGGTGGTAACATGGTAACGTGAAAAACAGGAATAAATTAATTAAATGAAAAGCACTCGTTGATACCATGGGGATTAAGAGTGCCAATTTGAAGGATTAATTTTTGCTCGAGATTTTTACGGCTTTCCGTGGTACCTTGATGTAGGGAAAGGCCGGAGATTGACATGTGTTGTTTGGAATGGCTAGGGAGATTAAAATGCCGAGCGACTGGTTTGGATGCATCTTTGTCATCTTTCTCAGCATCACAAAGATGTTCTCGGAATCGGTCACCTAGTCGTCTCCCTGTTTCGCCGATGTATAACTTTTTGCATAATGTGCAGGTTATAGATAGCATTTGCGGAGGTGTACGTGAAACGATCAGTGATCTTAACAGATAGCTTAGGGCCCGATATTTTGTCAGTGTTTTGAATGAAAGAACAAGCTTTGCATCGCGAGCGCGCGCATTTAAAAGTGCCAGGTTGTTCAGTTGTTTTGAATGCGCTTCTAACTAGAAAGTTACCTACATTTGTATCGTGTTTGAATGAAATCAGTGGTGGTTGCGAAAAGATTCTAGCAGTTTCTGGATCATTTTGCAATATCTTAAAATTAAGAACGATGGCTTTAACTGGGTTATTATGAGGGTGAAATGTGAGGGTGAATGGAATTCACCACGGAAAAGTACCGCGGAAAGCCGTAAAAATCTCGAGCAAAAATTAATCTTTCAAATAGGCACTCTCAATCCTCATGGTATCAACGAGTGCTTTTCATTTAATTAATTTATTCCTGTTTTTCACGTTACCATGTTACCACCAATAGCGTAGCTCCATTTTCCTATGAGGCTAAAACAAAACCTGGGCGAGAAAAAAGTGGCCGCGCAAAATCTCAGTGGACGTGAGAGGAACTAGCGGCGAAAGAGGGATTCCTCGTAGTCTAACAACAACAAAAGTCACAACAAAAGAAATAATAGAACTACAGGGAAATTTCCTGGCCTGCTACAGCAGAGCAAAGGAAACTCAGAATAACCTTATCTGTTTCATGTATTAATTTGTCCTACAAAGATGGGCGAAATAACCACAGCTAGAAATGCAATCGCAAGGTCTTTGTGGCTATCGATTTTCATCGATTATAAGGCCAATTCATAACTATGGATTGATTATTATCGATTACTAATCAATAACCGATTTTTATCGATTGGGTACGCCGAAAAGTGCTTGTAACAAACGACAGTACTAAGTAAAGTATGAAATTCTAGCTTTAAATTCAAGGAAATTTTAGTTGAGTAATACCAGCTCTAAAGGAATGTTTGTTTCTAGGAATATCTTTGGTTTGCACAAAATAGGGAGTAAAAAATCACAAATTCGAACTCATTACCGTGACGAGCATTCAATTTACAACACGTGTATTCGCGAACTTTGATCAGCGTGTTAAAATATAATTACACATCAACTTTTTGTTAACTTTCAAAACGATCATGAAAATGGGTTCACAGCCACCTTAGATTTTCGCAAAATGGCAATGAAGTTCTCAGTTAACTGTCCAAGAATAAATTAAATGAAAACTGGTTCACTGACCAAGGCTGAGAAATTAAGACATGACATTTCAAAGTTGCGTTTTAAGAGGATTTCATCGAATGGTGTGCTTCCAAGACGTCTTTGGATGCAAACGTGCCTTCCCTGGAATAGGCAAGATATTTGCCAAGTTGTCAAAAGCATGGCCTGAGCCTCTGCAAAGCCAGTAAAAACACGAGGTTTCAGCCAGTTGTGTTATCTTAATTTACTTCCCAGGAAACCAGCATTTTTTCCGCATTGAAGACCTCTTTCACCTGCGTAACAATACTTACCGGAGACGTGGGTCAGCCTCGGGGCCGCAGTAAAATAAAATAGCTACTCGTTCATATTCATTTTATTATTTTTGAATAAATCAAATCGCACGTTTATATAGATCTCAGTTATACTGTGTAAGGCCAAAAGGGAACTTTTTTCAGAAACAACTGAACGTCTATCTGTAATGTACTGCACAGTGCGGTACATTGTGTGGGAGACGCTAGAATGATTTTTTCCGCATTGCAACTGATGCGTTGTAGACAGTAAACAATAGCATTCAAAACTATGGCCTGAGGTCACATCAACAATTCGTAAGGTATTCAAAGATCAAAATATGAATTCTCCTTTCGACTGTGCATTCCAGTCCGTTTTGAGAACCGATTGGTAACCAGTTCCGTCAATCGGCAGGGACTATTGATGTCAGTTGATGAGGACCTATACTCTCCTTACCCCATCGATTTCACGTTGTGTTGATTAATGTGTTGAGAAACTAATTACGGATCTTGCAATCAACAGAATTTAATTTAAACTGAAGCTGCTTATAGCGCATTAAAAGTTCCCAAGCTCTCAGTCGCTCCTAGGCGTGTTCACAGCTCGCTAACTGGAAGACAAGAAGCATGAAGGCAATCTTTGCAATTCTACTTTTCATATGTGCTGCTGAGGGCTTGTCCCTTCCTCGTCCAGATGGCCAAACTAAACTCAAACGCGTGCTACAAGGTAAATATACCACTTTCTTGTTAGTATTTATATATATAATTTCTTCTTGATATTAGTGGTCCTGGCAATATGAAATTATTTCATTATTTAGCAGTTACGTAGCAAGGACGGTGCAGATTTCTTGAGTTTGGAAGAGTAAAATTTCGGTCGGTATTTCGAGGGATTTTACCTGATATTTAGCATCAACGAATTCTTAAATTTGAAACGAAATCAAAGAGCTAAATTCTAGTAAAATTCGAGACAATTCACACCACACGAAATAGCAGGCTTCTGCCTATTTTTGCCGCCGTCTGTAACCAGCGCTCATTTTCTAGCTAGGAAGATCAGTGATTACTTTTCGGATAGGATAATTTAGGTGTAACCTTACGCAAGGCATGAAAAATGCGATTTTAATTTGTCGATGAGTTTAAAACCTCTACCAATTGAATAATTTATCGAATTACTTACCTCTCCGCAAAAGATCACGGAATCCAGTTTTTGCGCGTTCAAGTTGAAAAAAAAAACGAAATTTTTAACAATTTTGGATGTCGTCTACAGGACCTACAGTAATCATGATTAGAAGATAATGCTTTCCGGACTGAACTTCAGAGAAATGTTCAAAACAGTAACTAATATTTGACAGACCATAAAATTGTTCTTGCACCCTAAAAGAAAACATCAAATTACACCTTGAGACTAGGAACAAACCATGAGTTCCACTGATATTTTTAATAAACACTTTCAGTTCCTTCCTAGCCAGGCTCGGCCAAATATAATATAAATTAAGTGCGTACTAATAGTACTAATGGAGTATTCTTTGATAAGACTATTTGAAGTGACAGTAGAAATAGGATAAAATGAAATACTCGATCTTTAATGAAATCACCAGGACTATTCTTGGAAACAACGAGGAATTTTTCGAGGAGAATCATTACGGCAAGCATTGTTCAGACCAAAAAATATATATATTAAAATTGGGTTGCTTTTGCCGATTAAAAACTTTATTGAGAATAGGAGGGCAGTATACATGGCGTAAACACCGACGAAACGTCTCTACGGGACACTATTTGCATTTTTTGCGCATTTTACCGGTCATTGAACATCTCGATTAGCGTGTCTTTAACAATCACATTACTGTAAACAAGAGACATGGCGTGAGAAGTGGCGTGAGTAGTGCATGGTTGGCCTTTGCCGATAAAATGCTGTATTGACAACAGCAGGGCAGTATACGTGGAGTGGACACCGACAAAGCGTCTCTGCGAGGTATCATTTGAATTTTTTCCGCATTCTGCTGGTCATTGAACAATTACTGATTAGCTTGTCTTTAACAAAAACATTACTTTAAACTAGAGACGCGACGTGAGAAGTGGCGAGGGTGTAGCTGAGAGAGAGAGAGAGAGAGAGAGAGAGAGAGAGAGAGAGAGAGAGAGAGAGAGAGAGAGAGAGAGAGAGAGAGAGAGAGAGAGAGAGAGAGAGAGAGAGAGAGAGAGAGAGAGAACGCTCGATCTTACCAAGGACTCTTCGGCTCAGAAGTAAGGTGCTGTGGTGGTCTCTATGGACGTCCGAATCGATATTGCAACAATTGAAATATTTTTATGCTCGGACAATATAAACAATTTAATTCAAGCAACAGAAGTTCTAATGATTCCTCTAGCTAATTTAATCCTCACTATTTGTCTAGCGGGTATAGTTTATGCGAGGTTGTTTAAAATCAGGGTTGCCAAGCAACCCAAACAGAAATTGGCGCTTTCTAAAGCACTGACGCACTGATGCATTCGAGGTTATTAGGCATCCATGCTTACGGCTACAAGACCATAGACAACCGTGCGCAGATCGCCATGAGATTTGTTTGAAAATCAGTTGAAGAGCCACAGACTGACTTTCCCTGCTTTCCTCCGTTTTTATTGCCGCCCTAAATGGGTGCTATCATTCGAAACTTCAGCTCTCCAACCTCTTAACGAGACCGAGTTAAGGTGCTGTGGTACCCTAGACTACTTTTTTCTCCAAAATCAACCTCATGCAGAATCGAAGAAACCACCATCATGCAATTCGTTGCCATGAATATGACAAACACAATGATGTTTGAGTCTCTTATTGCCATGGAAACAGAACAAGCTTTTGTCAGATGCCTTTAATACTGCCTCCTCGGTAGCAAGAAAGAACAGCAAGAAACATTTTTTTTTTACAACCTATGTCTGTATTGGTCTATGCAGTGAACTAAACTTGTGGACTGACTTTGGTTATTTGCAGAGAGAAAAATCATCATAGTTTCACTTTGCCAAAACTGGGTGTTTTAGCCTATACATACTAATATATATAGATTTAGCCAAGCCTAAAAGCGGAGCTCCACGATTATTATTATATTTTTACTGGTATTGAGCAACTTCGCACGGCTTTCGTTGTGCCAATATTTTATGTTAAGAGCAGTCAACAGGAATCGACTGCGGTTCAAAATCCTCATACAAAACTTTGAAACATTACAATAAAACAATACACGACGCGTATGTTTGTTCGAAAACAAATTTAACAATCAAAAAACGATCACACATTTTCATCCAACATCGTGTTTGACCGTTTAGCCACTTCTCTTAACATTGCATTTAAGCTTATTTTTAAATGGTTTTCCATTTTCATCCAACATTTCGCGTTACGAACAAATGTTTGATCGTTTAGCCACCCCAACCAACAAAGCGTGCACAGCGCGTAAAAAGCAACCATATGAAACAAACAACGTCGAAATTTCAGCGATAATACACAAAAAATCGTTGTGTGGACTCACTCCATCTGGTGTTTGGTCAAACATTTCTTTATGCGTTTAACCAACCAACGTTATGTTTGACAAACACGATGTTGGATGAAAATGTTTGATCATTTAGCCGGGACTTTAATCTTTTTTTACGAGGACTCATCAATTGCGATTACGTGTTAATAAGATAAGGGCAAACGTTTCTTAACGCTGTTGACGCACAGACGTCGAAAAACAGTCAGCCAAGTGGTGTAAAATACTCGTTCGCTTGCAAGCACAACAACAAAACAAACAACAATCCAACTACTTCTTTGCGTACAACACGAGTAGAGATGATGGTCATTTATGTCTAGTCGAAAGAAAAATACAAGTTTCAAACCTGAACAAAAGTAACAACGATTAAACCAAATGTTATGCTTCAATTTATTTAATTTACTTGTGTTGAAGAGGTTCTTGAAAATACGTATCCACTTTATTAGAAACACGAATCACCAAAAATAGCAAGCGGTTTGTCTAAAGGAAGAACTTATTCCACTAAGTTTGAGCTACTTGTTCCTCCCATTAACTCATTCTTGTCCGGCTCTACAATTGACCTGTCGCTGAAGACAGGTGCTTTGAAGACCTGTAACATTTCCAAATCCCGGACTATGTTTGAAATGAGCCATTATTATTGCCAAATACTGAGTTTCGTAGACTTTATCACTCCGTAAACGTATTAAAAGTACCGACTACCCTTGAATATGACTGTTTATTCTGTTGCAAACCCAAAAAACACTCTAGGACTACACCTAAGATAAGCACATAAAATAAGGTTTGAAGACAAAAAAGCCCTCTTCAAGCTAAAAATCTACATTGGCTGTAAACTTCGACTCACCTTCTTGCAATCTGTTCCAATTTGCCTGCTCACTTCCTTAGCCTGACCTGGGTAACGCTATGTGATTTCAGTTGCTCTCACTAGTCTGACATGTTCGCAGTTGTGACCCAAAGGAATTCTGGGATATACTTGGATAACTGCCGCGTGTTAGTCCGCCAATTTCCATTTCAGACATTTTTAAAAAGTGTCGAGCCACCCGGTCCTGCTGGCAAAATATTGCACCGATTGCATTATTTGCAAGTCAAAACTCGCCAAAATTGCCATGCCGGGTCCCGGAATCTACTCACAGAATGGCTAGGAACACAAGTTCACTTCGTGAATCACCATGACTCGATCGAAACCTTTCGGCAGCTCACTTGGTGTGAAATTGCTTCCCACTTCTGTCTTCTTTCGGAGGATTGCCTCTACCCACCAACCCAGCTTTATGATGCCAGGCAGAGGGCTTTTGAGGTGGAAAATGGCTCGAAAAACACACTTATAAATCAAATACGTACAGATTTGTAGCGGAGTGATCGTTTATAAATAAACGACAGCTAGCGTGACAAGCGTGACATGAAAGATAGAGCCTTCGATGTTGTGGACCAGCGAAATCTCCGTGGTAACCCCTTATATGGAATAACCAGATCAACTTGACCTCAAATCCTCGAAAATTACAGAAAAACAAGCACAAAATGGTGGACAAGAACGAGTTAATGCCGGTGAACTGTTAAGTGACCTTTCTTGGTGAGCTGCAAGATGCGGCGGTAAATTGAAAGCCCTTGAAGCGTTGAATCATTTTGGTTTTCAACTACACAATCCGAGCGCCATGCAAGTGGAAAGCCTTTTTAGCTTTTCCTGAGAAAAATATTTTGCTCTCCCTTTTTATCAGTCGAAAAATTCACCTTCCGGAGTATCTTTAAACTAGTTCCTGATTTTAATGTCTTTTACGCGAAGAACTTGGAAAGAAGATGAAGTTGTTTTGGTCAAAATGAAGAAACCAACTGAATGTAAAATTTCGAGCCACAGAAAGCGCGCGAAAAATTAAGCCTCGTTTTCGTTTGGGTGTCCTACACCTGGCTTGAGCCTGCGGTCCAATCGAAAGCCAGTACCTGGTCAGCGGCCAACTTCAAAAAACAGCTGACCTCGATGACCTTCAAACTTGAGCTTGCGAAAGGCTCACGTGATATTGGTCAGCGGATGCCTTATTTTGACAGGTGTCAATTGACCATAACATGAATGTCCGAGGATGTCCAATATCAAAGATGTACGCTGTAAACTAGGTGGTCAACTGGAGTATGGTCGCCATGTGGATTGTTATTATTATTGTTAGGATACAATTAATGGGACATTTCACATCCCGTACATGGAAGGGCGGATGTACGGTCGTACGGTCGAAACCATGGTGCTCCGCTATCAAGGAGCAGTTCAAAATAACTAATTAAGTAAATTAACCCATTGACTACCGCAGGTTTTTACATTTTCGGAGTGATTTTCCACCTATAAACGATGAATAGCAATTCGTGACTCTTTATTTGAACTACCAGGGAAAAGTGGTGCTGTCCTAAGCCACTGGAGGCTCAAGGTTTCTGAAAACGTCATTTTGACGTAGCTATTTTTTATCTGTGAAGCGACAGCAATGGCCCGAGTTCGGTTTGCTTGCGATTTCTGCTAAATTTACAGCCATTTTTCATCTTTAGCGGCTGCCTGATGAGCATCATTAAGCGTGACGGTAGCTAAGAGTCCACTTTCTCAAAGAATCGAGCAAGGTGATGTACTTTGTTGTTGAATTTGGCTTGTTACTCGACGAACTGGGAATTTGGCCGGTCGAACACTTAGTACCTTTGGGACTCGACTATTGATGAATTTCTCGACCTACCGCCACATATTTTGGAATTTCTGTGTACTGAAGATGACCAGGAGCAGGAAATTTTGGCGGTAGGTCGGAGTGGCTGTAGACTTAGTTTATATGTGAAAGAATTGGGGGAAGGAACGGGCGCTGTCAAAAATTCTCGTTAGTTCCCTTGCCGTTATGTTTAACAAGTCGATCGGAACCGGTATTTTCCCAGTTGGTTTAAAGTTTGTTGAAGTCACTCCAACCCTGAAGTCAAATGAAAAAGATGATTTAAACAGCTACCGTCTCATCTCAGTCTTAATTTACGTTGCGCCGAAGACTTTTTGAAAGTCATCAGCTTTATTCTTATTTAAACCAGTTAAATCCTCCAATCAAACGTTGTTGTCGTCCAGAATCGTAGTCATCGCACAAAACGTTTGGTGATAGAACAGTCTGACAAGGAGAGCCCCCATTTACAGTTTTTGCCCATTACCACTGAAATTATGAGGTGAGTAGTTTCTCACTCACCGAAGCTTTGATGGCAGATAAACGATAACCAAAATATTGGGTGCAAATGTTTGATCTAGATCAGGCATTACGAAAACCATGAAACAGCGCTCGCCCCGATTTCCGCTCGTTCGCGCTTCACGCTCGCTCACAAGATCGACGAAGGAAAGAAAGAGGAACCGTGCTCGCAGTCTAGTTGAGAGGCGACAAGGCCTTTTAAGACTACAATTTTTGCTAATAAAGTGAGGCTACGAAACGTCCAGCATTCCAGGATCATTATATTTGGGTCTATTGATTACCACACGCCTAGTGCTTTAACTTTTTGCCTTGACCATTTGAATTCGTTTTTCGAGACAGAGCCCATGTTCGCAGTCCATTTTAGATCCAATCCATAAAGCTTCTGTCTTCTTATCATTGAGCCTAGGGCCAGATAAATTCCCCAAAGCGTCTATAAGGAGTATAGATTCAACAAAGGATTCTTTTGATCCATCCAAGATAACTGTTTTGTTATTTACAAACTAGCTTAATTTAAACTCTATTTCATTTATACCTCCGATTTCTTGTTTCTTTCGGATAGCTTCGGTAAGTACTTCAACGGAGAGGGCAAATAGATAGGGCGACAAAGGGCAACCTTGCCTAACTCCTCTGATAAGTTGAAAGAAGTTACTTGACCAGCCATTATTCAAGATACAGCTTTCAATATCACAGTAGAAGAGACTGATCCACTTTAAAAGCGACGAGCCAAAACCAAAAAGTTGTATTGTTCTGTTTATAGTATCGTCAGCGATGTTCTTGCATTCCAAGAGGCCCGTAAGTATATCCTCGATTGCTTTCTGGATGATCTCGGAAAAGCGCTTTGATTCCAAACATCAAACGCTTGTATCGCCGAAGACCTACGTGGCGGCTGAATTTGGTGATGTGACAGGTCTCTGCTGCCAGCTCTTGTTAATGGTATCCTGACTAAAGGTTTAACTTGGTGAATAATGCCGCTCCGTTGAGTTCTGCAACTGAATCGTCGATCATGGGCATCATGCAGCTGCTTTTCTTGTTTCACAGACTTGTTCTTCTCTCTCATGTCTACGCATATTCTTACTCGGCCAGAGCTCTTGGGGATTACGACGATGGAGCTCACCCAGGGTGTTGGACCTGTCACTGGCTCATTGGTGTCTAGTTCTTCTAGTCCCTTCAACTCCATCTCGACATTTTTTTCTGACATGGAAGGGGACTCAGCGGTGTGGTTTTTCCTTGGGTTTGACGTCAGGGTCTATGGGAAGCTTAATTACTTTCCTAATTACTTTGCCGATTCCTCTAAACAGTCTCTCGAATTCTCCGTTCGCGGGGAACTGAGAACTAGTCTTGTCCGTTTTGACTTAACTGATGATCGTAAGCAAACCTAGCTGTTTAGCACTGTTACAAACAAGGAGACTTCCTGAAGCACTTTTGGCAATGTGCAAGGTTGTTTGGATGCTGCTGACGTTCGCGATTATTTCTGCCTGGATGGTTCCCAGTAGAGCTAACGGTGTCGGTGATCCGTAGGAAAAAACTCCATGCTTGGTGTTTTCTGGAGCTTTTTCTTTATCCTTTTATAATTCCCTGAGTGTGTTCTCATCGATAAAAATCAATTGATGCTCCGGAGTTGACCATCGTTTCCACTTTCTTTGCGTCAATCGTGAAACCGCCGACCGGTTAGCTGACCGCCGACCGGTTAGCTCAGTGGTAGAGCACCGGACTAGCGTGCGGGAGGTCGCGGGTTCAAACCCCGGCCGGACCAACACTTAGGGTCTTTAAATAATTGAGGAGAAAAGTGCTGCCTTTGTAATAACATCTGCAAATGGTTAGACTTTCTAAGTCTTCTCGGATAAGGACGATAAACCGTAGGTCCCGTCTCACAACACTTGTACCTAATAATCTGTGGGACGTTAAAGAACCCACACACTGTTCGATAAGAGTAGGGGACGTGGTTCCCGGTGTAGTGGTCTATCTCTACCTTTCATCTGTCTTTGACTTTCACGTGTGGGTTGGGTGGGTGGGTGAGATCAAATATGGACTGATAGCGGCAGCCAGAGGCGCCTTTACAGGCTGACGTCCGATCTCACCCCAGAGAAGCACTGTAAACTATCCCTGAAAAGCCCGACGGGGAGAGGATAAGTAAGTTTGTAAGTTTGTAACTTTGCATATAGGTTGCGTGTCACTGTCCACTGTGTAAACGTATTCGTCTTCCCCATTAATGTCATGATGCGTGACATGTTTTACCGACTCAGGTTGGTTTGTTCTTCAAACGCTGGCAAAATGGTTTAATTGGTTTGTCATATGAGCTGCACTTTCTATTCTTCGCGAGACAGGAGACTTTGTGAGGGTATGCTCCACCACAGTTCCTACATTTTTCGTCGTGCTTTCGTCACTGGTCACGGTTGCGTGACTCCTGGCGATTTTTGATGGCGCGGCGGCGCTGTTTGTCGTTGGGTTGTGATGGTGTTCCCTTTTTATGTGGTCATACTCTTGTATTTCGCTCAATCCAAGGGCTCTATCACCTCTCATGACACCGGCTAAGTTGAGGTCCTCTCGCAGAGCTTTAATCCGAACGGAGTTTCACTGGCAGTTGAAGATGATTTGTTCTTTGATTTCCTTGTCAGCCTTGTCAGGATTTGCGAAATCAAAGGTCTTTTCTAGGCTTCTCAAACGTGTGTACATGTGGAAAGTGTCCAGAGTGTCGTCATCCTTTTGCTTTGCCTACCGGAAGTTGTATACTTCGTATGTTATGTTGACTTGTGGAGCGAAGAGAGCGGTTATTTTTTCGACGGCCTTTTTGCAATCTTTGTCCTCACCGACATTTTGAAGTGGGCCGAAGATCTCGTCGACCTATTCGAACTCTGGACCGCCATAATGCAGCAGGAGAACCCGCTCTGTAGGTTTACGCTGAAATAAACACTCAAAAAGCACAAGTATGAACGCAACGGTATTTACTGAACGGGCATGATGGTTAGACACAGAGCCTCGTAGACCACGTGGGTCATTTATATAAATGATTGGCAGGTCTCAAAACACTACAGACAAAGCACAGAGTTATGCTCATTTGTCTTTATTGATACATCTTATCACTGTTTACAGCAAGTTAAATTACACTGCCCATCTTTGAATTGGTCGGTTACTCGAAACTTCACTTTATGTTGCATTAAGCTCAGCAGTGGTCGCTTACATTATATTTACATTCTTGGCATCGCAAACATGCTGCTCTCCCATTACGAATAGTTTTTGAACAACAAAACTTACCTAATCTACATATTTTGCATCGTTCGGCATAGTTTTCCCTCATACTTTGTACAATACGCGTGAAAGCCTCCATTTCCTTATGTTTACAACCCTCACTTCGCTTGATCCGAGTCTCCGAATGTGGACTATACTTAAACGCTTCCTCGCTATTTTGTGACCTCCATTTGGGAAATGTTTCAACGGAGCTATCCCCTGCTGCTATCCCTAATCCACTGTAGTGTGTTCGAATGGATAATGAGGCAATCAATAGTAAAGGAAGCAATGCCTTAAAAACTCCAACCTGGGAATAAATAAAAACAAAGAGAACGGTTTGGTAAATAAACAAGACAGGAAACGTATACCTTTAGGGTGATAAATTAATGTTTCTCTCTCTCGTCTACAAACTAATCAAAACACCAAGGCTTTGGACACTATGAAATAGTACCATCGCAACGATGACTTTGCATGAAACATCGACTAGCATTGAACAAGTACTTTAACTAAGAAATTACCTTGAAAACTCTCGTTTCCATCTTCGTTTGCTCCTCGCTCAGAAATTGTTTGATGCCGGTAAAGGTTCAGATGAAATGAAGCTGATTTTCAGCTTGACGCTGAATTTATATTTTTATACGTTCACTAAGCGGAAGCTTGGGAGGTGGGCATGCGTTTTCTAGCATAATTTTAGATCTTGAAGGAAATATATAATAATTTTGGACATTAAATGCAAAGCAACATGCATCAACAGAAAAAAGAATAACTATAATTATTTTATTTTGGGCGGCAGGGATAATTTTTACTGACGTAGTAATACCAGATGGACTTCTGATTGAGCTAAAAGAAGAAAAAAAAAAGGAGGAAGTAAGATCGAAACGCAGGGGACGGTGGGTGGGTGGGTGGGTGGTAGAGGTTGGGGGGGGGGGTTTGCTGGTATTTACTGTGGTTGTTACAAAGGTAGACTTCACGCTGTACTTGGGAGTGGAGATTAGGAAGCTACAAGATAGTGATGACAAATGGAGCGACCGTTGGATCTTGTACTGTTTCTTATTGTCTTTACTGTTTATCTTTACCCGTTTACAATTTTGCTTGCGTTCTGTTTATTCGCTGAAGATTGATGATACCGGCTACTCTCTGTTTAAGCCGTGTATGTTACAAATGCACAACATGTTATGTATACCAGTCTTACGAAGGGAACTTTAAAAAAACTGCCCTAAGCTTCTGGCCTGACATTTTTCTTTCATCTTTTAGAGTTGGTGGTAAATTCGTCCTCAGTAACACTGACAACCTGAGAAGGGTGGGTACCAAGTGTCACTGGATTTCATAAAAGGTGTTGCTAATCCCCAATCACACTTTCCCGCACAAAGTTGCCGCAAAACAAAGATGGATCACTCCCAAAAAATAGAAACTGAAGTTCCTCGTCTTAGCTATCTCTAGCTATGACATTTTGAATTCGGGCGTAATTTTGTAAATTCTGTTGTTAAATCGCTATCATCGTTTAATTTCAGGCAACTTCTATTGTTCTAATTTCCTGGTTTTAAAACCAACATGTTATCCTTAAATTTAAACTCATGTTATTATCCGTGCTGACGTCTGAATTGCTGCTTGAAATTTGGTTAACTTCCTCTGCTCACAAATGAGCAATAATAGGCTGTTTGCACCTGTACTGGGCCAACTGTTTCAATTTGCGTGTGCCATGAAATGAGCGCTTTATTCAGCAGGTAACTTTATGTGTTACAGCGTGGGTGAAAGTGATCCTACATTCTGTAACCCACTCTTTTATGAAGCAAGTAGAACTATAGGGAAGATATTTGTTTACAATCATTTTTACTATTATTATTATTATTTAAATGTTCAAAACGTTAAACAAAAGAATTCTTTTTTTCACCAGCCAATAGCTCTCTGGTTGCAGATTAATAACAATAGGTGACGTCACTGATACCTTTGCTATTCTACATTAGTGAATGAAAGACTCATCTATAGTCTCTGAACATAATTGTTCACGTCAAATACGAAACATTTATTTATGCATGTATTATTCTATAGCATCATGTTGCTTTTGATCTATTTTTTCTCTTCCCCTCTCACATCATGCAAATAAAAACGTTCAACGAGGCTGGTAGAGCAGAACCCTACGTTACGGTAGAAGGAACCGCTCGTCTATCAACTGATATATATTTTTTCAAAGACCAATAATTTCTTGGAATGATTGGCCACTTTGCACTTTGTCGGATCCGGAGAAATTGAGTAACTTCCTAATTAGCATATTGTCAAAGCTACCAATCATTTATCCATTTAAGAGAACACGAAGGGTTGAACTAGCGAGAGGGAACTAACAGGTTCCACTCCCATTTTGATCAGTGATGGGTTAGCTAATATATCATCACGTGTAGGCTAAGTAAAGAAGTTGATGTCTTTCGTAACTGTCAAACTATCTTACTGTTCGATTTTCACAATGTGTTTCTGTTTGCGTTTTGTTCAGTTGGTACAGTGGTATAACTGTCACTAGAAACGATCACATGTGAGTTAGTTTATTTTTATCCTACGCCAGTACAGTATTCGAAATTTATTTCAGCAATATTAGAGGCTTTGAACATCTCTTGAAAAAAAATAAAAATAAAAAATAAAATAAAAAAACAGAAGAGCGGATGATATGATATATATAGTTATATATTTCTGGCTCACTTTCTTTCTAGATTTCCAAAAAGTTTTAAAATGCTTGTGCTAGAATCCACGACGAAAGTTAATAATTTGAATTAAGGCTTTCTAAGCCCCGCATTTAATGTATGTACGTCGTCATATTTTATCTTCGGGTTAATCCTGCATAATTAGTTTCATCAGCTTTTCTAGCTAGCTTTCAGGTTCGCTTGTTTGGCGCTCACCTAATTCAGTCTGATGCTAATGCGGCCGTGGCTCATGAACAGCTGTATCAAAAAAGAGGGGCTGGTACGTGGGAACTGGGACGAGGGTACCTGGTACATCTGGACTGAAAGGCTGGGTTGTAAGGAGCGAGGCTGGGGACGCGAAGAGGCAACATCGAGGACGCACGAGAGAAAGTAGAAAGGGGAGGCGGACGTGAGATTCAGCACGCGAGATAGCCGATTTTGCCTTAAATAAATAGAAATTGTAATTTATGGACGAGACGATAAGGGTATTTTGAAGTTATATTAAGAACCGAAGTAACTAGGAAAGCCATAGGTTTGATCCCTGTTGGGGCAACTCGGGCTATCGTTTTGGTCTTTTGGACCCACAGCATAAGTTCCCTTTTTCTTATCTACATTAGACAAAGGAAACTAAAAAAAAAATAGCGGTAAGAAGCGCTTTTTGACAGTAAAACGTTTTACGATTCAACAATCCCAGTGCAAGCTCTAGCCAAAAATCTGAAGAAAATAATTCAATTTAAGGACTCAAGCAGCTGCAAGATGCTTAAAAGGGCTTCAAAAAAGGATGGCTTTTATGCTGTATATGCGAAACTTCTTGCTAGCCGGTGACAAGGACGGTTGATGATGATGATGGCATTGTAAAGTGTTCAATGTGCGGCCGTTCGTTTCATTTCCTGTTCTTTGAGGAGGCTTTTAAGATCAACGTTTCGTGTTGGTGGTGAAGAAAACAAATTTATTTCACTGTTTTTGTTTTAATCTATAGGTATGGTGCTCCGCTTGGCGGCCCTTCAGGCCGCCGGAGCTCCACTATTAATCTTTCGAATGTTAGAGCGCTTTTCAATTGAGTGTCGTAAAACCAAAACTCAAAACCAAAGCAATTACTCCAGCCAATCACAACAGAAGTAAGCAGTGCAATGAGCCAATCAGAATACGAAGCAATTACGTGTAACCGGCGTAAAGCGCGCGAAAAATACGCGCGTGCAAATCACAATTGGTTTTGGTTTTGCTTCTCATTGGTTGAGAAAGTGGCGCGAGTTTTCCTGGCCAATCACAGAGCGAAGCAATACAAAACCAAAGCAAAACCATAATTACTTTCGACACTCAATTGAAAAACGCTCTATGAAAGAAGAATTAACAGATTGGCTTTATTGTAGTTCATTGTATATAAGGTTTGTCTACCTCAAATTTGGGCCCTAAAAATCTGGTAAAAGTAAAAGCATAAAAAGTAAATAATTTTTGCCATTTACAAATTCAATGCCAGTTTCAAATTTCAAACCTGCATAGGGTCACGAAAAAATTGCTGTGGTCAGGTTTTGTCACCTTTTCCAGCAATATCAGTGCAAAAGTGTTTGTTACATATGAAGCAAATTGAAAAAAATCAAACAGGCATGACAATGCACTTCTCCAGCAAAGTAATAGCATGGAGATGGGATGTATGCAACATATCAGCTCAAAACTAGTGCAAGAATTAAATGAAAATCTTACCTCGCAAACGAGCTGTTTGAACAGATCTTTTTTCAACTGAATCCTTTATTCAGAGAGTAAACATTACAAAACAGCTCTTCTGCTTCCAAATTAAAGTGGAAGTTTGAGGTAAAAAGGCAAACAATAGCTCTCTCAGCTCCCTTTTATCAGCAGCCTCAACCAAGCAGCCAAACAGCAAGAATCTGAACATCTGGGAGATTCCACATATCTTTGAGCGGGAAAGGCTCCTCCAAAACAATTTACCATTTTCTTTTAAGTCTCAGACCAGGCTTCAATCCTACACCAAAAGTCGTTCAGGCACCTTCAGCATTCAACTGATGAAACTTCCGCCAGTGAAGATTGGAGCCCGGTGAGACAAGGCGCATCCGCTTTTAGGCCCCTTGTGCACGAACAACAAACTGTCAGCAGATTCAAGCGAGCGTTCGAACAAAGTTTGTTGTATTCGCAGTGCCAATAAGCGGTTCTTTGGAATTAGCAAGTTTTAAGCCTTCTCAGCCCTTGATGATGAGCTCCGACACCAGCAAATGACCAAAACACAGTAATTTAGGGCAATCTTGACACATTCCAGGGTAGATTCTGCAAATGATTCGGTCGACAAGAGAGTGAATTCAAATGAGCCGAGTATAGCCACTTGACCAGCTGTCATGTTACAAGATGCATAACAATACCCAGTCCTCCATCAAAATGTTTGGAGAAATGAGTTTTAAATACCCCCCCCCCCCCCCCCCCACCTCCCACACTCACTTTTCGTAAAAAATTAATGCCTTCCGTATACTTTCTAGGTACCATAACCACCTTAACATCCAGCTAGCTGATCAAGTAATAGCAAAGGTTCGTCCTCTGCTCCCCAGCACTGAGTGACGTATACCGCAGTGTCTGTAAGATGGGTGACTAAATTGATTGATTGATTGATAAATCTTTGTTGATGAATTAAACCAGACACTTGCAGACCGTACGTGCAAGTTTACATTGCAATAAAAAGAGGAATATCTATAAGTATATTTTTTATTACAACATTAAACTATATAAAGTTAAAAAGACATCTATTTACAAAGCAACGCTTCAGTAAAGCGCTGGCTCTGAGCGAATGCACGTTAACGTAATGATTGATATGCACGTTTGCTCGGTAGAAGATCTGGTAAAGAATGTGCGGTATCTGTGTCTGTAATCTTTCTCCATGGTTGTTTATCCCCATCCTCGGAGACCCAGGGGCAGATAGTCGGGACGGGACAAAGATTCGGGACCAGCGAAAGTTTACAAGACAGTCGGGAGAGCCCCTGGGAACATTTCTTTATCGGACTCGTTCCAGAAGCTATTGAAATCCAGCTTCGTGATTGGGCGGAAATTTTCTGGCAAGGAATTTTTTTCTGCCCAATCGGCGATCAGCTTATATATCGCACTCCTTTCGTGACTCCTTACACCAACAAGTAAGCGGTCAATCTGCTGTCGACCATATTTTTAGTGGTTCCACTTGTCTCGTTCGTTCGACAAATTTATCCTACGAGGAACATTTTGGTGGCAAGGGACCCACAAACAACAAGCAACAATCACTTGCAAGGAACTAGAAAAATCAAAATGAAGATCGACCGCAGGCATCGTAAACTTCACGCGAAGAACAGCATGTTACTCGGTCTCTTTCTGTGGCTAGGATCATTGTTGTTTGGTTTGGGCTTGTTTTCTCTGGTTTACTTACGGGCAGTGGGCCGCTCCTGAAACTCTTCGGGGCGATGAAATTTCTGTTGCACGGGCCGGACAAGTTTGCCGATCGGGCGAGAAGCACACAGCTCGGCGTTTTAAGTTATCGAACCTTGCAATCGACCGTCTCAGCTCAATTTCGAGAGAGACCACAAAAAGGCCTTAGAGAAAGTGTACAGTTACACTGTGATACATTGCAATGTTTTGGTTTTCATATATTTGACTGGTATCAGTTGGCCAATATGCTTTTCTTCCCAAGGTGTGCATAAAAATATTGCAGATTGCCTTGCAGTTGTAATAATTGCTAATTGTGTGCACATGTAAGATGCATGGTTATTTGCACAAGCTTTCCATGAACTCTTTTACCACAGTGGTGCTAAGCTCAGTTAAAAATTTAGTTTTTAAAAGTTTTAAAAACATGATTTAGAGTGGGCCTTGCTGGAAACATTTACATTGTGTTGACTGTGCTGCAACTTTTAGTTAGCAAAGTTTCAGATAAATATGTTTACAAGTTGATGCAGGATGTTTAGTGTCTTGTATGCACTCTTGTTTTTATAAACGCTCAAGTGTATCCATAATATAACAATTATTAAAAACATTTGTTTCCTGCTCCGGAAACATAATAAAAGTTAAAAGTTTTACAAACTCGGAGCTAAAAGTTAAAACTTATGAAATATTTCGTCCGTTTTTTTCAACCGGACTTCATTAGTCAATGATATGAATGTTAAAAAGATGAATTTTAAAAAGGGGTTTTAACGCCTCTTGGGGGTTAGAATTGTGTCATAGATAGCTGCTAATTCGTAACCATTGTCTCTACTATCAAGTACTATCAAGTACTATCAACCGAAGGTAACACCTTCAAACGCAGGATAAAAGAAGCTATTCAAATTAAACTTACGAAACCGGCGTTAAACAGAGACAATGGTTACGAATTAGCAGCTATCTATGACACAATTCTAACCCCCAAGAGGCGTTAAAACCCCTTTTTAAAATTCATCTTTTTAACGTTCATATCATTGACTGATGAAGTCCGGTTGAAAAAAACGGACGAAATATTTCATAAGTTTTAACTTTTAGCTCCGAGTTTGTAAAACTTTTAACTTTTAACAATTATTAAATTCCATTTTTGCATGATACGGTTGTAGTTGCTGTGATTGCTAAGCCAGTGGTACACCAGGAAAAGACATGATTTCTCCTGTGAGACCACACCAATTTTGGAATGGGTTCTTCCTATCACCGCCCTCTTCCTTGACAATTTTTAAAACGAGAGAGTGCTTCCAGTTAATTAAGGAACTATGTTTTCAGTTCCTCACATAGTGTAAATGTGTCTTGTGCCGAAAGACCCTTGATAACCACTTATTGACAAATCATTCTCAACTATGCAGTTCACTGAGTCAAACAGGCTGATATAATGGGTCACAATGGTATGGCTAAGTATAGTTAAATTATTTTCAGGTAAGTTTCAAACCATACCATAACCTGAATACAGTTACAAAATATGTTAACATGGTCACTCAGTAAGATATCCCCTTTGGATAAAGTGGAAACAAAAAAAAACAATAAAATAACAAAATGAAACTAGAAGGGATTGTTATTTCATTTAGTTTTTGTTTGTTTAGAAGTTTTCTTGATAGTGAGATGTAACTTTAAATTCAAGTTTTCAATGCAATCTGTTGGATATTGTAGTGATTATTTGTTACAAACCTTATGGCCTCAGAGTTTTTTATTAGGTTTTAGAGTAGCTGACTGGAATCTAACAGAAGGTGGCTTGTTGATGAGGATTTAAACAGCCTTCAAAAAACGTTGGAAACTATTCATTGACAAGCAGGTAGCCCACTGCCTGTGAGTACACCAGAGAAAAACAAAAGCTCATGCCAAACAACAACAATTGTGGCCGAGTTGTCAACAATCTGCAACAACTCTTCGCGTGAAGTTTACGATACCTGCGATCGGTCTTTATCTTGATTTTTCTAGTTCCTTACAAGTGATTTTTGCTTGAGTAGAAGTTGAATTTGTCTATATCTGGATTTTGTGGGCCTCTTTCCACCATAACTTTTCTCGAAGTGTCGATACAACGATCGAAACTATGGCTGACAGCAGATTGGACGTTTGACCCTTGGTATAAGAAGTCACGAAAGGAGTGCGATATATAAGCTGATCGCTGATTGGGCAGAAAAAAATTCCTTGCCAGAAAATGTCCGCCCAATCAGGAAACTGGATTTGAATAGCTTCTGGAACTAGTCCGATAAAGAAATGTTCCCAGGGGCTCTCCCGTCCGTCTTGTAAACTTTCGCTCGTCCTGAATCTTCGTCCCAACCCGACTCTCTGCCCCTGGGTCTCCGAGGATGGTTTATCCCCAGCTTGAATTACATCGCTTGAATTACCTGGCAAACAAAGCAGGAACTTGTGTTTTCTGAAGCATGGCGCCGGTGCAAACGTCATTTTTCATGAATTTCAGAGTTTCTGTATAAAAAGGTTATTGATCATCCGCAATGTTTAGGACCCGGCACATGTTGAACATATTTGAACAGCAACTCGCTAAGAACTCTATGACGGATATTTGCGAATGTAGAGGCATTTCAGTTTGTGCTGTCAGTTTGTTTTCAGAACCCATGCAAATGTCATGCAAGAGTTCAGTTTCCAGTTCTCCATGGCCGCTAAATAAAAGCACTGATAACGCATTTTTACAGAGTTAGCCTCCATCCGAAGTGAATATATTCGCAATTCCTGCGAGAAGATGACCTGATTGCAACTCTGTCTATTGTTTAATTTTCAAATTTCAGGCACCTTCCCGCCGGTGTTTGTGAATTAGTATTACTATCGTTGTGCCTTTACGCCGGCTGAAATACTGTGCGTGTTGTAAACCATTTATGGTCTTACACATAAGCTGGTGATCAGCTAGTTCTAGGCTTTACAGGTATTCGCTTCTGTATCCGCCAATCAAAAGTCGGTCGCCTCTTGTCATTTAAACTTACAGCTGTGCGAACATTAATGTATGTAACCATTGAGAAACTACTTATTGTTTCGGTGCACGCTACATAAAATTGGTCACACAACAATTTCTACCTTGATGTTTTTATGTTCACAGACACAAAACGTTTCGTTGGTTCCAAGCCTGAGTTGGGTAATCTGTTGAAGGGCGCAAAGTAATGGCGAACATGACAAAAAGGAGGATCCCAAATTGGCACCGCGTGGGGGAGACATAGATGGTCTCGTCTCAGCGGTAAGTTTTCCTGGTTTAGCTGCATTTGATATCACAAAACGTTCTTGGAAACGCGTTAGTATATGCCAGCTGGTTAGAACAGTTTTATTATTTCACGGCGATATTAGTTTATGCACGCGTTCCACGTGTTGTACTACCTGCGTGACCCCATATTCCCGGCACAGGCCTCGGCACAGGCCTCCCGGCACAGGCCTCGGCTCATTGGAAGGTTTGAGCTGGATTAAAGAACAAATTTGTTTTGCGGATTTTAAACCCGAATTCCACGAACGAAACGTGACGGAGGGCGCAACTTGACTTAGAAATTCACAATTCTCTTTCCTTCTTTTCCAAAATAATACCATAAGCCTATACAGCTTGTGGATATAGGTTGTCGTTAGTTTGTTTCGGAGGAAGCTGTGCATGTCTAAATTGCTGCTAACTTTTGGGCCAAATCACAATTTCGCCGCGTGTGTGAAATAAGCACGAACAAGGCTGCAGTTATCGAGATTATATTATGTAGCATTAGAAAATTAAAGTTTTGTACTCTTAGTTATGTGCGATGCGCATGGGTTACGACCTTTCGACAAATGAATACTAACAATGTTGTTCACCTTCTATTGCAGATTCCTTCGATTGTATCGCACATAGAAGCACTAAAGAAATACAGGGAAGAACAGGCCAAAAGTGAGACAATTAATGATATGCAGCGATACTATAATATAGCTCTCCCGATTGACTGCCGATTTACGCTTTTCCATGTTGACGAGGGCTCAAAGGGGGAAAAGAGAAGTCACACAGTACACGAGGTCACAACAGTTGGTGAAAGTCAAGAGAGGTTTCTTATCTCCACTGCTGTTCAGATTGTTACCGATCCCCCCATAAATATAACAACCGCCTTGAATACATTTACCAACTGGCTTGCACAGATGTGACTGCAATATTTGCTATTCAATAACCAGTTGTCATTACTGGGATCTAAATTAGAATCCCCTGAGTCACAACATGATGATAGACGCTGACAATGTCACAAATTGCGTCAGATTGTGACTTGCACGGGTGTAATTGTGTACTTCACTATTCAACGTAATAACAGCCCGCAGTCATTTCAGTTTGGTATTCAAGGTGTCGCCTGCTTGACAACACTGAATTGGTTCAGCAACAATCGATGCAGAGTAAATGACGTATTCTCCAGACGTTTATTGGCATCGATGTCAGTTGAAGGAACGTTGCCAGTGACTTTGCCATTCATCAGTCTAGAGTATTATTTGTGGCATGCGCTGGCGGCGTCACGAGTCGTGTCAATAGTTAAACTGAATTGGAAGAGCTGATCAAGGCTATGATCTGTCACATAATTTGTTGACTTCAGAAGACTTTCCTATCAAAGGATGCGCACGCCGTGCTTGTGTCATAACCTAGTGATAAGTTCCCAAACAGGTTTACCCAGTGCGTCACGGTGGAACCTCGATTTCATGAAGTGCCAAGGGAGTAGGTAAATGGGTTCGATCTATCAAGGGTTCGTTATATCGAGGTCGTTTTCCATACATTTTAAAAGGTCGGGCTGAAAATTCGTTAAATCGAGGACTCCGTTATATAGAGGTTCATTAAATCGTGGTTCCGCTGTAAAGCAGATAATTCGTGCATGTCCCTCATTAAGTACCCTTGCTCAAGACTCGCTCGAAAGAAAATTAATATTAAATGTATTGTAAATTAAACTGTCCCAGAAAGCAGACATCTGAAATTTGGACACCTCTATGAGATGGACACCATGAAAAATTCATAAGAATTACTCCTCTATAATGTGGACAACTGGAACTAGTTCAGAGAGAGTTCGTTGTGATTTTATTTCCTTTTGATTTTTATTGTATTCCACTTTGGGGAGAATGAACTAGCATCTTTCAGCATATGTCTTATGCACTAAAATATGTTTGTTTGATGCATTGCAGAATTAGGAAAAGAATTCGTAGAGGACTTGAAAAACGAGCCAGATGACAATAAAGTGAAGGAAACGTTTGGAGAACATATCACACAGTTACACTTAGATTGCAACAGAGCTTTGGTTGAATTCGCCAAAGAAGCCAAAGACCAAGGTAAACCTGATTTTTACTTCCCTCCTTCCTTACGTTGCTAGTATCACCTCTGATTGGTTATCACCATCGTCATCATCGCAGTCATGCGTGTCGTCCTATCGTCACCATCATCGCGTCACCATAATTGTCATCATTTTCTTTACCATCGATCACCACATCATTACCGCGTAAAAACGTTTTCAACAGAAACCTCATCAATGGGCCCTTTGCAGCTAGTCAGTCACGTAGTAAAAAAAAAAACGCCATGCTGGAGAGCAAGCAACGCACTGGGAAATGACAAACAAAGAGCTTACATCATTTAAAATGGTAATTTTCTTTGTTTGTCTTTGCTTGTCTTTTTTACCACGTGACTGACCAGCTGCAAAGGGCCCATTGGGGCTTTTGAACTGAAATGAGTGCTTATATTCGCAAGGTAATGCGCGTTCATTGGCAAATCATTGCAGGTTGCTTTTAATTCAGTCAAAATTCGTTTCGTTAGAGTCGGCATAGCTTTCCGTAAGAAAAAAATCCAAGTAAATGCCACATTGCTTCTTATTCTTTCACCATCATCTTTATCGGCTTCATCAAGCCTTAAACCCTTCTTGGGGTTGACTTTTCCTAGGAGATTCAGGAAAATAAACAACTATGAACCGAAACTGAGTGAAAGAAACAAATAATAAACTGGCCAGGCGACAGACCATTGCCAGTCAAAGAAAAGTTATGATCATGCTTCATCAGTCCTTTTAATTTAGGTCGATCATGCAGTTCCTCTCATCTCTAAGGAAGAGAAATTCACGTGCTGCATCAGCCATAAAGAACAAACGAATACTCTTTATAAAGTGCACCTGACCCAAAAACTATTTTTTCCTCTAAAATAAAACCTTCCATCTATTCCAAAAACAGTAAGCCTTTCTTTATTTCCAGTTTTGGAATTTTCATGGGCTTCAGAACTTATGATAAACTAAGCATCATTTGGTACACGACCGAGTCAGAAGGGGAGTGGGTCTATTCCTGACTTCACGTCACAAACTACTTTACATGCATGTTTACAAAGACTTACCGCGATGCAAATCAGTTTGTGACGTCAAATCAGGAATAGACCCAGTCACTTTGAATATGGCGGCGTTTGTTTACGTTTTTTCACGCGTTCGAGTTGTCACAGCTTGCGACGCATCGAGGTTTGCAATGACCTCAATATTTAGTGAAATGGCCGTTCATTTTGATTACATTATCTAGTCGATCAGGAATGGAGTGGTAAAGCTTCCTTAAGTATTCCAAATCGATCTGCTGCCACACTCTCTGAAACGCACGGAAGAGGTCATTCTTGGTCGTGTGATATTTGTTGTGGCTTTTGTAACTGTCTCTTGATGTAGAGCTAGATATTTTCTATTATATTCAAATCTGGAGAATGTGCTGGTCACTTCATGAAGGTTATTTCGTTTTCATCTTTGTAAATTTCTACGGCATGAGCTCTGTGAACGGAAGTATTGTCATCCATGAACAGGTACTCGTTATCTTCAAAATACCAGGCTATTACTGGCCACAGATTATTTTCTAGGATGTCAATGTACTTATCGGAGTTAATGTTACCTTCTACAGCAGCCAAAGTTCCAACACCGTCATACCAAATACATCCCCAGATCATCAAACTTATATCTTGCGTTCAGGGCGTGGACAGATGAGGTGCGGGTACTTTCCGTCGTCTTTTCGCCAAATATAGACACAGTTGTTTGCACCGAGAACAATATATACATCATTCACAATATGACAATATATATATATATCATTCACAATATGACTTTCGTCGGAAAATATCACTTTTCTCCAGTACTCGTCTAACATGTGACTTTTTCGCTCTTTACGCCAGTGGACTCGCTTTTTGCGATTTACCTCCCGAACCGCAACTTTCTTTTTCGCTGACCTTCGTTTATATCCTTCTGAGTGTGCAGAACCCTTTGCACAGTTTTCTTGCTGAAAGTTTGGGTTTTGCACTCGTTAAAGCTTCGATGTAATGACCTGTAAGTTAGTCGTTTGTCCGCTTTAACCAGACGAAGGAAAGTGTTTCTATCTCTATTTGTGAATTTCTTTTTCCTTCCACTTCGCTCTAAATTCTCCACCGAGCCAGTCCTTTTGTTGCTGCGTAGAACGCTTGTGATAGTCGTTCTTGGAATGATCAAAAGTCTTGACAGTTCAGCTTTGTTTTTCACTGATTCTGACAGTGCAACAGTCAATTCCTTCGTTTCTGTGGTTAGTTCAACACTTTTTCGGCCCATAGTAGTTGGAAAAATATTTTTCAAATAACAACATAAAAAATTATCAACCTTTGATCAACACAACTCGACGTCTCGACGGAAAGGAAAAGCAAGGTGATATCTCTTAAACAAACCGCTTGTAATTTCTCTCTGTACCGAGCTTTGCAACCGATTTTTCAATCTTTTTTTAAGTCACTTGTTTCTTTATATTGTCTGTGTTTTTTTCCGAACCTAAAAAGACAAATGGCGCGGCTTGTCTCGGGTTTTCCCGCTCTGAGTGTTCAAACGCGGGTGAAAATTTCTCGCGCCATTTTCGAAAGTGACGAATAATTATGTCCTTTGACCGTAGCTCGGTAGTGTGACAGATGATGGCTAAATTTCGTAACTTTTACAGCCTATAAAAAGTCAAGAATTGGTTAAAATTTGCGCAAAAATGGGCAACGTGTTTCGAACTGGTTGCGACGATTTCTTTTCTCGAAAAAAGAAGAAAAAAACATTTTGGGGTTATGGGAAGTTTAAGCAGGGAAATATAATAACAAGCAGTATTGGCACCAAACGTTGTTTGGGTGCCGGTTTTTGAGGTCATGATTTTATGTCTCCGGGTAACTGTCAAGCTCGCGTTTCAAGTGATGACTCATTTTCTGGTCACAAATTATTTTTAAAAATCTCTAAGCGCAATGATGATTAGTAAGCTAAAATTAGATACATAGCGCTGCTTTTACACGAGAAAATATAACCATTTTTCAGCTGATAGAGCTCAAGGTCAAGACTATCCCGCCACGTTTTCAGTGTGCGCGCGCACAAGCACACGCTACTGACACCAGAAATTATGCGTGGTGAAACTGTGCTATGCAATTGTAAGGAATCACCTTAGATTTTACATTTGCTAAACAAGTAAAGGAAGAAAACCCATACATTAAGAAAAATCACTAACATTATTGTTGCTGTTATTATTATTATTATTATTATTATTATTATTATTATATAATAAAGTCTTTTGGATATTAAAATAAATTTAAAAATATTATTATTATTATTATTATTATTATTATCATTATTAAAAGATAATTTTCTAACAGAGAGCTTAGTATCTTGAGTTTTCCCAGATGCCGCTTTCTCTCTTCAGTTAGCCTGTTGATATTTACATGGGTTGTGTCCTCGTTTTAGGTTTGTTCAATCACAGTACGCTTGCCGAAGTGGACTTTGAAGGCATCATGGCAAAGGTTATCGAGAAAGTGGAAGGAGAAGGAGCTAGTATGTTTGTTTAACTCTTAACTAGTATTTGATCTTACATTAATAGCTTTGGTTGTTGAGGAGTTGGGGGTTAAAGTGAGAAATGATAACGTTGGAAAGGATTCTAAACTTTGTGTGACATTACTTCATTTCCTCAGATTTCATTACAGTAGGAATTAATTTCTATCATACGAATTATGCGAGAGATAACGTCTACAAAAAAATTCCAGCAAATGTAAACGGATTCATAGTCGGCCGAAATGATATAAATTTAATGTAATTTTAGCTATACGAGTGATAAGGCCTTGAGGCTTTAAGCTGTAAGCTTTTCATGAAGTTTGCATATTCATCATGTTTCTGAGTAAATGTTATCTTTCCTGTATTATTAGATTATGTTGTAAACTAAGTTCAATTATTATTTGGTAATAAAGCTGGTGTTGTTGTTGTTGTTCTCCAATGAAATTACACCTTGGTGGAGACGACGAATCGAACCAGCAACTTTCTGTTGAAAAATTAGAAACTCCCCCATTAAACCATCGCACCAACCAAATCACGTTAGAATGGCTTTGTACTATTTTATCTCTTGCTGTTCCTAGGTTTTGTGGAAGAATTTTTCAAGGGAGTTTACGAAAAAAACCTTACCGATAATCCTGTCATAAAGGTTGTCACTGCAATTGGAGGACTGCTTCTTAATACGGCCTGTGATGTGGAACTGGATGGTAAGTGATTTCAAAAAAAAATTCACAATTCTTTAGCAAGGTCCAAAGATCTGGAATCCCCTCCCTGTTACAATCACTTCTCCATCAAGTTTTCCTAACTTTAAGAAGAAACTGCTACAGTTTTAAGTTAAATAAGTACCGAATTGGCTAGGCCGCACACTTGAGCACTATCAATGTAAGGTGGCCTCAACTAAAAAACCCGGTGGTTTCTAGAGGTCACCTTGCTACATATTGTACTTTTATAAACTATCAATATATTAGAAAGAAAAAGGCAAATAAAAAAATGATGATGATAAATTGTTATCATCATCGTCACCGTCATCACCACCACCATTATCACTGTTCTCACCATCATCTTAATCACCGCAACCACCTTCATCATCATCATCAGTATCACTATCACCACCACCATCATCAGTATCATCATCACCATTACTAACACCATCATTGTCATCATCATCATCACCACCACCATCATCAGTATCACTATCACCATCATCATTACTGTCATCATCATCATCATCATCATCATCATCATCATCACCACATTGAGGGCACGTGCAGCGACTGTAATGTATGCATCACTTAACCATTTTTGCAACAGAAAGTTAATAATTAAAAATTTGTGAACTCAACAGTGAGATACGGAAAACACTCTATTAGATATCTGGGCCTATAACGTTGGTCTAGACTATCCTCAAGTGATCGACAGCAACCCTCGATGAACAATTTTAGACGGAACATTAGAAAGAAAGACTTAACTCCTCTTATTAAGGGCACATGCAGCAACTGTAATGTATGCATCATTTAACCACGTTTGCAATGGAATTTTAATAATTATAAATTTGTGAATACTTTAAAAATCAGATTTTCTTTGAACTAAGCGATATGAAATTTGTGAATAGTTTAGATTTCAGATTTTTATGCACCTTCCTTGCCTTTACAAAGCATTGTTAATTTTAAAATAGTTTTAACACTCGTGGCATTCCTATTTTAATTTCTATTTTGTATTTGGTATGTTCTTGAGTGTCCACTCTGACATTTAAATAAAGTTCATTCATTCATCACCATCATTGTACTACGCTCCTACTCTCTTATATCATCCGTTCCCTTTGTCTACTACGAAACCACGAATTAAAATAAGAGCACACCTTAACCTCACTTGTCAGTTTTCGTTTCTGATTCAATGGCTGTACTCCTCCAATTAACTCTAAGAGCATTATAGCTGTAATGATAAAATATACTGAAAATTATCAAGACCAATTAAAAAGTACAAATGTGTTGTAATAAAAATGTTGCCTTGAAAAATTGAATGGCTTTAACAAAACTGCTTTAAGAAAATGGCTGTCAAAATGCTCTTGCCTTGGAAATGTCAAGTCAGGTGAATAATCATATGCCTTCTCAACTGTATCCAGGATACATATTAAACGAAAGTCACGAAATTTGCTAGCGGCGGTTTGCCTAAATGAAAACAAAACACTGCAACTGCATGTTGTGAATGTTGAAAGTTAGCATTAGCACTTCCAATCCCAACTTCATCATCACGACATAGTAAAAAAGAAAGAAAGAAAGAAAGAAAGAAAGAAAGAAAGAAAGAAAGAAAGAAAGAAAGAAAGAAAGAAAGAGATGAATTAACGCCTTGATTTAAGAGTTCCCTTTCAAATGTGAAACTTACATTACTGTTTTTCAGGCTATTTGGGTGCAATTGGCGGTCTGATAGAACAGGAAGATCAGGTCCAAGAAGATGAAGATGGTGGGAGTTGCCGCCTAAAGCACTTTCTAGATTTTGTTGGCGATATCGAGTGTACTTGCAAAGGTAACACAAATAAAAATTCTCTGTAGGTAAAGCTTAGTTAAAAATCTTGCCCCTTTTTAGAAAGCCCAGTCTGATGATTACATTCAGCACATGAATCATGTCGTTTTACGTATGCGTAGGTATGAATCGACCATGAATCAATTATGTTCAACCGCACTACCCTAAGTGCGACCTGGCATGGTTTGTTTTCCTTTGATAAGGTAATTTGAAGTAAATAGCAACAAAAGAGCTTCGCTATCTAGCCGTTATTTACTCTAGTTAATATTCTTCCAGAGAATTATGACCGGAACCCAAACGCCAATTGCAAATTGTTTAAGCAAACCAATGGCTTGCATCATTCAGCCACATTCATCTCACTTTATACTTAGTTGTATTCCACATGATTTAAAACTGATTCATGTAAAAGGCGAAATCTGAAGCACGTTTGTTTAATCATGTTTTACTGAAACTACTTATTGTTCAATACAGTTCATTAAACTAGAAGTTTGTTTTTAAGTTTGACCCAATCGCGAACCTTTATTGTAAATTAGTAGCGTCGACGCAAACGCGTGATTAGGTTTGGCAAACAAAGAGTTGAAAGTTTCAACTGGGCCTGAAGAATGGTTTACATTTAGAGCAACAGAGAGAGAGCATGGTACTTCCTTTCAGATTTACATCGGACGATATTTGACCCTGAAATTTGTCTTTGTTTGATACCTAGCTTAAAACAACTTATCTGATACCACCCCCCCCCCCCTCCCCCTTCCCCCGATTTTCCTAGGTACACAACAATGGCTGAGTCAAGCCAAAGGTCTAACGATGAGAGCAATTCGTCTCATGTTTGATGGTGGATGCGGTCGTGACGAAGGTAACGATTGGTTTTATAATAATTATGATCATCATCATCATCATCACCATCATCATCATTATCATCGTCATCATCACCATCATCATCATCATCGTCATTATCGCGTACTTTATGTGAGTCCATACATCACTATCCCTTGGCTAAAAAGAGCATGAACTTACTGGTTACTGCTTAACCTCTCTGTTCTTAACGAAGCAAAAACAAAGGCTTTGTCAAAACGTTCCTAGAAACCTCGACGACAATCAGGGAAGGCTTGATTTATAAGTGGCATTTTTATAGCGCCGAATCTGGAATCTGCTTTTTGTCCCCATTCGACTGTGATAGGTGGTACTCATTATCTGTATTGTTACCAGGCCTTGAGTTGGATTGCGTTGGTCCTTATACTCCCGCGACTTCAAACACGAAACTAGAAACTAAAAATTGTTGCAAATAACAGGAGTGCGATAGTACAAAAACCAGGGATACATTTAGCCAAGGGAAACTTATTTCAGTTCGAAATAACGTGGAATTCGATCAAGTGAACCAAGCTAAGAGATAGCCGGGTTCTACTCCAACCAGTCTGTAAGTCTACTGAAGCTGACGTTTTGATCACCAGCCCTTCATCAGACGAAGGGCTGGCACTCGAAGTGTCAGCTTTTGAATACGGTGCCCAATTTATATTATCACCTCCGTTGATAAAACCAATTTTTCGTGTAACTTATAATAGTCGCGCTCCCGGCTTCATCCACATTTCATGAGTTATGAAATTTCTTAATCTTTTTTGTCAATAGCCTCTTTTGTCAAGTACATCTTGGACATCAGAAAAAAAGTAAGTTAATACGTTGTTAGTTATCTCAAGCATTCTCTTTATAAGGACATGTTAATGTTTTTCACTTGCTTCATCCTAGGCTCAATTTCCAGTCGTTTTGGGAGTCGGTCTCATCCGCCTCCCAACCAAATGGTGTGGGGCAAGGAACGCGGGCTCACAAAACGGCTGGAGATCGAGACTACGTAGCTTCATCCGTGACTCGATTTTTTCCCTCGAAATCTGTATGCACCATAACTTGTCCTCAAGATAAAACGACTATCAGATATCAGAAAGAGTGGAGATTAATCAATGATATTCTGAATCATATCTCTTATCGTCGTATCTTATTAAGTAAAATGAATCGACCTGATGCGCTGAACATAAATTTTAGTAGGGATGTAGTGGGAACATTGAACAATTTCTGGGACCATTGACTCGCAACCGTACGAGGTTATCGATTGGCAGGCATCTAGTAGACTTTGAAAGATTGTGCTAGTACAATTTTGGGCATAATCGTCATTACGAGCACAATTTTTATGACTTTTTTTTTCGGAAAAAAAAAAAAGCACTGCTGGCCGTAATTAGCATTTTTAGCCTGTTTTGGAGCCTCCACACTTACAAGAAATTGGCGCTAAAATGTAGAAAATAATTACTAGATTTCAAAGTTTGTTTTGAAATGTGGATGAAACATTTAAAGATACAAAAAAATCGTTATTATCATCGCCTATTTTCGCTTTTAAATTCCCCGGGCGCGGCGATTTTGGATTTGATGACGTGTAATGGTTGGCCTATTGTTTAACACAATCCAAAATGGCCGCTCCCGGGAAATTTAAAAGCGAAAATAGGCGATGTGACGTAATTTGTTTTTGTACACTTAAGCAATATACCACAGGTTTCTATGGTTTATAGGCTGGAGTAAACCACGCAGGATGTTGGAAAAAATCTCAAATAATTTGTAAATACTCCCCGAAAGTAATGGATAATTGTCGTACGCAGGCGGTAAAACATGTCTGAGATGATTTATTACCTGTTTCCTGTAGGCGGAAGAGCTTCACGGGATGTTTATTATCTTGAAAACTATTGAAGGGCACATCAAAGAAGGTATGTGCGCATCGGTCGACTTTAATCCCAATGTGTTCCGTGGATATTCTAGTAAGTGCTGTGCTAAAGATAAACACTAAGTGTGGTACGTGGATCTCTGAAGGAGAAGCCTGTGACGTCATCCTAAATATCGACAAAGATGGCTGCCATTTTGGATTCTACTCAAAGCTGACGCAGGAATAAAAAAAAGACGCCCAATCTGTTGTACTTGAAACGTTTGTTGCCTTTTTTTCACCTGAGAAAACATGAGCACAGTATGTTGATTTTGATTTCAAACTGGTCTGAACTTCGTATACTATAGACCCATTCGACTTACTCAATGTTGTACCCAATTCAAACCCTTTGGGATTAAAATGTTTTGTTCCAGGTATTTCCATATCATTTAAATATGAATGCAACATTATTATGCAAGTACAATACACAAACAATCTTAAGCCCAGGAGATTTGAATTGAGTACAACACTGAGTTAGCCGAATGGGTCTATTGCTTTGTATTATTTCGTAACCCTGGCAACCGACTGTCAATAAAAATGCCAAATCTATGGGGAAATGTACGGAGTGGCGTCCTGCCTTCTACTTTGGAGGTTTAAATTGCAACAGTCTGAGCAGGCTACCATGGCCTAGCCTGGAGTCGCGTTTTTTTCGAAATGCTAGATCTGTGGATAAAAACTCTTAACAATGACCAAAGTTCAATCAAATATACTCTTTTAAGCAGCCGGCTTTTCCTGCAACCTCGGACAGAACAGGAAAAATTGTCACCCTGGCTGAATAAAACTGTCGCAAATTTAACTATCCCCACCCCCCTCCCCTCACCTCTCCTCTTCCAACATTGCTTTCGGTAACACAAGGATTGTATGTGTTGGTTTTTCAGACCAAAACAACATTGAATGGGGGGTGGTGATTTTTTTTTTCTGGGGGGGGGGGGGTTAATTTGATGGCATCGTAGTAACACGCGCAATTAAAAATAGAAAGAAAACAGATAAGAAGTGTATTAAGAATTTTGCCCGAAGTTGTGGTTTGGACCATCTGTAAAAGACAGTTTGCTAATTGAAAACACAAACTTACAATTAAACCCTTAATAAAACTTTTTTTTTTTTCAATGTAACAGTTATAGCCTAAACCTCAATCTAAATTGAAAGTTTCTTATTTACAGTGAGATTTGTAAATAAAACAATGTTACAAAGTTCAATAGATTCAAATTGAGTTACATCAAGACAATGATCCAGTAATCGACTGTGGCACAGCATAACACAATGCACATAGCATTGGACTCTAAAAAGTTCTTTCATCATGCTTATCTTTATTACTCATTCTTTTAGCAAAATTATGTTCTCTGATTGTTTCATATCATTATTTAGTTTCGACGAAAACACTGGACCTTAATAACTATAATAACTGTGTTTACCGCAAGCCCTAGTAAATGTCTATAAAGAAAAGTGCGCATTCCTGCGCGCTTCGACACAGGACCTCTCACAGGTGTTGGTACTAGTAAACAGGTCACTGATATACCGAGGTCCGAGGGCGTTGACAGTTTGGCGTGCAGAAAATAACCGCCCTCAAGCCCTTCGGACAGGTACAACCAGTAGTTCCTCAGCCGACATTGCTCCAAGGTTCTGAAGTACTCTAATTATTCCATCACATCGATCAAAGTCGTCTTTGATCTCGCTGAATTAGGGCTTACCATTATTAACTTCGAAATATTTCCTATTTTCTTTATCAGAGATGATCAAAAAGGTGGTCAACTTGCACAGTCAAGGGAAACCTAATGAGGCCTATTTAGCGTTGGCCAACTACGTGTTGGGCGCTATGAGGACGGCTACACTGGCTGAAATAATGAAAGCGCAACGTTATCCGGAGTCCTGTGAAAACAAAAAACCATCTGGAGGCAACGAGGATGAGCCTAGTCGCACATTCTTTAAAGCCAAGGCTCTTATTAACCGCAAACGCAAACTTTGAATCGGGTAATGATGGTAAGTTCACGGCTCACAGTGGCATAGTTTAAGGTGCATGGCTGACACCCATTTCCGGCACTTTCAGCCCACACGTATGCTTTGATGGATCAATACTATTTATCATTTGATTTCATAACCCGGCATGGTATCAAATAAATGCCCAGTCGTTCATAAGGAAACTATGCCAATTTTCTCGATAAAACATTGCCATAGCAAGCTTATTACAATTACATAGTATAAAATGGGGGTCACAAATCTCGTTTTTTCATTACTATCACTTGAAGCTTTTAAAGTTTATTTTAACAACTTATACCGCTCCTCTGGCAGCCAGTAATGTAGTTGGCGTCATTTAAATTCGCTACGCCATGCTGACAAGTCCCAATAACGACGAAACAGCTGTCCATGGCTGCAATCCTACTTTATCGAGTTTCGGTCATGTTGGTGTCTCGCAAAGTTAACTTTTTTCACGTAGTATCAGCCTAGTCTCCTACGCAGCCGTTCTTTGTCTCGTCACGCAACGCTCCTCGCCACTAACGGCTGCTGAAAACCGAACCACATTCCTTTCCCGACTCTTAGCCAATCAGGATCAACCTTCCATTTTCTGGAAGGTGTACGCGCCAATTCCTCAGTTCGGCGTACATCCAATCACAGCCTAGTTTATATCGGTGTCCAGCGTGCGCTAACAATGGACTACAGTGGAGTGATAGGAAACGGTTAGCGTCTTGTTTACGTTTTTACTAGGATACTAGATCTTTACCAGTAATTGCACTTGACTTTGTTCCCGTGTAGACGAGTTTGGTGTTGAGATTTTTTTACGTTAATCGTGGATGAAATGAATGTGACAATTTTTTTCGGGACTTGTCATATTTTGATTTGGTAATACATTCAACTCGAGATTGTAGGCCGCGTGTCTTTGAATCGGAGATAGGAAGCCAGGAACGTAAGTCATAGGCGCTCTAGTCCCGCTTTTAGGAGTCAATAGGAGAAGAAATACGAGCGCTAGCTTTGCCTTTGCCAAATTGAAGCGATTTAGATGCTTTCGCTCTGTTCGCTCGGTCAGTCACGGAAACGTTTTCGCGGACAGTCTCTCCATCGGGAATAAATTATTTCGTATCTCTTCTGTAGCTCGTAGGAATCGCTTTGCTCTTGGAGGTTCCCTTTTACTGAAGACTTCCTCTCTTTCTCGTTGTATTTCTTTTTACGAAGCCCGTTGGAACTTTGTCAGCCGCTTGTAGCAAACATTTCTGGGCTAGATTACAGAATACCCGGCCACCTCATTTACATATAGCGTCCACTGCAAATGAACAATTCGCTGCTGTTTGAAAAACACCTCACATCCACAACGATTGAATGATTTGTTGACAATTGAGTGAACGTTTGCCTGTATTTATCGTGATTTTCCGACGGCGATGATCACGTAAAATACTATGGACAATCTTCTTAGGAATTGTTCCATTCGTGACCAGAGTCCGTGACATCTCTGACAGAATGAAAAGCATGCTGTTTCCTTTAACGTCACTGTCATTTTTGTGATACATGATTGGTTAATTCGTTAGACCGCAAACACAAAGGGAAAGGAATGTGGTTCGGTTTTCAGCAGCCGTTAGTGGCGAGGAGCATTGCGTGACGAGACAAAGAACGGCTGCGTAGGAGACTAGTATCAGCCTTGCTTTTATTCTGTTCCTCAATCAATGACAGAGGATTTTTTAGATATCACTAGTACGGCATCAACTGATAAACACACTGCGCCGAATACAGCTCTCCAGTAAATATAACTCACGATTGACTTTTTTTCTAGTTGTAACTCGGAAAATTATTTTCTAAATAAGTCAGATTTGGTACATTCAGCCACCAGGAGTTAAATCTTCTTCAGCAGTTTACGTTTCTTTTTTTTTTTAACTCAATTTGACAAAAGTATTACACCTTTACCAAAGGAGTTAAGCCAATAAAAAAAAGTGAAAAATGTCCTAAAAAGACTCACCCTACTCCTCTACCCCATACCCCTACCCCCCCCCCCCCCCCCCCCCACCCTACCCCTTACTCCCCAACGCGCGCGCACACACACTTACCCCAGAAACGACTCTGGGCAGCAAACCTTAGGCTACCATGAGCGAAGATCTCCTTTTTTTGGTCGTAAACAAATCGTAGCCTTATAACAAAGCTTCACGTCGAAACATAATACACAAAAAGTAAGTAACGTTACCTTTTTGTCTTTTTGCCTTGCAGATCTCACTGGCGTGATACAATGCACCCTCGTTTCACAGTCAAGATAAACGCAATTTACTATCCGCATAGGTGTCTTTACACTGTACTGCACCTTATAACCGCGATATAGAGGAGGTTATTTGGGTTTTTAAGGTTCAACGTTGAGTCTTAGTTCTAACAATTTGTACCTTTTCGAGTTCTACTAAGTGTTGTATTTTAGAAAATCAGCTCAGTCTCGTTGCTGTTGTTGTGGTGAAGGTCGCTTCTCAGCATTTGCAGAATTTTGTTCATCAAGAATATTAGCGAACACTGTAAACCGCTCTCTGATATAATCCCGAAATGACACAGGCAAGACTAGAAAAAATAATTAAAAATAATAAGTCCAATGTTCTTGTTCCTCTAATAAAATGGATGTAACCCTCCTTCATCTGGATTCTTGTCCTATCACTGTAATTTTAACCACTTTTTATCAACAACACGTTGCCTGCTCTGTTCCCTATTCAGTAAGGTGACCATATTACTGCAGAGTCGCCATATATATCCGGCACCTTGGATTTTTCTATTTCACCGAAAGCGAGAGAGGTTTGTCAAAACATACTAGAAAAGAAAAAATATATAACCAAAGGGAAACTTCTAAAACAGAGAGTTACATGCGCATACCCATGAAAATCGTGTTACGTCAAGTCTTTCAACCGGCGTCGTATGTACGGCTCACCTGAAAACTTTTACGCGAAAATGAGTCCGAGGAGAAGACAATTGCCGATAACTCAAAGCCGTCCCCTCAGAATGTGAAAGCTGCTAGATATGTTACCAAAAAATGTGAGGGGGAGGGGAGGGGGAGCTTTGCCCTATGTCCCAGTTGTTTAAATACGCTTGAAAACCAGTGGCCCGTTTCTAGAAAGTCCCGGAGTCCCGGTAACTTTAAAGGGCCCGAAACAATATTTTGAAATCAAAATCTCAAGAAAAGTAGGGTGTGTTCTGACCTATAATAAAGTCCATTTTGTATAATTTTATTTTATTTTTCTTTTAACTACCGGGAGCTTCGAGAACCGGGCCCCAGGTCGTAAAGGCAGGGAGATATTTTTGCATATTGTCACCAGACTTGGCTGTTTTCCCGAATTCAGGAAGTTGAAAAGGAAACAAGCCTGCATATCTGATGATTTCCAGGCTGGAGGTTGCCATACCTGCCGATCGTCTCCATTATACCAGAGGGCGTGTTCCCTAGTAAGGGCTAATGTATGTAACACCGTCAGCTCCATTACCACTAATTATTACGCAAAGGTAAAAATGAAGAAGTGTTGGAACGTAAAGTGGTACAGTCAATCATCCCGGAAACGGACATCCTGCGGACCAAGCACACAGTAACTTCCGCTTACGGTAGGGGTCCGCTTACAGCAGGTTATTAATGCAAGGTTTCAGTGGAGAAATTGCTGTGACCTTGGTTTGTTGTGGTCCGCGTACGGGAGGTGTCCGCAATGGGTGAGGTGGAGGGTAGGGGCTTTCGACAGTACGTTTTATTAAACTGCTCAAACATTCAGCGTACGTTCCTATTTCGGCGAACGCGCCTTCTTTGTTCGCCGAAGACGAAAAAAAAATAATCGGGAGAAAAGTTACAAGATGTACATCCGTTTAATCACTGTTTTTTTTTTTTGTTTTTTTTTTTTGTACAAACGTAACTCGTGATGTTTACATTGACTGCAAAAATCGTAGACATCTACATTTTCAATCGCAAAATAATTTTACATCTCGTAAACTTGTCTTCTCTTTACAAACTTGGCATTAAAAAACCCACCCAAGACCTACGATAGCAACGACACTTTTTGCATACGAAGTATGTACTGTACAACCGTAAAAGAAATATCAACACACTTCTCCACCCGTGAAGTTGATGACAGAAGAAAACTTTCAAGGTTGGCAAATTAGGCATGTCTTGCAGAAATTGCGCGTTATAAATATTTCCATTCTTTTCACTTGTGTAATTATCGAAGTACAACAGAATAAAATAAAGTACCATTAAAATGGCAGATAGATATGAACAATAATGTGAGCAAGCTTGAATGACAAAAGACATTAAAAGTGAAAACTAAAAAAGCAAAAAAACAAAAAAACAGACGAGCAAATAAAACAAAGAAAACCAAATAGAAAACTGCGCAACTCTTCTGGGTTCATTCTCATCAGGAAATATTGAAACGCTGTCGCATCGGATTAAATTAAAAATAACACTTGTAGAATAGAACATAATCAATAATCAAAAAACGAGAGAGACTCTCTCATATCATTTCTGCCGGGAACTTGAAGTGACATCTTGTTGTGGGCTTGCTTTTGTGAAATGCGACGCTCCCAAGACGACAAATTCAAGCTAGAGAGTGGATAGAGAGACGAGTGTTAACTGGTGACGGCTAAACAGACTATTCTAGTCAGTTACCTCCTGAATCCAGCTAATTAGTTGATTGCAACTGAGATTACAGGGTCCGTAAAGTCGACATTTTATATAATATTTGGTAATAATAATAATTCATGAAGGAAATACAAAAGAAATTAATTTTTAATGAGTCTTTATATCTGATACAGACACGTCTAAATTTTACATCCGATTTTCAATGCCAAAATAATCCAAAATCTTAGTGTAAGAATGGATAGAAGTACAGTAAAGTTTTTTAAGCCCTTCAATAAATTCGCAATTCGTGTTTTATCAAGTCCTAAACTTGATAAAACACCCCTGCTCATTTATTAAACATTACATAATCATAATTATAGTCATAATCAAAGTAATCATAATAATTATAATGATAAGGATGATAAATTATAACGATCACAAATAATAATAATAATAATAATAATAATATTTTTTATTAAGTAATGAAAAAAAAAACTTCATTAGAAAATGACCAATTCTAAACAAAATCTTGCACACTCTTAATTTTTTATGTAATTTTCAAATTCAAACTTCTTGTGGTAAAAGGCTTTTTGAAGCTTTAAAACATTTCGTAAATGGTTTGAACCCAGGAGTCATATCATAACTAAGTGAAGCACGGTCGTCCGGGTGAGTGTAGTCCTGAGAAGGACTGTTTGTGGTGAAATTGACTGACGTTTCGACAACCTGAGCGGAAGTCATCCTCAGAGTCAAGTGATTTGAGTAACGTCAGGAGATGGTATAAGTACTCTGGTCGTTGATGTGATTGGTCAACGAAGTCGTGATGTTATTGGTCGTCTGTCAGTTAAGCTGTGATGTTAATTGCCTGTGAAGACTGTAAACCGTGACTGGTGCGTTTCGATCCGTCTTTTGTTAGTCAAATTAGTCGGTTTGTCTAGTTTTTGTTGTTGATATCGTCAATAAGTCGTTTGTAAGGTGTGGGAAGCTGTTGGCAACAGTTCAGGAGGGTCTCAATGGGGTAGTGTCTTTTACGGCAAACGGTTAATATTTTGGCTTTTTTACGGCTAACGGTTAATTTTTTTTTTTCCGTTACGGTTAACGGATCTGTTAAAAATTAATTACCATTGTTTAAAAAAGTTAAAAATTATTTTTCATTGTTGTAAAGTCTCAGGAACATTCTGGAGTAGAAAACTGTGGTAATATACTCGGCTACCACGGTAAACTATATCTGGTCTGTATCTTCATTCCTACATGTACACTGCGGTACTTTGACGAAAACAAAACAAATAATACAAGAAACTATATTTACTCGTGTTTCTCAAAGCTTAACCCATTGGCGCCCAGCCGTTTTTACGTTTTCGGAGTGATTTTCCACCTATAAACGATCCACAACATTTCGTGATTCTTTATTGAAACTCCCATGGAAAAGTGGTGCTGTCCTAAGGCACTGGAGGCTCAAGGTTTCTGAAAACGTTATTCTGACGTAGCTATTTTTCATCTGTGGAGCTACAACGACGTCCCAAGTTCGGTTTGCTTGCGATTTTTGCTAAGTTTACAACCATTTTTCATCTTTAGTGGCTGCCTGATGAGCATCATTAAGCGTGACGGTAGCTAAGAGTCCACTTTCTCAAAGAATCGAGCAAGGTGATGTACTTCGTTGTCGAATTGGGCTTGTTACTCGACGAACTGGAAATTTGGTCAGTCGGACACTTAGTACCTTTGGGACTCGACTGTTGATGAATTTCTCGACCTACCGCCGCATATTGTGGAATTTGTGAGCACTGAAGATGACCACAAGCACGAATTTTTGGCGGTAGGTCGGAGTGGCTATGTGAAAGAATTGGGGTAAGAAACGGGCACTGACAAAATTATCGTTATTTCCCAGCATGCAATGCGGTCGAGATGTTGAAAATGGCGGAAAGGCACGAATGCACTGGAACAAAAGGCTGTATCTACGCTCGGGAGAAGAATATGAACAAAAAAAGTCATTTCTAAGCTAGAACAAGGACTGAATTTTGTTATGATGGTTGAAGTTTGATTTTTCGATGACGATTTCTTTAAAAAACATAAAGGCAAAAAGGAGCATTTTCGTGGTTTCTCTTTGACGTTAAAAACGGTCAGTTTCGTTCTTGTCCAAACTCAAAAGGCCATATTTGGTAAAAATCGCTACGTTTCTTGCGTTTATTGGATATCCAAATTTAAAGGACATTCCATTTCGTGCTCACAATTGACAGTTAAGGCAATATTCGTGCGATTGAGAAAGTTGCAATGTTTTGAAGCATGGGAGTTTTGGCCGGCACGGGCGCCAATGGGTTAATGATAGATGTACCGAATGAAACATTTGAAATAACATCCATGCTGCATGGGTAACAGCTCTCCAATTCACCTTAATGACGTGGCTTATCGTTTTGTGACCGCCTAAACATCAAACCGTATCCACGCTTTGACTTGTCTTCCAGATCTTGTTATCACAGGTTTCCAGTGACCAGTTCCCCTGAGTCAAAATCTGCTGAATCAACATCACTATGATCGGAATGGCTTTCGTACTCCTCCATCTGCTGCTTGAAATCAGCCTCGGATGCGAGCGTGGGTTGCGGAACAATGGTATCACTTACGAAACTTATTGCGCACCCTTCGTCAACGGTTTTCTGAGGAGGCAGTGTGCGTCGGGTTAACTTGGTCGGCTGTAAAATGCACCCTTGTCACAGCGTGAGGATTTGCCTTTGCATACACTGCCGGAGGAAGAGCTCTTTTTGTAATATTAGATTGGTATCAGAGTTTGGTTGTGGTTGGTTGTGGTTTTGAGCCGTTACTGACTGCCAAACTCGGATTGGCCAATTCGAAACGACCCGCATACCTCTAATTCCTTGGATTTCGAGATTTGTCCGGATCCTATCCAGAAAGCCGAATTTTTGGCTTTAGCAGCGAATTTCTCGGGAATTACTGGAAGGAAGGATGAAGCTTAAATCGGGCGAGGAGTTGAGGCATCTTCTTATGGATCAGGAACCGTCGTCAGTTAGGTGAGATTTTCAATGATTTGGCGTTAATTCTAGTTTGAAGTGGAAGAGGTCGGGGCTTTTCGGCGGTTACTTGCATGCCTTGGTTCTTTCTTCTGTCATAAAACCCAACGGTCGAGAGTGATTCAGTAAAAGTGCCTTTTAAACGGCCCGGGCAGGCAAAAAAACACTACTCCTCAGTGTATTAACATTTGATTTCACTTTATTGAGATTTTCAAACCAAGATGTGTTCAAAATTACATTATTCAGTGTCTTATTCGTAACCGCCATACATTTCTTTGTATTTCCGTAGTTTTCACATGTCAACACACACGTAAGGTGGTCTGCCTGTGGTCAACTCGTGCTACGGACACCGTTCGGCGTTCGACAGACAATTTCAACACTTTCGGTTTGTTGAATAATGAGAGTATCGGCTTTACTCGCTATAAAGACTCGTAAAATCAGAAACTTCAAGACACAAAGTCTTCACACGACACCTCAGACTTTTATTTTTTTTTTTTGGCCAGAATTTTTTACGGTTAATATTTTTTACGGCTAACGGTTAATTTTTTTCTTTTTTTCAATTTTTACGCCTAACGGCTAGATTTTTTGACTTTTTACAGCTAACGGCTAACCCCATTGAGACCCTCGTTCAGTGGTGTCTGTTTTAAGTTAGTAAACCAACTTTCCAGTGCGATCCATTGGTGGTAGTTAGTTAAGTAGGTAATGCATTTAGCAGAGTCCCAGTCGATTGTGTGATTAAAATATTTGTAACAAATAATTGCTCAGCTTAAACAAAATGTGACAAAAACTAGCCTAAAAACTTGCTTTATAAAAAGTCTTTATTTCACTGATAAAAGCACATGAAGTGTTACATGTGTTTAAAGTACTTAAGAGTGCGCTGATTCTCTTCGTATCTGCTCAATAACCTAGTAAACAAAGGCGATTCGAACTTTATACCATACATACTACAAATAGTGTCCGCTGGTGTAGCTCAAGAAGTGCAACACGATTTATCGACTTACTCGATTAAATGCATTGTTGATTCCATTACCGGGAGAACGCTGATGAGAACCGAGTAACAGGGTTTCACAATTCCTTTGAGAAAGCCAACCTAAGAAAAATAACTGATAGGTTGCACTGGAAAACACATCATTGCCGACCTGCTCACCGTAACAGAATGTTTACAAAGAAGAATCGATTAGAAATGGGTACAATACCATAACAGGAGGTGGTATGACAAGGAGGAGAATGCCCGGTATGAAGGGAGGGTGGGGGGAGAGGGGGAAGACGGAAGTGGGGGAGAGGGGGGAGAGGGGGGTGGGGGACGTGTGCCGTCGAGTAACCAACCAAAGTTGGGACAACACTTTTTAACACGACCAGCTCTGACCATCTCTGAAAAATGCCCTACAAATTTGTCACCTTTCAACCGTCGCAGGGCATTGTTGAGGTTGCATTTTTTCCAGGTCTAATTTTTTTAAGCGGCCGTTGCGATAGCGACGAGACGCTTCTTTTAACACCTACTGTTCGTCGACGGGTAGCGTCGCAGCTACTATAATTAGCTCTAAATTTCAGTGGCGGGGATAGTGTCGCCGCCCTATTGTTCTAGGGCTGGGGTCCATTGTTTGTCTTGTTGTTCTTTTGTCTCACCTGAAGAGTGGTCTCCAATCAGGTGAGACCTTGTAAGAGCTGCGACGTGACCCTTCGTCGAGTCCACCATTCGCCCCAGATCCCCGGTTGTCACTCGGCCAAGGTTTTCAGAAACGTTTTGGTATCGCTTAGCAAGTATATTTACTCGGGATACTGTAAGTATACCGACTTATAAAATGTGTCAGATTTCAGTCTTTTTTCCTTTTTTTTTTTCCTGTCAAGCAAACTGCACAATACAATTACGTTCCGGTGTTTGGATTGGCCAATACACAATAGCAGGCACGCGGCGTTGTGTTCATTGGTTAAAGCAAACCACATAGTCCAAAGGTCGAAAGGCTAACATCACGCGACGGTTGTTTTGAAGTTATACAAATTCATCGTGTTTGAGTTGTGAAGCTAGATATTTTAAGACAGCACAGTCTGTCCCCGTGAAAAGGTTTGCCGAGTGTTAAGAAAATGTTGGAAGCCTCGCACGTGTAGTGCTTATCGGCTAATCGATATCACAAGTCGAATTCGAACGCTGTGACAGAAAAATTACAGATTTGCACAAAGATGTTTTCGTAATGTGATACCTTCCATTCAATGCGTGACCGCAAGTGAACACTCAAGGTTAAATAATCCACTTCGATCGCCGGAACAAATTTTCCTACACATATCTAGATTTTAATACAGTACAGACTGTCCGCGTGAAAAGCTTTGCCGAATTTAAGGCAAGCTTGGAAGCCTCGCACGTGCTGTGAGTTTCGACTCGAATTAGAACGTTGTGACAGTTCTATATGTAGAAAATCGCAAAGTTGTTTTGATGTAATTTGATCCGGATTATACCACAACTCAATCGCTGTGACAGTTCTATATTTAGAGACAAGTTTGCGAATTTTTGGTTTTCACGTGACGTCAGAAAAAAAACTAAAATTAAACATTTAGATTTTTTACCTTCATCAGGTAAATGACATTTTAAGCCAAGTAAAACGCTTTGTTTTGAAAATAGAGCAGTTTGAATTTCAAGTTCTTTTTACAATGCGTGACATCTGGATTGCTTCTGAGAAACATGTCACATACACGGAAACGATTCGCCTTGTGTTTTCGAGTTTTGAATATCCAATATGTTAGTGTCTATGCGAATGTTTTCAAGCTTCGCTTAATGTAGAAGTAAACAACAGCTGACAACGAATATGGATGGCGACTCTCAAAACAGTGTAACGAGCTTTGCTCGTACGTGAACAAAAAGACCTCATGTGAACCCAAAAGCAAACCACTAGCCGGATAGTTTGGAGAATCAGAAAGCGTGCGTCCGGCTTCTGGAGCACAAAAGTATCCCGAGTTAACGATCATAGAGCGTCTTGTTTCATGAAAATATCGTAGTACAGATTAGACAAATTCTTCGCTTTCCTTCAATCCGTCGAACAAGTATTAAGCACTAGGTAAGTACTAAGTAAGTAGCAAAGTTCTTGTTCTTGTTAACTTCGCAAAGACGAAAAATTGTTTCCCATAGAGTTTCCCTGGCAGCCCAGCCGTATCAACGACGGATGTCACACAAACCTGGCTCTCAGGGAGCTCGTGTTTCGTCGCTCTATCCATCATTGGAATTGGAGTCAAACCCATCTGCTTCTCCTCGTCTCCCTGTCATTTAATAAATCTGATATCAATTTCTTGTTAACCAACAGAGTCCTGATGTTGTATAACAGGGAGCTTAAGCAACGGCGACGGCAACGGCAACGAAAACGTCATTTCAAAATCTAACTTGTCGCTTTTGTAATTCTTTTGCGCTTATTCCACTTTGTGTAACTTGGAAAACACTGGCGAATTCTCCAGGGACTAAATTACTACGAACGGCGCCAAAGTTAGGAAAAAGAAAGACAAATTTGCCATCATGCGCTCACATTCTCGAGAAAACATAAAACTTTGTCTGTTCACCTTGTTTTGCAGAGGACGGCATCGAAATGTACCAAAAAGTAAAACGCACGTGCAGAGTGATTGTTTTTGCTCATTAACCCTTTCCTTCCCAAGTAGCCATGCATGCCCACTAAAGTACACAATTCTTGCTTTGATTTCCCTTTTGTTTAGCTTCAATCACAAAGTCATGAGAACAAGTGGATTGCACCAGCAGGTGTGTCTTGCCATTACCACAGCTATGCCGGAGATTGACTAAAACTCCCAATTTCTGCTGTATATCACTGCTCGTTTGGCAACAAAGCCCAGAATACTAATTTTTCGGCCGAAGAATGACACCAAAAATTGCACTTTTTTGACGTGAAGTTTTTTAATCCAAAACTTTGTTCAAAAACCAAAATTCTACATTTACAGCAAACCTCAAGTTCTCTCCTTGGTATCTGCTAAGAAAGTTTTCTCTGACCTTTTCTGCCACCACGCTTCAGCCAGTTTCTGATAGCCAATCTCGTGTGCCTTAACCCTTTCACTCCCAAGAGTGATTTTATAGATTTTACTCTGTCTAACGCCAGACGATTTTACTCGTCAAAGGGAGACCCCATGGGAGTGAAAGGGTTAAAAAACTATCACCCTTAACCCTTTCACTCCCAAGAGTGACTTTATAGATTTTACTCTGCCTAACGCCAGACGATTTTACTCGTCAAGGGAGACCCCATGGGAGTGAAAGGGTTAACTGGCCTCGCTCACGCCCGAAAAGAATTCTGGGACATTCAACCACGCCGCGAGCATAGAACTCTCTGCCGGTTCATTTCATAGTTTTTCGCCACCCGGTGCTACCAGCAAAATATTGCATCGATGAGTTTTTTTACCAGTCGAAACTAGCCCAAATTGCCTTGGTAGGTACCGGAATCCACTCGCAGAAAGACAAGAGAGACAGGTTTCATTTTGAGTCACCATCATTACAACAGAGTGTGTTTGGCATCTCCGTCAACATGAAACCGCCTCTCGCCTCTGGTTTCTTTCAAAGGCTCGCCTTTACCCGCATTCTAGCTTAATGATGCCAGTCTGGGGGCTTCTGTATAGGAAAATGACTCAGAAAACCACTCTAAAAGGCGACAATCTTATCGCACTAGAGCGATTCCACTCAATTGAAAAACAACAGCCACTCCCGTACGTCACGTGACACTGAAGTCTGAGTCCCCAGTATTTCATGACAGCAGATATTTTGGTAGTAGCTCCATATATGGAGAAGATAAGTGTCCCGGACTATTAACTGCCAAAATGTGTTGAATTAAGTAGCAGGCTCTTGGGAAGGAAAGAGTTAAACCTATTGTTTTGCCTCGTTGCTTAAGCTCCCTAATAGATCACAGATTACGTCAAAATATGTGATGAGAACAAACAAGTACGGCTTGTGTGTTACTGGTGCCGTGTTAATACATTTCCACGTCACTTAATAGGGAGCTTTGCCAACGACGACGGCAACGAAACCGTTATTCTTTGATTGCATGATTGCACCTGACGTCACGGCGGCCATGTTGGTGGAAAGAACAATAGCGAAAAAGTCTTTTGGGAATTTTAGTCTATTATATTATGCAAAACTTGAGCTACATTTCTCTATTGTTTTGGCACCAACATGGCCGTCTTATCACGTGAGTGCAGTCAAAGAATTTCAAAACATAGCCTCTCGTTACTGAAACTGTTTCGCGATTATTCCAACGAGTTCAACTTGCAAAAATGTGGACGAACCATCCAAACTGCTGTGAAAAATTTAACGTTGTATGTGCTCATGTAGCACATAAAATCTTGAATTTGGTCATTTCACGTTGTCGTTTTATAGAGGACGGCAAAGAAATGTGCCAAAATGCAAAAGTCATTGAGATCATTGTTTCGTCGCCGTCGCCGTCGCTAAAACTCCCTTGTAGCGAGCAGACGTATGGCAACATGGAATCTATGTGTTTGTGTTTTGTGTGTGAGTGTGCGTTTTGTTTTCAGCTTCGACATTTTTGTACGTCGAGAAAACGGGTTTTCTTTGCCATTTCCTACATTTTGTACTTGTCAGTATCTTTAGCCAGACGTTGTTTCACGTCTTCCCGCGCCCAGCTCGAGTTTTTCATGATTTTACCCCAGTTTGGAAAAACAAAGGGAAAAAATTTCAATGACGTAATCCATGCGTCTTTTCCGTAACAGATCATGGGTACTTTTCAGCTTTATTGGGTTCTATTACCTTATACATAATAACGTATAACTGCCCAAAGGGACAAGCACGAACGAGACCAAAGGGCCCCATGCAAGGTACCGCCCGCCCTGTTCCAGGCTCTCAGATATTTGGGGTTAGCGAAAAAGAGCGAAACACGAAACAACGTTCCAGGCTCTCAGATATTTGAGGCCAGCGAAGAAAAAAATCACGAAAAAACGAGCGAAGAACGACCAAATATCTTAGAGCCTGGAACAGGCTAGTAATGACCAATATTAGTATATACCACACAAGTAAATAGTGCTTTTCGTTCGCTCTGATTGATTAACTCGGAGGTGATTAGTAAGTACTATTCACCTCCGAGCAGCCGGCGCGCGAGAGTTTACAATTTCGACCGCTTTTCGGTATATTGTCACACATAAAGTAATGTTTTGGTCCGCTAATTATTCAGCTTGTGTGGTATATACTAAAACAATTATTCACCCCAGTGTCGGTGAATAATTGTTAAATAATGCTCCTAGAATCCAGAATATTTTATCAAAGAAACCTGATGTAAGTTTCTACACTCATTTCAGCCACGTGTAAGGTGTTCCCTTGCAAACAACCTCCCTAACCACGGTACTACATACCTGTAGATAGAATTCTTCATAAACTTTCTTGACTGACACGACGTGGATAGACCATGGTTTGGCTGACGCGCATAAGTCACACGCGGTCATCAGTAGGCGACGGACAAGTTTCCTGAAAGGGAACTTTATGTGAGCTTTATATGGTCTAATGACTCTACGAAACTCTCCGTGCTCTTTCGTTTAACCTGGACGTTTTACAAGCACACAAAGTTGACGGGGGCCAAGTTAATCCAAGTTTTTAGCTTTTGACGCAAACAAAATTTGCTGTGCTCAGATTGGATTTTATTCGACGCTCCTCGCAACGCTTCAACGAATTTTTCGAGAGTTGTGTAGGGGTCCGGGTGTTAAACTAAGCAAGGTTTCGAGCAACTTGTCCTGTATCGTCGCGTGAAAATTGCGAGACAAGTTGCACGACAATTGCCTTGTGTAACAGCGCCTACTTTTAGGGTTAGAGTATAAGGCTGCGGTCAGAGTTAGGGCTAGAATTATATCAGTGGTTAGAGCTGGGGCTATGTATCGTTACGGGTAGAACCGGGTCTACGATTAAGTTGGGTCAGAACAAGGTAAATAAAAAAATAAATGAATGACTTTTATTTACCCTCGGTAGTATTTATAGCACACAAAGGCAGGTGGGGCCGAGCAAATACATCAAACAAATAATGAAATAAACATGACAGGTTAAGAATCCCAGCTGGCAGGAGGCAGACCAGTTGGCTATTTACAAGCGTGGCTGAGCTAGAGCGGGACTTGAACCCGACCCGTTCCAACCACTCGGCCACCCTCCTCCTCGGTGGTGAGGTTAAGGTCATACAAAGATTAACGTTAGGATTACGGCTAGCATTACTGCTGTTTGCTTTTTATTGTAAGAGGGCCAAAATTCGCCTGAAATGCAGAAAAAAAAACAGAAAAAACAACCAACCACCAGACAACTCCCCCTCCCCCCCACCCCCAAAAGACAAAATTTAGTTTCTTATAATTGCTTCGTACGGGCGTATCAAACATCGAATCACCAACAGTTGTATAAGGACCGCTGATCAACAAAATGTACATGCGCACATTCTATAGCAAATTTTGGAAAAGACAGGGGACGAGTGGCCGCGCAAGCGATTGCGGGATTGTTTGAGGCGGACGCGAACAAACAATCGCATCCCCAAAACAATCCCAAAATCCCTCACGCGGCACTCTCGATCCCAGTCATTTTCAAGTGAGCTTTTATTCGTCAAAGCCATTACCTGTGCTCGGGCGCACTCCAGCTAAATGTATTGTGCTTTACTAAATCCTCAAGCTTAGCTCTGTTGTCAAAGAACAGCATTAAATCCGTCGCCAAGATGGCATCTTCCATGAGTTCTAGAATAACCTTGTACTGCTTCGCGGATAGACTGCTCAAAATATTATGACCGTCCGTCTGTCAAGGTGAAAATCAATCCATCAAATCAATCCAGTAAGCAATCAAAAGACCTAACTACTATTATGAGTGGCGTTGAAGTAATATCAACTGCTCAAGTTCTCCACAAAACCTTATATCTGGTTATTTCACATTGTTTTGCGGATGACAGTAAAGAAATGTACTAAAATGTAAAACGCACGTGCAGAGAGATTTGTTTTGCTCATTAAAGTGGCTGAACAGAGTCTTGATAGGTTTTGAGTATATGACATTCGTTAAGGCTTCAATTGAGAAATATTGAAGCTTAGAAGCTGAAACTTGGCAAAGAAGAGATACAGTAATGGAAAATTTCTATCAATGACTAACCTTGGCTATTTCGTCTGTTTCCATAGTAACGCGGACGACAAGAAGCAACCCTAAAATTTCACTTTTATGACGTTTACATAACATACAGTGTATTAGATTTTCTCATGAACTTGCACACAGGTTTCAATAAATGTTATTGTTTGAAATGAACTCGAACAAATCTTAACAAACGGGTTTTTTAAAACAAAGCTGCCCAGTGAAAATTGATTGTTTCCCGACACAGAATTCCTTTGTTCGAATTCTGTTTTAGAATTCTCATTATATGAAACGCGTTGAAAATAAGAATTCCTGCCAAATTTCATCAAATTCTAATGAGCAGATTTTAAAACCTGGAATTCTCCTTTCTGCACATCGTCTTAAAAGGTCAAAAAATACATTAAATTTTCAAGCGTATAAAGCAGGAATGGTTTAAATTCTGTGTACTTTATTTCGGTTGGCCAAACCAGGCTTCTTCTGGTTTGGCCAGAAAAAGTAGTGCATATGAGCACCACAAGATTATCACAAAATCAGCGGCGTTTGAAAGTTCATTTCGTTTTTCCATTTCGGGGTTTGAGGACCGCGTTTAAATAACCGACAAAAACAGGCAAAGACGTTTTCGCCACCGTGTTTTTTTTTGTCTGATTTAAAACCTGTTTTGTGACGTGAATTGCAGCTGACCTCGCGGAAACTGTGTTCAGCCACCTTCACACCATTGTTTCGTGGTGTCCTCGTCGCCGTTGCCATCGTCATTGCTTAAGCTCCCTATAAACGTCCCACTGTTTTCCTAAGTTATTCAAAGTAAAGATGAGCACCGACCTTACGACCTCTTGCACGAGCATTTTCTTTTAAAATTAATGACTGCAAATGCGAATTGCTCACCTCCAAAATGAAAACTCCTTGTTTGAAATGATGCCATTCCATGGTTGACGTGGAATACAGATGGCTCAATGGGGATTTGTTCTTGATCATGAACGCATTGTTGTACCCTCGATGATCGATGTCGTGAATGATACAAGAAAGGTATAACGCAATTTTCTGGTAATAGAGAACAAGGATGTCAGGTGTGGAAATGATACGGACGCCACAAAGTTACTTCCATAAAATGGAACCCCGTAAAAACGAAATACATATCCTTCAGCCCGGCCAAAGTTACAGAAAACGTATGGAACATACACCCGGTATAACCAAATCCTCGTTATAACGAACACAATCTGGAAGCCCATGGTTAAAATTGACCCTGATGCAACAAAAAGATTTGGGGATCAGGGTTGGCGCAGCGGTTAGAGCACTCGCTTACCAACGATGTCGCTCGGGTTCGATTTCCCGCACGTGTATGATACACGGGTTGAGTTTGTTGTTACTCAGCTCTGGGAGGTTTTTCTTCGGATACCCCGGTTTTCCCAAATTCCAGTTCGAACTGCCTTCATTGGACGAATAGTCAGTCTGCGGGCCGGGATGCCACTGCTAAATCCAATTTATTCAGTTTTTCATTATATTCACTTTATTTACAAGTATCGTCACAGTTATAATTACCATGCACAATAATCATACAACAGCTTCGGTTATCAAATACTGTACGTTTCTATAAAGAGAATTCATATGATTTGACCGTAATTTTCAGGTTTTCTCTAATTCCAGTACGTCTTTAGCTTTGTCCGGGAAGTACTTAAAATAAATGACATTGTGGCAAAACTTCCGTTTTCCAAGAAAACAAAACATAAAACAATACGTAGTGTAATGACAATGACGACAGCAATGACACGTACCTCTTCCCAAGTAAACACTTCTGGGGCGGCATTCATAATGACGCCCATGCTATGTGCCACAGCAAAGGCATGTGACCAGTTATGATAAGCCACAGGACGGTAACCCTTGCGAACAGTCAAGGTGAAACGAATAAGAGTATCTAGATCAAGTCTAAACATAAAATGGAACAAAAGAAGCACAGTCAATCGAGTACAAAGCGCAGTTCCACTGCATTTACTGTGGCTGCTTTGACGTATAACCCAAAGATGCGGCACTCATTATGCTAACTGCGGGTCAGGTAAATTCCGCTATGCTATCCGCGGGTCAGGTAATTCTGTATCTATTTAATACGGTGACATTAAAATTCAACTTCTACTTCAACTTCGTTATAAAATGTTCAATTTATTACGCGCGCTATGATTGGTCGAATCGAGTGCATCATATCTTAACAGATGTACGCGCCCTCTGTCATGCGCGTGCATTGTGGAATTATTCAAAGGTGACAGACCGCAAACAAATGTTGCTTCTAAAAATATCTGCATGTTATAACTGTGCATCAGTAGGATACCTAAATTGTGCGCAATTCCACAATTGGTTTCGGTTCCATCAAATCCTATACCAATTGCAGAACATTTTAGGAGCCACTCGCACTGTGAGCACATAATTCACACAGGCGAAATCAGAAGTGTGAACGCGCGCAAATCTCTGGACATGTTATTGAGAAAATAAAGTAAAGACAATAAATAATATGCGGGTCAATCCACATTTGACATTACTTTGAACATAAAAGCAAAATTTGGGGATTGGAGTGTCGTCAAATTTCATCAATTGACTTCCGGTATGATAGCTTCCGCAAATCTCCAGGATATTTAAAAAAAAGAAATAAAAGACTTGTTCCTCGTACACTGTTGAGTAATACAAGCACTAGGGAATTTTTACTGAGAACACTCGAGAAATGCGAGTACGGCTTGTGCTTCTTTAGGCACTTCGCTCGTGTTCTTAAAAGTTCCCGCGCGTACTTATGTAACTCAACAATGCACTCGGTGCGTTTATTATTATTATTATTATTATTATTATTATTATTATTATTATTATTATTATTATTATTATTATTATTATTATTATTATTATTTTACTTCACTTTATTACTTGTCCACATTTACCTTCTAGGGCCAGAACCAAACCATGGTTCTAAGGCACTAGAGGAGTGTTTGTTCAATTTACTTGATTGAGAGGACCTTTCGCAGAATTATTAATAATAATAATAATAATTGTTATTATTATTATTATTATTATTTTATTATTATTTATATTATTATTATTATTATTATTATTATTATTATTTTATATTTTATTTTTTTTATTTCTTTAGTAAATGACGATTTTGCAATCAGTTTCAAAGTGGCGCATGAGAAACAACTGGGGCCGGTTCCTGAAAGGTGTAATAACTCTATTCCAGGAATAAAGCTGCCTTATTCCAAAAGCTATTCCTGAAATAAGGCAGATTTATCCCTGGAACAGATTCATTACACCTTTCAGGAAGCGGTACCGGGTCAATAAAGTTTTTTGAAACGTGAAACTAGTGTGAACACCTTATATTTGGCTGGAACATCTATTGTAGAGTCCCTCCCAGAAAGTTACCCTTTACCAGCTAGAGGTTTAGCCACCCAATATGACTGCTAGTTATCAAAGCTGGACAAAGGCACACCTTACGGAAATGTCACATTATGTTTACAAAATAGTCGTTTTACCGCTAACCTGACATTGCATTTCTGAAAAATGTCCACCGTCATAAGAATGAAATAATTTGTCAAGACGTCGTTGCTTTGGAAGACATCAAATTCGAAGCTGAAAGACAAATTATTGACAGGCAGGGAATTAAATCCGTGTGTCTATAAAGGACGATTGTTGAAGCAACCGTACTTTAGAATAATCGAGGAAAGCATTTTCATTTTGAACATAAAATACTACTACAGCGATTTTCTTCTACCGATCTTTTTTTATAAACAATCCATAGGGCAGGTGCCTATCAAATTTTGTTGTTAGACTCTCTCGATACATTTTATTTTCACTACTGCTTTAAAAGTAGTGTTTATAACTGCGACGATCACTCACATAATCATATATCAGTTTGTTGACGATTATTACACAATTTTGTTTAACCTGTTTTCAACTGGAAATCTGATGTTCTTTAAACCCAGCACATAATTAAGGACAAGTGACTCTCCGTGTATGGACAGTAAAAGCATCAGCAGATATCAAATGTACCTATAAAAGTCATCAGGTAGAGTGCAAGCAGCCACCGAATTGTGCCATTGTTGAACCTCGTTCCCCAACACACAGCAGTGGTACGTTAGCACTTCCAAAGCCACCTGGTGCTTTTGTTGGGCTCTAAAGAGCTGACTGTACATCTAATTTACAAGAAAAATAACAGTATGAAGGTTCTTTTGCTGTGAATTTAAACATGCAATCACGATTCTCTTTCTTTTGTTTTTCTTTTTAATCACGATTTTTCTTCTGCCAGTGTTCAATTTAAAATTTAAACACAGCTTTCGAAACTTATCCAAAATTTATTTGCAATGTGGAGATTTATTAAGATTTCGAGGCTTGATTAAAGATTTTTTGATTTTTATACTGCCTCATGAGTTCACTTTACAGGCAAACACACAGATCTCACATGTAAAATACCGCGTTTTTGGAATGAACATTGACAGCCGGGCCGATAACTACCTGATACCATTTGTTTCCCTTATGTAAATCCCAAGACTTCTTGATCCACAAAAGAGATATCGTCGACCCTCGCAAGATACGTACCTGACTGTAGTGAAGAGCCAGTCCACAGTAACCAGCAAACAACTCAAATGACCGAGCATCTAACAGTTTAGAACACAAAATAACATATGAGGAACGGTTCTGAAGATATGCGACAAGGATGCAACAATGCACCAGCATCGCAACGGTGTGGCATACACTCTGTTCGCACCTGAAGTTTCTTTTCAGGATGCTCGTGTCATTTTGAGAAGGTTTCAACAATTTTTTATAAAGCAAATTATACGAAACTTTGATCTGAGTTAGCGTTTGGTTCAAGCACTTTAACGTTTTAACGTAGCTGATGGTAAGAATGTCCATGGATTTCTGTTTCATTGACATTGAGCTCAACAACTTGCGATGATATTCGCATAACTACATATTAGCACGATAGGTTTACGTTTGTATCTATATATTGGCTCAGAAATTACCTTCAGGTGAGAAAAATCCTTTCTTACTATTGACCATTTGGACCACACCAATAACACTAAAACAAAACAAAAAAGAAAGAACTACTGCTAAAGGCTGGCGAAACGTGTGAATTAGTTACGTTAATAGCGCTACACAACCCCCATCATTGATCTGCTCGATTCCTCGATCAGCATTAGATCCGATCGGCCTCAGCCACTTTTCCCTTCGACTTGAAATTACATGAAGAAAAATGTATTTCACACTTGGCTTGAAAGTGAAGGAAAAATTCACGAGAATCCCCGCCTCTAACCCGAAACGTTCGCTTCTTAAAAGATGTCCAGATCCACTAGACCAACCGGGACTAGCTGCTCAAATTTGCCATTTTTTCAACATATTTTAGAAAGAGTTACAGTCACAATAACTGAAAGCTAACCGTTTTCATATCAGCGCTTAGCCTTAAATACTATAGATCGACGCCAAACCCCGAAACACTGTTCCTAGATAAACAAAGCTCATTACGTGAACGTCAGTCCCATAGGGGTTGGGAATATTACATCGTGTAAACGCCAGAATGTGTCCTTATTGGCTGTGGCCAATGGGATCTAATGTTAACCCGATCCCTCCAAAGACCTGGGGCGAGCAAGGGCTGAGTATTTTCACGACAAATATCTCGACAACGATTCCGGGCTATGAGCAGGGAGACTGGGGAGAGAAGCAAATGTGACCAAGGGGGTGGGCGTCAGGCAGAAAGATTAGGGAGTTTAGGTAACGGCAACGGCAGCGACAACGACAACGACAACGTCACAAAACAATAGGCATAATGAACAACAGCAATCGTTCTGCACGTGCGTTTTACATTTTGGTACATTTCTTTGCCGTCTTCTGCAAAACAACAACGTGAAATAACCAAATTCAAGGTTCTGTGGAGTACGTGAGCGCATGACAGAAATTTTTTCTTGCTTTTTCTTTACTTCAACGCCGGTCACAGTAATTTATTTCCTGGATAGTTCGCACACATTTTAAAAGTTGGAAAAATCGCGAAAGAATTACAGGAACGAGAAGTTTTATTTTGAAATGACGTTTTCGTTGCCGTCAAACCAGTTGCCGTCGTCGATTTTTAAGCTCCCTAATCGTTCCAACTCTCCACGGCCTAATACACGAGCACTATTTTAAACGGCACTCACAAAAAAAACGCCTGCACCGTAGGTTACCAAAACCCCAGGAAGCTGTCAAGATTGCCCAAAAATGACTCAAACTGACACTGAACAGCATCAATTGACTGGTGACGAGACAGATTAGTTACCAGGTTCCCGGCTGACACGCGTCCTACGTACTCGTGAACGAAAGGAAATTACCCGAGGGACAGATCACCCCTTTTTTCTTCACAAAGATAACGAGTGACGAAGAAGCCTCTTAATAATTATATGGACAGAAAATAGTGCTACCTTCCTTTACACCTGACAGGTACACACAGGATTGACTTTGTTATGTACCCAGTCTTCATATCTACTTCACGGTTGAATCGCGTGTCGCGATATGGCTCACTGATGTTAAGAACGTCCGCTGTGCTCGCTACAAATCCAGCAATACCTTTATTGATCGGAAACCTTTAAAAAGAGAGGGAAGAAGAATAAAGGGAGATGATTGGTTCGAGCTCCAAACGGTACGAGATCAGATTAAACCTGAGACACACGATAAGCCGCAGTTCCCTTCAGCTGAGTTGCGGCACCCTCTAGAATTACAACCGGTGACTACATTGACATACAAATACAATGAATAACATTTAAAAACATTCTACTACTGACAGTAAAATAGTAGCTAAAAGTGGTAAATGAATGAATAAAATACTTTAGGTAATATATACATAATTCTGACATTTGGTGGATGATGATATGCAGGACCTGTTGCGTTCAGGGAGTTCTTATATGCTTTAAGTTTGCTCTTAAAAGACAACAGGCTGGTGCAATCCCTGACGTAATCAGGGCGAGGATTCCACGTTAAAGGTTCCGCGTTGATCTGTGGAGACATCCAATCCGAGTTCATGACATTAGGGACGGCCGGCTTGGCACGATGCCGCGGGCTTTTATCTATAACTGAGCTTCATTTTCTGATCTCAACAGATCAAAAGTTAGGGTTTAGGGATTGAGGAATCATATCTACAGCGTGTTCTCTAAACTTGATCTTAGCCTATTGGACTTAGATCACCGAAACGATCGGTGATAATATCATCCAAGGGTAACGCTCTGCACCTTATTTCTGCTCCGTTGCGGAATTTGTAACCTGAGCCGTCTTCATCTCCCTCGTCGAACAGATTGGCGTACAGTTCACTTTGATTTGGAGTCTACCATAAAGAGCGCGCACCGATCAGCGTTGACAAGCCTCTTAGCAAACGCCTGTTGAAAAAATTATTAAAAAAAGATTTAACATCAACAAAATATTTCCTGGATATTTAAGGTCCTACAGTTCAGGCCCTCGCTCAAAATTTAAGATAACAACACGACCTAAGAAGCCTTGTATCTAAGGGTGCGTTTTTCAAAATCCGCTCCTTGTGCCCGAGATCCCTTTTGTGTCTATTTGTGCAGGTAATGTCAGTGCACGTGAGTGAGGGTCAACCCAACGCGTTATTCAATTGTGTAAAGTTTATATCGTTTTAGCATTCAAAATTATTAAAATCAAAGTTCTGATGGCAAACTTTTCAGATATAAGTGGTTTTCAGGAGTTTTGAAAACACACGACAGGTCCAAATGTGCACTGTACGCATTCGGTAATACATGTGGTAATACTTGACTAAAAACAAAACAACAGTGGAAAAGCAAGCGCGTAGATATGTATAACAGTCCTAGGTGAAAATCGCAGCACATTTCCGAATACAGGAACTTAGGCCCGGTTCAAACGTCGAACTTCTCATGTGCCGAATCTAATGCAAATGAGAAAAATCTATTGTTTTCGCTCATTTGCGTTAGATTCGGCACATGTGAAGTTTGACGTTTGAACCGGGCCTAACAGAACACGACTTATCTGATCTAAAGCCCCGTATTAGAAACCCGTTTAGAACCGTTCTTTCAACTTCCTCTTATATCGCGTTGATACCGTTACGCAACAAGAACTGCTATAATAGCCTATGACTGTAGAGGAAGCTTACCATAATCTTTTCAATCACAACATCCATCGTACTGACTTCGTCAAAAATAGATCTGTCAAAACAGGGCAACAGAGGCATGAACTTAGTCCATCCAAGAAACATATCAAACGATTGACATGAAGAACTTGTACACTATGCAACACGCTGTCATTTGGATGTCTTTTCCCGTGTCCTCACCTTACAACATTAAGCAGGAAGCTGTTGAGGTCCTTTTGTTTTTGCATCTGCTTAGAGAGCTGCAAGGGACAAAAATAATCCGTCATTGTCGCCATGATCATCATCATCGGTAAATAAATAACAATAACATAATAATAGTATAGTCACAGGGCAAGTTATAGGAGTTTCTTAATTCTTGATCCTTATTTCTGTGGGACTTTTAAAGGCTTTATTTTCACACGTTTCACGGTTATGCTAGGCGCCACGTGTTGCTACTGAAGTTGTTACTGCTACATCATCAACCGCTGGCCGGTTAGCTCAGTTGGTAGAGCACCGGAATTCCGTGCGGAAGGTCACGGATTCAAACCGCAGCAGCACCAACACTCAGGCCCTTTAAATAATTGAGGAGAAACTGCTGCCTTTGTAATGACATCTGCAAATGGGATATGGCCATTTAATCATACACGTACTTCAGCATGATGAATGGCGATGCTTCCCCAGGCAAGATAGCTATTGACAATCTACAAAATTAACAACAACAGGATTTGTCAGGCAACCTGATATGTTATGTTTTTACGCATCAGAGACTTAAAATAGCGCACATTAAAGCTGAAGCCTACCTCCTCGTCTTCTCGTTCAAATGGCGAGTTGCCCAGTGTTTTAACCAATTCTACAATACCTGCAAAACGTATTCAGTCACTTCAGGAAAATTTAGAATACAGGAAGGGAGGGAGGGGCACGCAATTGCTACTTCAGTGTAGCTATTTTCTAACGAAGTAATTCATGAAAAAAGTTATGAGGAACAACAATCCCCAATAGTCCAGTGTCGAGTTCGCCATGACCCAGGACCCAGGACCCAGAAATTCACAGAGTATTTTTCAGTTGCTGCATCTTCCCATCTGGGTGCTCCTCAATGTCTTTCAGGAAACCTTCATTACTTGAGTTCACGAATTTTGTATCGGCGAGTGCAACCAAGATGGCGTCAGTTCGATCGAAGCGTATTCCTCGGAAAAAGTGTTCTTAATTGAAGTGGGAACGACGAATTTTAATTTCAAAAAATCCACTTCACAATCGTTTCAGCGATAACCAATTTAATTTGCACTAAGACTAACAGAAAAAGCAAAGACACAAAGATGGAACACAGATTGTTTGAAGAAGGACATGATGCCTTACCAACTATAGTTCCATCTGCTTGCACAATAGGTTGACATAACACGGACTGAGCTGTGCTGTCTGAAATACGAACAGTGTAAAACCAACAAGTAGTCCCTCACTTGACTTGTTGGACTTATAAGGTCTCACCTGATTGGAGAGACCTGATGAGACAGAAGAACAAACAACACAAACAATGGACCCTAGCCTTGAAACAACAGGGCTGCGACACTATCCCCCACTGAAATCTAGAGCTTATAGGAGCTGCGAGGCTACCGACACGGTTCTCAATTTATAAGTTCGAAGAGTTTTCGATCCCGGAAAGTATTCTTCGGACGATGTATTCATTAATCGTGTCATTTTCTAAACTTTTCCCCTAATCGAATATCTGATGAACATTGCGCACGTCAAGCAGCTTAAAATCTGTAAAAAATGGTTTCCGGAGTTTTGACAAGCGCACGATCTGAAGGCATGCAATTCGAGATCAAGATTCTGCTGTCGTGTTTTTACCTTCGGCAGGTGTCTAAATAAATCTGAAGGGCAAATCAGTGACGGAATAGCTTCTTATCCAGGAGGGATGGGGGCACCAGCATTAAACCTAGAATACTCCAAGCATCGGAAGAAAAATGATCAGAATGCCATAGGTTACGCCACTTTCGGGAAAACTCAGATTTTCTTTATTTTCAGGTACATCCGTTTGCGACAAACAGAAAAAAAAAACAGCCTTTCAACAATCCTAGTTGTTTCGTCAATCGACCAAATAGACAACCTGCAGATCTACCCAAGCTCAATAATGATGCCCCATTCACACCTATCACAATAAACTTGAAAACGAAACTTCTCTTACTCCGGCTTGACTTTTCGTCCACATTACTGAATCGCCGATCACGGTCACCGAAAACAGAGCCGTAAGAAATCTATGTACTAACAGTAAGGGGATTGTTGAATCCAGTACACTTACCTTCAATGCCAATTCCTTTAGGAAATCTTTCATCCTGGAAAAAGAAATAGCTAATTAACTAATTTATTTATCATATACTTATGTGCTGCATATAATATTCATATCATCATTTGTTAGGTTAGGTTACACGGGAATCATGATTCCACTAGTCAAAATGGAAATCCTCGGCAAATTCCATTCAACTCCAACGCACACATTGCTAGACATTTTCAATTTGACTCAGTACATATAGCATTGGTTTACTTCGTGCCAAGTCAGAAGCCCCGTCGACCAGACAATTCTCTGACATTTTCAGGTCTATACGGAATGAAAATCATGAAAGTCGGCACACATTAGGCGATAAGTTGCAGGGGCAGGTCGCCGGGAAAAGTTGTAGCGACAATTCTCCTCGTATGACATGCCTGGTTTCATGGGAAAAAGCTGTCGCCAAGACCCTCAGGAGACCTGTCCCACGACAGAATTAAAAACAATAATAATAAACCAATGGGAAAACGCCATTTATTCACCCATAAACAAATTCCCTCGTGTGTACTTGGTAGGCGTCTTGACCCAGCGACATGTCTCTCAAGCAGTGCACACACGGCGGCTACTCACAGAGTGTTGTCCCTGCGAGTTGTCGCCTGGTGTGTGCCGAACTAAAAACCACACGCTTCGCTAATCATATTACAGTATTTATTAAGTCCCGCGTTCACCCAAAATATATTACACGCCGCGCTGATTTTCTCATAAACAGAAAATTTGCAATTACCAAGTGAGCGGCATTGAAGCAGACAGAATGTACTTCCTTCGACCAAAATTCCAACAATTATAGCAATTTTTCGAGTTTTGAGCCCTTATTTTAAAGAAAAAACGCAAGCTCGCGAAGAGGTTTTGGTAAACACGAGGCTTTAAATAATAATGAATACTTTACCCCGAGAATGTCCTTTATAAAGAGTCTCTCTCCAGTCTCCGCAACATACGCGGCCACTGTGCCTCCCTTGCCAATGGTCTGCCGGCAGAGAGATCGCGATCTGTGCCACAAAAATCATTTGAAACTATAAACTGTGCTTGCTGTCAATACACTGAATAATAAGGCAATTAATGTCCTGCTCAATCGTGCGGAATGTCGCTTAAAGCCTACCCAGCTGTATTCTGCGCGATTTCGCAGGATGAAAGAGATGTTAAAAGAAGTTACTTTACCTAGGCTTGGTTTCAGAATACAGATAAATGTCCTGCAAAATACAAAAACACGAACACGCAATAAGTACGGGTGGCCAAAGAGCTATTACTATACCTTTTAGAATCAAATTCTGATCTCGCCTTGTTTTTCGGGAAAAAAAAATTAGTAGAATCACGAGGAGCGGGAAAGCAAAGCCTATACCCACTCCCTGTTTCTTTTCTTAGTCGTTTTGTCGATCTTCTGTTCTTGCATTTTTTTTGTTTTCCTTTTGGAGGGCAATGGGTCCGCGGACTATTGATTCTTCGAAACACCCTGCGTTTCCCCGCTTAATTTTCTCATTTCCAAATCTTCTTTATTATGAGTAACATACACAGTTTACTCCGTCATGAAACGCGCTCTATATATTTAAACTTGACATCGTTATTGGCAATTCTTCGCATACGCGATCTTCGAAACGAGGAACTGTTTCTAATTTCTCGAGAAATAATTATGACTTAGTGACCACGTCACAAAACGTCGACTACGTTAATGACCAGTTCCCAGACTTTTTTGGTTCCAGCTCACTGCAGGACGAACTACGCGTTACGGATAATAAACAGCTGTGCACAAAGACGAAATCGACGATTTTCACGAACACCTCGCCCACATACAGTTTACCAAGGAGATCGCGGAAATGGTAAGATACCTTTTCTAGACTGCCTTGTTAGCCGTGCCAACAACAGACTGCAGACGACAGTTTACAGAAAACCTACACACACTGACAGACTACTTGACGAATGATCTTACAACCCTACTTTACACAAAGTAACGACAATATGGACCTTAACGAGACGAGCGCAACTAGTTTGCAACTCGCGCGACAGTTTAGCAGATGAACGCAAATACTTAGACAACGTTTTCAGTAAGAACAACTACAACCACGACTTTGTTAGACGCAACACTTACCGGACCAAACGCTACGAACGCTAACCCGACACCAGTCACTACAGCGACTATACCATACATCAAAGGAACTTCTGAAACCACTGCACGGATACTACAACCTTACAATATCCGTGTCGCTCACAGACCCATCACAACTTAACGACAACTATTGCCGAACGTTAAGGACAAAGACGAACCAAAGGACAGACTGGGAGCAGTTTACAAGATCGAATGCTGCGACTGTCAGGCCACTTATATCGGTGAGACTGGTAGAAATTTGAACGTAAGACTGACTGAACACAAACGAGCGACGAGAAATGGTGACATCAACAATATCATTGCTGAGCACCATTTACTGACAAACCACACAATCGACTGGGACTCTGCTAAATGCATTACCTACTGTACTAACTACCACCAACGGATCGCACTGGAAAGTTGGTTCACTAACTTAGAACAGACACCACTGAACCGTTGTCAACAGCTTCCCGCACCTTACACTTCAATTCACTTATTTATTTGACGTAACCTCGTTCATAAAATGAATGAGATTATTTTCATCTCGGGTCGGCGGATTCCTAGCGAAAAGTAAATAACAATAATTTGCGGAACTTAGCATCGTCCGCAATTTCTACAACATTATGTGGTAGATTATTCCAATCTCTAATTGTGCGTGGCACAAAACTGAATTTGAATATGTTAGTGCGAGCATAAGTTGCATAACGACTTATTGACGATATCAACAACAGAAAAACAATAGACAAACCGACTAATTTGACGAACAATACACCTCCGAACATCTGACTAACAAAAGACGGATCGAAACGCACCAATCACGGTTTACAGTCTTCACAGCCAATAACATCAAGGCTTAACTGACAGACATCCAATAACATCACGACTTCGTTGACCAATCACATCAATGACCAGAGTACTTACAGCATCTCCTGACGTTACTCCAATCACTTGACTCTGACGATGACTTCCGTTCAGGTTGTTGAAACGTCTGTCAATGTCACCACAAACAGTCCTTCTCAGGACTACACTCACCCGGACGATCGTGCTTCACTTAGTTAGAATAACACACAATAAAACACTACTTACCCTTTCATTCTTGTCAACCAAGTAAAGAGAACGCGTGTTAGCATGAGTAGCTGCAAAAGGGTAAATGAAAAATATCTTATTGGAAGCCAGTATAGCCGGTACCCGGTCGGTTCGTTCCAAGTCAAAATTGCTTCGTTCCACAAAAAAGTCGTTTCGCTCCACACGAAGTATACAGGTTACCTCAAGTCGAGCAGCGGCAGCAGATCGATAAATTTATCTCAAACATGACCCTCTTCCCAATCTTAACTTAACTGCGTAACTTATCGTATAAACTTTCAATCAAACTTTTACAGTTACCTTTTTACGTCAAGTCATATTGCCCTCAGTTCTCCTGAAGGAAAAGAGTATCTTACGAAGCCAGGTTAGATAATTTACGTTCTTTGAGAGGAACACGGTAAAAACGTATGTTTGAAACCTGTTTTCAAGTTGATACCAAACATCAAACGAAAAGCTTAATATTTACAGCAGAACTTTTAGATTTTGAATTATCAAAATTAAAAATGTTATTTTGTAACTGTTTTTGTGGAATGAATTGACTATTTCGTGGAACGAAACTACTTTGACTGGATCATTTATATTATCAGTGAAGTTTTACACCATTAATATAAATTCGTTCCTCCTATCATTCTGTCCATCATTATACTTATGGAAGGGCGCATTTTCACTCGATACCTCAAAATTTGATATTCGCAATTTTGTCTGTGGGACGCAATTTTACGTATTTTGAAGAATCAATGGATTACCATGGTAAGGAGTTGCTCCACTACTCAGTTTATAAATCATACACAGCCCACAGTCCTTTGATTCACTGTGACGAAGGGTTGGCGTTAGAAACGTCAGCTTTTGAGGCCCTCATTTATTCATTTTAATCATTCTGATAATTCCCACTGAACAGCATAATTTAAAATGAAATATATAAGTTATAGTTGAATTTTATCCTTGGTTTTAAGTTTTTCTCGCTTTGTTTTTGGGTATGGTAATGTATGGTAACAGATGATAATCAGGATAAAATATAACCACAACATCTACTCACCTGCTGCCACACTCTTGACTAACTCATACATGACTCGCACCTTCTTCGGCTGTTGATTGATATCTCTTGTCAGCTGCTGTAACATTTTGCGTTTGTCTGTATGCACACAGAACTAAATTCCCACAAACAATAAGAGAAAAAAAATTGAAAATTTAAGCCCTGGTGTTGACTAATGACATTAAAAGTGAATAATAAAAAGAATTGAAAACACAGATTGAGTCTTCACAAAAAAATTGCATTTCATAACCATACCTTCCATTTGGAAAGTGAGGGCCTTACACCTATCAAAGTATAAAGAATAAAATTAATCCATTCATTATCAAATATCATAAAACCACTTTTACACAAACATCAAAGGGATTCTCATACAATAGTATCCCCAAGGAGGACTCTAGATGCCTAAGAGAATATGCTGGCACATTAAAGCAAATGGAGGTGCAGTAGGGTGGACCCTTCCTACATGAATATTTGTATAGCTACTGTATACAGTAGGGTTCTGTGCACAAAGAGCTGTTTTAATTAGGCTTTCTAAAAGGTCATGTGATTACAGTATGTGACCAGATTTTGACTGATTCTGCATGACTCACCGTTACTGACACCTCCAGCAATGTGACCCCGACACTGTGTTTTTCTTATCAACCATCTCTCAAGCTGTTCTTGGCTGGTGTCGGCCATGATGAAGTCCTCCAGGACATGAGGGTTTGCAATTAGATATTCCTTGACTTGCATCTCTGAGAGAACTACCAATATGATAAATAATACCGATGATAAAATTGCATAATTTAAAGAAAGAAAACAACAAAAACAACAACAAAGCCAAAGCTGTACAGAGCTCTTGTTAAGGGCTGTAACCAGGCTGCGACTAGCCTGATACAACGAATATACCATTGCTAGGACCTTAATGTTTTGAATGCCAAGTCTGATGAATGACTCTAAGTAGATTTTAATCACTTTAAATACTGATTTGAAATAGCTCAATTCATTCCACAGCCACTACAAACAGTGAAAAATCAACAATAACATTTAACCAACTTTGTTTTATATAAACAGAGTTGAGGAAGGCAAATTCGCCAATGTGAATAGATTCTGAATATAGTGAAAATTCTCCCCTTGTGTAATATATGTCACCCCCTTCTATTTCCTATGGCTCTGAATTTATAGTCTCCCATACACAGTTCTAAGCGATGAGATACTGTAAACAAATAGGCATTTGTTTAAAATATTTAAACAGCTTTTGCCACGCCTGTCATCTTGTCAAAAAGGTGTCATTTTTTTTGTTTTCCTTCCACTTTTACTTAGTCAAAAAAGATAAGCAAAAATTTTAGAACATAGACGAGTATCACTAAATGAGCAAACTGATGTTAGACGAGAACAACAGAAATGATTATGAACATTTAGTCATTGATAGGTACCAGCATCTCAGTCTACATTATTTTAAATCCCCACATCTTAAAAACAGTTGACAAATGTGATATAATTAGTCATGGCTTCTACATTTGTTTGCTTCAATGTGAAATGCAGATGCTGTCTTAAATATTGAGCGATATTACTCTTAAAAGATAAAACTGAATTTTTTATCCAATCTCAATTATTTTAATAATTTAACACAGTTTTATATCAACATATGGCATGGAATTTTTTTTTTTTTTTTTTCATGCAGGTAACTTTATTGGCAGTATCGGCGGCATTTTCAATTTTTCCTGCATATTAAAAACAAACTGGAAACCCGACCAGAAGGGAGGAGTGAAAAGGTTTTATCCCTTCCTCTTCTTAAAAATGTGTTAGTTCTATTATGGCTACGCGTGTGACATTCTAAAACCATTTTTTTCATTTCCTTGTCCCAACAAGTTTTAATGCTATTTTCTTAAGTTCCTGTTCAGATACGTTTCTTGCCCTCGTGGGCAGAAATTTGCTTGGGTGTAACAGCCACATCCTCTCGGTTTATAATAGATGTTATTTAGTAGTTTTGTTATCAATCCCTAGCGGTAATGGAAAAAAGGGTCATCGTATTAGTTGCGGTAATTTACGATAAATTAGATAATCGCAGTAGGAAACGAGCGGCTTGCATAGGCGTTAGATCGCAAAGAAACAATAATGAGTTTTTGCCAATTTAAATTGCGGCCGGACATACGTAGCCTAGGCGTTTACGCATGGTAAAGATAAAATTATGGAACATTTAATCTTAAGTCAGAACGGATAGAACGTGTAGAACAAGTTGAATGATTGTAATGATTGAACAAGCGAACGCAATAAAAAGAAAAGTGAAAGATACAGTCCTGAGTGGTTGCTGAACCAGCGAGCGCGGAGATATTCTTAACGCAGTAGAATATTCCGCAACAACTGGTCCTTCGAGCCGGATACGCAGAGAGAATGTCGAAAAAGAAAGTGAGAGCGGGACATCGGACGTTCCTGACGAAAATCATTGAAGAAGTCGAAGCTCGCTTCGAAGACGAATTTGCCATCTTTAGAAAGCCAGAACTGTTGAAGTGGAAGGGTAGCCTAACTGAACAGCTTGAAAAGATTTCGCCGCTAGATGAGCAGATCCTAGCAGAGCTAGCAGCCGACGAAAAGACGACAGACGAGGAGATAGCAGAAGAGATTGAAGGGAGCAGCCGATTGAGGGCAGATGCAACGCAAGCGTTAGTGGCCATAGAAGAGAAATTGTCAGAGGAAGCTGCTCCGCCTGTCCCGCCTTTGCTGCAACACGACCATGAGTCGAATTCAAGCCAGAGTCCCAACCCACAAGCTGGCCAACAGAAAGTAGTGAGAGCGAAACTTCCCAAACTAGAAGTGAAAAAATTCAGTGGGAAACTCTGCGAGTGGCAGGAGTTCTGGGACTCATTTGAGAGTGCCATTCACCTGAACGATGGGCTCTCTAATGTAGACAAGTTCTCTTATCTGCGGAGTTTGTTACTGGAACCGGCCAGATCGGCGATTGGAGGCTTTGCGCTCACGACAGCGAACTATGAGTCAGCTATAGAGCTGTTGAAAAAGCGGTATGGCAAGAAGACCGCAATTCAACGAGCTTTGATTAATGAACTGTTGAATGCGCGCCCGGTTTTCAACGAAAGTGACACAACCAGACTGCGGAGCTTCTACGACCTTGCCGAAACCAAATACAGAGCACTTCAGGCGTTAGAAGTGGAGGAACGGAATTACTCCGAAATCGTTGTTCCGGCGCTTTTGGAAAAGATTCCCGACGCCATACGACTGACCATCACGCGAGGAAGAGACTACCTTCAGTGGACATTGGGCGAAATGTTGAAAGGGCTGCTAATGGAAGTGGAACTGAGGGAAGATCACTGTTTGACGCAGCGCCGAGTTGGATCCAGCGATGGAAAAAGGGGCCCTTACACCTCCAGTGCGCTGTTCGCCGGCTCAAAGTTCGATGATAAAAAGTGCGCCTTCTGCCTAGGAACCCACCCACCAGAGGAATGCAAGAAAATAACGAACGTTGAGGAACGTAAGAAACTTTTACTTAAATTTGGTAGATGTTTTAAGTGTATTAAGAAGGGCCATCGCGCGCGAGATTGTAGGACAGCTGTTAAATGTAAGAATTGTAAGGATCTCCACCACACGTGTTTGTGTGACGCAAAGTCACCGCAAACCCCAGAGCGGCCCCCAGGGGGGGATGGTAGTCAACCATTAGTAAATACCCCAAGTAGTTTGCTCGTGGGTACGGAAAGTAGAATTGCCCTCCAGACCGCCCAAGCTTTACTTCAGGGAAATGTACAGGGAAGGGTGAGAGTTTTGTTTGATTCAGGGAGCCATAAGTCCTTCGTAACAGCTAAGGCTGCTAGCGATTACGGCTTACAAATTGTAAGGAAAGAGTGGGTTACTATTAATACATTCGGGCAGAAAGTTAAAGAAGCAGGGTTAAGAGAAGTTGTACAATTTGATGTAATGCCCCTGCGGGCTGACCGTTCACTTAGAATTGAAGCTTATGTTGTTCCGCAAATATCTAACATAAGTAACGAACACGTAGAGGTCGTTAAAAACGACTACCCACATTTGCGTGATCTGTGGTTTTCCGACGTTTGTCAAACCAAGGAAGAGCTCGTAATAGATTTGCTGATAGGATCGGATTACTTGTGGGAGTTTCAAAAGGGTCGGACAATACGGGGGGAGCCAGAAGAACCCGTAGCAGTAGAGACCGAGCTCGGATGGGTATTGTCGGGCCCCCTGAAGAGGAAGGAATCAGATGGCAAACAGGAAGTGTCAGTGAATTTCGTAGCGAAAGACAATGCAGCGACTGTGAAAGACAGTTTAGACAGTGCGGTCAGTAAGTTGTGGGATTTAGAGAGTTTAGGAATCAAAGCGAGCGATGAGGTGCATGAATTGTTCGAAAGCGACATAAGTTTCATTGATGGGAGGTATTCTGTTAAGTTGCCTTGGAAACAAGGCCACGAACCCCTGCCCAGTAATTATGCAAACAGCCTCTCACGCATGAAGGGCCAAATTAGAAGATTGAAAAGAGAACCGGAGGTACTTGAGGAGTACGATTCCATCATCAAGGATCAATTGAAGTCGGGGGTTATTGAAAAGGTCACAGAATTGGAGGGGGTGTGCAAAGTACATTATTTGCCTCATCAAGCTGTCATTCGGAAAGAAGCAGAGACCACAAAATTGAGGATAGTGTACGACGCTTCAGCTAAAGAAGGTAAGAACGGAACGTCCTTGAATGACTGTTTACACACCGGGCCGTCTTTAACCCCTCTACTTTTCGAAATACTGGTAAGGTTCAGGGAAAACAGGGTCGCGCTTGTCGGTGACATTGAAAAGGCGTTTTTGAATATATCAGTAGATGCAAATGATCGCGATTGTTTGAGGTTTCTGTGGGTGGATGACGTGAGTAACAACAATTCTAGCGTTGTTGTGTATCGGTTTTGCCGTGTTGTTTTTGGATTAAATGCGTCACCTTTCCTGCTAAACGGAACAATAAGGCATCACTTGGCAACCTTTGCAGAAGCGGATCCTGAATTTGTTAGAAAGATGGTCGAAAGTTTTTATGTAGATGATCTCGTTTCGGGCGACAGCACAACTGACAACGCGTACGACCTGTACAGCAAGGCAAGGGTCAGAATGGCAAACGGTGGCTTCAAACTGCGCAAATGGAAAACCAATGATCCGAGGTTAAAAGAGAGAATTGGTTCAATCGAGACGAGCGTGACAAAACAGGAAATCGTCGGAAGATTAGAAGATGAAGAAACGTATGCGAAGTCAAAATTAGAATGCCAGGGGGGGTCGAAGGGAGAAAAGGTCCTGGGTGTTAAGTGGAATTGCGAATTAGACACCTTCCATCTTGATCTTGCGCACATCGCCAAAAGAGCAGAAGGCTTACAACCAACCAAGCGTAACGTTTTGAGCCTGTTAGCCAGCCTATTTGACCCACTTGGGTTTATCAGTCCAGTGACGGTAAGTATGAAGATCCTTTTTCAAGAGATTTGTAGTGGCAAGTTTGACTGGGACGAAAAGTTGACAGAAGAGATTGAAAGGAAGTGGGGTAACTGGGTCAAGGATTTGTTGAAAACGAGTGAGATTAAAGTTAGCAGATGTTTGTATGAGGCGAGAGAAGAGCGCGTGACTGAGTGTTTTTTACACGGGTTTGGAGATGCGAGTAAGAAAGCATACTGCGCTATGGTTTACTTTGTGTACCGAACAGATGATGGACAGGCACATGTAAGATTAGTCGCAAGCAAAACAAAAGTTGCCCCCTTGAAAGAGCTCTCCATACCACGACTGGAATTGATGTCAGCAAGAATACTGGCCCAACTGATGGACACGATACGTAACGCGTTACGGTCACAGGTGAAAATAGACGGCGTGAGATTTTGGCTGGATAGTAAAACGGCGCTCAGTTGGATCCAAAACAAAGGAGAATGGAAGCAGTTCGTGCGGCACAGAGTAAACGAGATTCTCAGGTTGACAAATAAGGAGGAATGGGCGTATTGTTCGACTGTCGAGAATCCAGCAGATCTCGGTTCAAGAGGAGTGCTAGCTTCACAGCTGGAAGCGGACGAACTTTGGTGGCGCGGTCCGCAATGGTTGACAGGGCAGAAAGAAGATTGGCCAGTCACAACAGAAGACCTTAAAACTCCTGAGAGTTTGCTCGAGGAGAAGAAGTCCACCTCAGCATTGTTGGTTGAGTCGGAGAGTGAAGCTGGTGTTGCGGCAGTGGTAAGTCTGAATGATTACAGCAAGTTGCAAAGGCTAGTGCACGTGGTTGCTTGGGTGAGACGGTTCTTGAATAATTTAAAGGCCGGGTTGGAGAAAAGGGAAAATGTTAAACGGTCAGGTAAGTTAGAAGTGAGAGAGTTGAATGAAGCTGAGCTCGAATTGATTAAGTCAGCCCAAGACAAACTAAGGAAGCAGAGCAACTTTCAACAACTGGTAAGTGAACTGGGGGTCATAAAGCATGGAGAGACCTTGAGATGCGAGGGTAGGCTTGTCAATTCAGATTTAGAGTTTGATGCGAGGAGACCCTTCATTTTGCCCAGAAAGCACCATTTGACTAAGCTGATTATACAAGATTGTCACGAAAAGGTACATCACAGTGGGGTGAGGGCTACGTTAGCCCAATTACGATCGAAGTACTGGGTGCCAAGGGGCAGACAAGAAGTGAAAGGGGTAGTGAAGGAGTGTGTCACTTGTAAGAAACTGAAGGGCAAGCCGTACAGCGCTCCGCCAACCGCTGCATTGCCAGAGTTTAGGGTCAGGGAAGCCCCACCATTTTCGAGGGTAGGAGTCGATTTTGCTGGGCCCTTGTACGTGAAGGGTAAGACGGGAGAAATGGAGAAGGTTTATATCGCGTTATTCTCGTGTTGCGTGACCAGAGCTATCCATTTAGAGCTGGTGAAAGATATGTCTGCTGCAGCGTTTAGACGTTGTTTACGACGGTTCACAGCGAGACGTGGAACGCCTGCGCTTATCGTATCTGACAACGCAAAAACATTTCAAGCGACCGAGAAAGCTTTAAATGAATTGTTCAACCACCCAGAAGTCCAAGCAGATTTGGGGAACATGAGGGTAGAATGGAAGTTTAACCTAGAAAGGGCACCATGGTGGGGAGGATTTTTTGAGCGAATGGTGGCGAGTGTGAAGGATTGTTTGCGAAAGACTCTGGGAAATGCTAGATTGTCTTATGAGGAGTTATTAACGGTGCTCGTGGAGGTAGAATGTACACTAAATGCGAGACCTTTAACTTATGAGTACAACGAAGTTGATGGGGAGGTGTTAACACCTTCTCATTTGATCTATGGGCAAAGGATCAAATCTCTCCCAGATGATGTCATAGAACCAGAAGAAGTGGTAAGTGAGACAGAATGCTCTGCGAGGTTTAAATATCTAAGCAGTCGATTGAGTCACTTTTGGAACCGGTGGCGAGGGGAATACTTAGCAAATCTAAGAGAATTCCATAGATGCAAGGTACGAGGTAAGACTAGAACAGTAGAAACAGGAGATGTAGTTGTAGTGCACGAGGAAGAAAAGAAAAGAGGAGATTGGAAGTTAGGACTCGTAGAAAGCCTAGTGACAGGGAGAGATGGTGTTGTCAGAGGAGCTACAGTAAGGGTAGTTACAAAGGGGAAACCGACCCACCTGTCCAGGCCAATACAAAAGTTGTATCCCTTGGAAGTTAGGAGTAAGGGAGAGGGAATATCACACGCGGACAGCTCTGTACGAGAAGCACAAGCTGCTGAAAATCCCACAAGAACCGTTCCGCGTAGAAATGCAGCTCTAGATTCGCGCTGGAAATCGCGCCTTATGCTTGACTCGTAGGCGAGTCAAGGGGGGGAGAGTGTCCCAACAAGTTTTAATGCTATTTTCTTAAGTTCCTGTTCAGATACGTTTCTTGCCCTCGTGGGCAGAAATTTGCTTGGGTGTAACAGCCACATCCTCTCGGTTTATAATAGATGTTATTTAGTAGTTTTGTTATCAATCCCTAGCGGTAATGGAAAAAAGGGTCATCGTATTAGTTGCGGTAATTTACGATAAATTAGATAATCGCAGTAGGAAACGAGCGGCTTGCATAGGCGTTAGATCGCAAAGAAACAATAATGAGTTTTTGCCAATTTAAATTGCGGCCGGACATACGTAGCCTAGGCGTTTACGCATGGTAAAGATAAAATTATGGAACATTTAATCTTAAGTCAGAACGGATAGAACGTGTAGAACAAGTTGAATGATTGTAATGATTGAACAAGCGAACGCAATAAAAAGAAAAGTGAAAGATACAGTCCTGAGTGGTTGCTGAACCAGCGAGCGCGGAGATATTCTTAACGCAGTAGAATATTCCGCAACATTCCTGTTTTGGTTTTCTTTTTTTTTTCTTTCATTCTGGCGTTAACTCAATGCGGTCTGCAATCACGATTGTGGGAAACTCTATTTCCGTTGTAGGTTGTGGTTGACAGCTGAGTAAAAACACTTGCTCGCTTGCTCTACTTCAAAAGAAGTCTTATTTTGTCATCGATCATAAACACGTAATGACCTTCACTAAAATTATCATACTTGTACTTATCGAGGATATAATCTAGAACAAAAACGATGGGTACCTTGGAATTTGAAAATTAAGAGATCAAGCGAAAATCGACCATCTATCATATTTTGTTTCTTTGCGTGGGGTTCAGGTCTAAAAATATGTATTCGAAATGAATCAATAAACAACTCCAAACCCTTGGTTAATTTGCGAGTTACAGTGAATTTGCATATTTTGGGCAAAATCTGTCTGCGATGAAATCGAAATCATGACATGAGCAATTATAGCTACGCCAGAAATACTCTTGAAACCCAATGAAATGAGGGCGCATTGGAGATGGGTGATAAACCCAAACTAAAGCCCGTGCAAATCTGCAATTAAAACGGTCTAAATATCGACTAGCGATAAAAATGTTTTGACAACTGTCAAAGAGTAGAGCTCTCACACTGAGCCGGGCGGCTTTGAAAAACACATTTACAAATCCGTCTCCACGCTAATATTTAATCCCTAGCAACAGCTAGAATTTTGTGAGGGGGATATCATTTTCAAGTCACTCGATTCACAATGAAATCTGAAAGACTGAAATATTTAAATTATTGACGTTTGTTGGCGGGCATTCAGGCTTTTTTAGCGTTGTAAAAAATTAAATTTAAACTTACGATTAAGCACTGAAGATCGCAAATAAAATCGAAAATCATATGCGCTGGACTTACAGGCTGTTGTACATGTAGCATAATTAAATCCTTCAAACAAAACGATATAAGAACTTACATATCATAATATAAGCTTAAAATGATATACAGCGGAGAATTTAAGCCCGAAATCGCAAGTTCCTTGCTTGCTGTATTTAACGACTTGTCTCAGGAAAAACAAATCAACCCAAACGGTTTATTTCTTACCTCCTGAAGGCTTTCCTTTAAGACTGATTCCAGCGTGACTGTCTTCATTCGCGCTACCATTTTCCTTCAGATTTCGTAGTGTTATTTGATTTGGGAGCGGGGGAAGTCTTCGAACACTAACTTGCTTTGTTGGCGAGGACATTTTCTTTCCAAGTTTCAACATTGGCAGTTAAATTCTTGTTAAAATCTACAGCTGATGTGTACGTAAAGGCCATTCCCGCGAGCTATAAATGTTCGAACATTCACGTCTCAATCACGATCGGATGCCTGCTGCGCGCGCGTAATTTCCCTCGAGCAAGTAATTTCTCAGGGGGTGGTACTTCACTTGGTAATCCGGAGGGGAATTCCCACTTCAGATCATGATCAGGGTAGCTTCATTTCGTGCTATCTTCCCGCTGACAAATATTCCTATAAAGTGACGGAAAATATTGAGGAATTTGAAGTTGACACGTTCTACTCAAAACATCAAATAATTCTCAGTAATGAGGGGTATCCAAAGCGAAATGAATTTTTAAAGCAGAAGCTCCTGACTTTCGATACTGAATTCTCCAAACCGCACGTACGAAACATACTCAAACTTGGTAGGGACTTTTGAATTGAAATATCCTGGTCTAGCCGACCTGGGATTAAACTGGAAAATTTTGAGTAATGCAAAATTAAATAATATCGTTTGTTTCCCTTTATCAATCAAACAGCAAAACAACGTCCACCCTTATTGTCAGCTAATATTTGTTGTCTTTTTAGCCGGCATTTTCACAAAAGTTTTAAATAATGTTGCGTTCTCTGTGCCTCATCTTTAGGCGACAGTCGAGTTCACACTCGTTTCAAACGTCGTGCTATTGCTGGCTCAACTCCACCTCAACTATTTAAAGCGCGACTTGGTTTCAGACGTAAGTTCAGTCGAACTTTGAAGACAAACCGCTTTCAGACGTGTACAAGAGGGAAGTGCTCCGGTTTTAACCAAGTTTTGTAACATATTTACATGGCATACACAATTTGGGCCCGGCAATAGCACGACATAAGAGAAGAACACCAGAGAAGAAGTTGTCGGCTACTGCGCCGTGTAGCACGACAAGGCTTTGCCGGGCTACAGGGCACTTAGCAAAATTTGGTTTAAAGTGTCATGCTACTGTAGTGTCTCGCCAAATAGAATCACAGTTATAGCATAACATAACATAAAACCTTTATTTCAACACGATAAGATTTAAAGCTTACAAGCTTGTGGGATCGTGTAGGCTAACTACCTCACTATGAAATATATACATGTAAAATATTTGATAAAGATAACAATAATACAGTCAACTCTCCGCTAACGGACACTCTCGTAAGCGGACAGCTCTACTTACGGACACTTTTTTAAATTCCCCTTTTTACCTCCCAGTCAAACTCTGTATTCACACATTCCCGTAAGCGGACACTCTCTCATAAGCGGACGCGGACAGTTTTGAAACTGAAAAATTGGATTTTTCTTTTGTTTACTCTCTCGTAAGCGGACACCCCATGTTAAATGGAACACATGTTTTTGGTTCGTTCCACTGGAAATTTCCGGAATAAACGGAACTTCTGAAAAGGTAGTCCTGTTTTCCCGTTGGAAACTTTCCGATGGAAAATGCATGCGTGTTCCATTTCGGAGTTTCACAAGGTTTCACCAGTTCCAGGCCTTTTTCGGTCACAGCTACTCTCCACCGGGCTTGCTTTCGTATGAACAATACATTTATGAACTCTTGAGTTGATTAAATTTACCTTGAGTTTTGCTTTCATAGGATTAGTCTGTTCGCGAATAATATTTGCAGCATATTTGTGAAGCTATTCGCGAAAGAATCGTCGGGTGCGAGACAAGCGAGCTTCTGCCATCTTGTCAATTTCACGGTGAAGGTCAAATTTTGAAATGGATTATATTTTTTCCGGGGTCGATTGTAAGCGATTTAGGAACGGGGTCTCGCAGAGTCGCAGAGTCGCGCTGCTTTTGTTGTTATGATATGAATAACTGAACTCTCGAAGATCAAGCGACAAACGAGGAAAATATAATAAGTTCCGAATTGACTAATCCTATAAAAGCAAACTCAAGATAAATCACTTCAAGGGTTCAATTGTAAAATATTTATATCAAGTCTATCAAAGCAAGCCCCGCGTAGAGCAGTGCTCTACAACAGTGAAAAATTTCTCGATCAAATCCAATTTGTTTTCAACATTTTGTTGTCACCGAGATCAGACTAGCCCTATTTTACGGTTAATAATCTTGATTTTGCGTATTGGAACTTGCGATTATTAATCGCGTCTGACAGCCTAAACACAGTGAATAATCGTAAGCTAGTTGCTGATCTTGGTGACAACAAAATTTGAGAACAAGTTGGATTTGACAGGGCGGAAATTTTCCAGTGACAGCACTGCTCTTCACGGGGATTGTGCTTTGATAGGCTTGATATAAATATTTTACAAATGAACCCGCTTGAAGTGATTTATCTTGAGTTTGCTTTTATAGGATTAGTCAGTTCGGAACTGATTATATTTTCCTCGTTTGTCGCTCGATCTTCGAGAGTTCAGTTTTTCATATCATAACAACAAAAGCAGCGCGACCGATGTTACCCAAAAAATAACCTCTGGCACCCAGGGTAGACCGATTTCAGACTCTTGTAAAACTGTGAAAACCATAATAAGACTCTGCGAGACTCCGTTCCTAAATCACTAACAATCGACCGCGGAAAAAATAACATTTTATTTAATCCATTTCAAAACTGCCAAAAGAGTTTGACCTACACTGTGAAATTGACAAGATGGCAAAAGCTCGCTTGCCTCGCACCCAACGATTCTTTCGCGAATAGCTTCACAAATATGCTGCAAATACTATTCGCGAACAGACTAATCCTATGAAAGCAAAACTCAAGGTATTAAATTTAGTCACCTCAAGAGTTCATAAACGAAAGCAAGCCCGGTGGAGAGTAGCTGTGACCGAGATCTGCAGCTAGCTTTTCGGGGGTCTGAGTTTTCGAGACGCCCAGGGGTCTGAGTATTTTGGGGGTCTGAGTTTTCGGGACACCTAGGGGTCTGATTTTTTCGGGGGTCTGAGGGCCCGTTTATGTGGTCTCGGGTACCCGAGACAACCCTCCCCCACCCCCGAGACAACTTTACCGAGCGTTTATATGAGAATTGCGTGACCGAGACAAAGTTGACCCTACTTAGTTATTCAAAGCACGTCTCAAATTTACAAATCCTCATTTGCCCTTCTTTCTTTGTATTTGGTCGCTCTTTGATTGAATATCGTCAATATTGATTGAAAATTCCTTCCTAGGTTCCTTTTTGCTTCAATACTTCTTTTTATAAAAGGGCCAGTGAGCCATCAGCCAATTCGAAGTTTATAACGTGTCACATAACTTAGCTTCGTACTTAGCTCCGAATCAGTTTCTTCCGATCCCCGCTCTATCTGATCACTGTGGGTAATGCTGGCTTTTAAAATGTAATTCCTTGAAATAAATTTGCGTTTTTTAACTCAAAAATTGGACCGAAATAACTTTTTTTCGCATACGCGCATATTTAATTTTCGGCCGTCTCGTCCCGGGTAGGCGAGACAAAGTTTACATGAGAAAAAGTTGTCCCGCTTGCCAGGGTTACCCTACCTGCCGAGGCGAGACAACTGGCCTACCCGAGTTGTCTCGCCCACCCGAGTTGTCTCGCCCATCTCATGTAAACGGTTTGTAGAACTTTTCAAAGAAATAAGTGGAAAAATAGCTCGCCCAGGGTAACTTGGGGGGAGGGTTGTCTCGGGTACCCGAGACCATATAAACAGGCCCTGAGTTTTCGAGACACCCAGGGGTCTAAGTTTTTCGGGGGTCTGAGTTTTTGAGACACCCAGGGGTCTGAGTTTTTTGGGGGTCTGAGTTTTCGAGACACCCAGGGGTCTGAGTTTTTCGGGGGTCTGGGTTTTCGAGACACCCAGGGGTCTGAGTTTTTCGCTGGTCTGCGTTCTCGAGACACCCAGGGGTCTGAGTTTTTCGGGGATCTGAGTTTTCGAGACACCCAGGGGTCTGACTTTTTCGGGGATCTGAGGTCTGAGTTTTCGAGACACCCGCTCCTTCTTCGGTCGCCTCGGATAGTTTATACGAATGCCCCGTGTGCCACGGACTAGCACCCGATTCTCATGCGTTAATGAATCACAATTGTGTGATGTATGCCAATGGTAAGCAGAATTTATTGAAGAAAACATTAAATTTTGCCCGAGGGTTCTTTGAGTAAGCTTATTCCGATTGTTTCCCGCGTAGTACTTTGCATCTGAAATTAAACCGAAAGTCTTTCGTTATTCTCCTTTCACAGTAGGCGTTTTTAGTGCGACCTTGCCATACAAGAAATAACACACAGACTGCGGTGATAAACATGACAATAGAACGCATTGTTGGAAAACAAAAATACAACACATAAGAGTATCGCTGAGGATCTTCCAGTGGCTTCATTTCCCTGCACTGAGCTTCAAGGGTCCCTTGAGTCGCCCTGAAGTGGCTTGTAAATATTCATCGATGAAATATCGTGGCAATATATTTTTGAAAAACCCTTCGTTTCGGCGATGATCGCGCCTCATATAAGTTGCAACCGCTGCGAGGATAGGAGTGTCATCATCGTCGGTCTTCTGTCCTTCTGAATTTAAAAGACCTTCTTACATAGACAGCTCTACAGTTTCATTTAAGACATCTTCAGTGTTGTCATTTGGAAGTTTAGGGGGGAAGTGTGGAGCCTGGGAATGAATGGAACTTTTGTCAAATGGAAGGCGTTCTTCACCGATGGTCGTTTCCCATCGAAACTTCCGGAATTTTTTGGTAAATGGAAAACGCCCCCAATAAAACATGCAATTAACACCCGCTAATTAAGGACGCGATCCATTTGGTCAAAAATTCCGGAATTTTAGTTTCAGAGGTAAAAGGAACGGTAATATCCGGAAAGTTCATCTCGAAAATTTTGGTCAACCTCTCGAGGTTGTCCATTTTCCCGAAATATCGAAATTACCGGAAATTTTCTGTTCCATTTGGCATTTCATTTCGGTGAGACGCTCGGCTCCTCCAGTTTCCTTTGCTGTCAAATATCGAAGGCAAGATGGCGGAATCTGCGTTTGCCAATGAGACGAGACCGGTTTACTGAAGTGCAAAAAACCGTTCCATTTGACACCTGAGTATTAGGAGAGTTACTTTAAGGAGAGTTACTTTAATAATAAATACAAGGTAAAAAAAATAGAATGGAGAGGGGCACGATATAGTAAAAGCTAATTAGTGCCCTAAATAATATTAATTAATAATATCTATAGCTTATTACAAGAAACATATAAGCACACACACAGACACACAAAGATACATCATGGCACAAAACAAGGAGATTAGCTTCTTTGAGGCCTGTTCACAAAATAATTCCCCGAGTGAAAAAAAAAATAGCATTTTCTCGAAAAATAAGGCATTGCGACAAACTTTTTAATCATAAAGAATATCGATTCGGATCACCATAAAATTTAAACGCATTAAACCATTACATTCTTCGCTTTAAGATTTCTTAGAAATCATCAGCCAAAGATTTTCTGCTCAAAAACGCAGTTACACACCTTAAATGAAAAAAACGAAAAAAACAAAACATTTCACTTGCGTCCGACCCCTGATGCATAACAACAGCATGCAAGGGAATACCATACGTTAGAAACCTGACCGCACAGCGGTTAACGTACTTTTTACTTCAGATACCGTTCCTCTTAAGAGATTTGGATCCTGTACTTTTAGCTTAGTTACTAACAAATCAAGGAGTTTTGTTTTTCACCATAAAAACAACAAACACACGAACCAAGGGCTTTACCCGCACTCTGCTCGGAGGAGAAAAGCCCTGGAAACGAGGTTGATAAACTAGGCTATGATTGGAGGAGACTCCGAACTTAGAAATTGGCGCGTATTGCTTCCAGAAAATGAAAGCACGTGTCGCGAAAGGAATGTGTTTCGGTTTTCAGGAGCCGTTTGTGCGGAGGAGCGCTGCGTGAGGACACAAAGAACGCCGGACTGCGTAGGAGACTACATGGCACGCACCCTGTTTATCATTCGTGGGCAAAGTCTACATGTCGTGTGATTCCTGCAGATATGAACGAACAGCATGGATCCACGCAAGACGTAATGTCGTAGTATCCGTTGGAAAGCCTGGGGTATATAATGATATCGAACTGTTGGATCTATCTTCATGAAAAACAGCGCTGTTTTTCATGAAGTTAGTTAGCGGCAACGCGACAATTAGTTTGTTAACAGAGTCCCTCAGGGAATAAAGCGTTTCACTTTGTTAAACAAATTCAGGAATAAGACCATTTAAAGGCGGACTTATATACCATTAAGTCTTTCCAACCGAGTTGTCTAGTTCAGTGGTTGACGTCAGCATCATAGCCAGAAAAAGTTAAAACACGAGCGGCACGATTCTGAAGCTTCTGTAGCCTGTCAAATAACGTTTTACCAGAATTACGCTAGACACGATTGCAATAATCGAACTGAGATTGAATTACTGCGTTGTATAGATAATAAAGAGCAAATGGAGGGACAGAAGATCTAATTCTTTTAATTGCTCCTATCCCGTAAGCGATCTTTTTAGATAATTTTCGTCAATAATATTCCAAGCGAGTTGACAAAGGAAACTTGTTCAATCGGATCATTATCAATCGAGAGTTCAAGTGGGTTCGACAAAGTACTCAATTGTTGTCTGTAGCCAATTAGCATAAATTCAGTCAGTTTTAGCAGTGTTCAAAGTAAGTTTATTGGAAGTAGCCATTTATTTAGATTATCTAAATCGCGATGCGGATTTAACTGTGTTTCACATCACCGCGCGCATAAGTGATGTCGGTGTCATCAGCATACTGTGGCTCATTTCGTTTGCTTTCAAAATGTACTTGTCTTCATCTCACTGATTATCTGAACAAATTAATGAATTTAAAAGCCACTTGACTTCTTTTGGCCAAAATACAGGGGAAAATGTGGGATACTATAATTCCCATAATACTTCTCCCTTCAGTAATACAATACATTGCGATTTGACACCTCGGCTACAAAGAAAAACACAACTTTGTGGGTTTATTTTTCTTTTGTTAGTTTATTTGCTCTTCTTCCTCATGAAACTTACAATCCATCTATCTACTATCGTCGACAATTTTATGTGGGAAGGCTTTATCTTCAACCAGCTTCCGGTTAGTATTTTCAAGAGCATGTCGTGTTTGTAACGGCATCGATCCACACACAACAGACGTTTCAACTCCATTTTATTCGTAAAGAACTAGTAGGTAAAACCTGGGTGACAAAATTACAAAATGCGTCTTGTAATGATACGAAGTCAACAACATTGAAAATGCAAGTAGCAAGAGAAATTAAATTTCACATTGTTCATACATACGTTGTTAAAATCAAATGAAGAATGATCCTCGCAGTTGTGAACGCAATTTATGCAATTGCGAAAAGAAGCCTGAAAAACATTCAGGACTTCAACGGGGTTCGAACCCGTGACCTCGCGATTACCGGTGCGATGCTCTAACCAACTGAGCTATGAAGCCACTGACGTTGGGAGCAGGTCAATTGTGGGTTCATATGTTCCCGTGAAAGAAATGAGTGTGAATGATATATGAAATGAATCATATATGAACTGCGGAAATGAAATCAAATGAAGAATGATCCTCGCAGTTGTGAACGCAATTTATGCAATTGCAAAAAGAAGCCTGAAAAAAATTCAGGACTTCAACGGGGTTCGAACCCGTGACCTCGCGATTACCGGTGCGATGCTCTAACCAACTGAGCTATGAAGCCACTGACGTTGGGAGCAGGTCAATTGTGGGTTCATATGTTCCCGTGATTGCATAAATTGCATAAATTGCGTTCACAACTGCGAGGATCATTCTTCATTTGATTTCATTTCCGCAGTTCATATATGATTCATTTCATATATCATTCACACTCATTTCTTTCATGGGAACATATGAACCTACAATTGACCTGCTCCCAACGTCAGTGGCTTCATAGCTCAGTTGGTTAGAGCATCGCACCGGTAATCGCGAGGTCACGGGTTCGAACCCCGTTGAAGTCCTGAATTTTTTTCAGGCTTCTTTTTGCAATTGCATAAATTGCGTTCACAACTGCGAGGATCATTCTTCATTTGATTTCATTTCCGCAGTTCATATATGATTCATTTCATATATCATTCACATACGTTGTTGTTCGTTCTCTGCCATTGTGAACATCGACACCGTCTATTGTAAACTAAGATAAACCTGAACGAAAATCTCGGACGAAAACATAGGCGCCATAACACAACGACGCCATCTTACAAAAGCACATTGTCCTTTCATCCGTGCAAGGGATGTTGGGTGTAAATGGAAAAAACCGCTGGCTCAAAACAATACTGAAAGTTCAACAACCTTGAATCGCAGAGAATTAATTACTGTCCGGAAAAACAACAAGATTAACATAAATGTTCCTGACACACCGGGAAGGTGGGGGTCGCTGCGATACAACTTGTAACATGGAACAAATCACAAAATGTCTCTAGATAAACGTTTATATTCAATATCCTTAACGTCATTTGCATTCTTGACTTTGACTCAAGACTCTAATCCACTGGAACAAGTAGGGCCAGGCGCTGAACTGCCCTAGAAACCACAGTGTCTCTTGCACCCTGGTACTCGTGAACTTTTTCCCCAGTGCGATAGCTCTTGTACTTGACTGTCACCTTGCGAACTTTGCCATCTTCCCCTGGGAACACATCTTGCACAAGCGCCAAGCGATAATCTCCCCTGAGAGTGTTCTTATCAGCGACAATCACCACATCTCCTGGACACAAGTTGCGAGTGGCGGTGTGCCATTTGCGCTGTACTACTAATGCTGGAGCATACAGCTCGGTCCAACGTTTCCAGAAGTCCTCCACCACAGACTGAACAAGATGGTAACGTGTTACAATGCTTGCGTCGTAAGGTTGCCATCCTAAGGGGTTAGATGCAGTGGCCCGTCCCAGCAACAAACTGTTGGGTGTGAGAACATTGATGGTTGAATCCACGCTTGGTTTCACTCCAATCGGAAGCTCATTTAGTAAGTTGGACACTTCATAACAGACAGTGAGAAATTCAGGTATAGACAGACGTTGGTTACTCACTGAGAAATGAATAGCACGTTTGGCGGCTTTTATCAGAGACTCCACTGCTCCTTGATGCCAGGGACTATCGGCAGGTCCAATTACCCAGGTTGAACCATTCTGAGCAGAATCTCTCTGTAAGGACTCCCTGTCGATTCTTTGCCAGGCTTCTTTGAGTTCCCTCTCTGCGCCCACAAGCTGAGAACCTGAATCGTTGTAAATCTTCTCTGGCCATCCACGAAGACTGGCGAATCTGCTGAGTGTCATCAGGAAATTGCTGGTATAACACTGCCTCGATATGAACAGCTCTCATTGCGAGATCGGTGTACAATACATCATATGCTTTGCCACTTGTGCGTTTCTGGACTTCCCCTCTAACCGTGTACAGTCCAAACAAGTCAAGCATCACGTGGTTGAATGCTGGTGCGGGTTTCAGTCTAGCTTCTGGCAGTAATCCCAACGGTTGCTCAAGACATTTGGCATCACGCAACTTGCACAGTTGACAGTCCATTTTCACTAAACTTGCCACTTTAATACCTTGAGGCGTCCAGTAACGCATTCGAAATCGAGCAAGGGTTGCGTCACGTCCCCTATGTCCTCCTGCTTGACGCGCACGTTCCATGAAAAGACGTGTAGCTGGATGCTTAGAGGGTAACAATCTCTGAAGAGATGAGTCTGGTGTCATCGCATCGTACCTAGTTAGTCGTTCTCCAACGACCCATATTCCACTTGCATCTTGAACAGGCTTCAGCTTAGCATAGCGTCCTCCATGACCTTTCTTGCTGCTGCTCTTCTTAAGCTCGCCTTCCATTGTTTTCTGAATGTTCTTCACGACGAAGTCCTCCGCGTCTTTCAAGTGCTGTGCGGTTACTTGCATGGCATTTCCTGCACTGAAAGTTTTGTTCCTTGCAATGTTTTTCAACCTTGCCACGACCCAAATGACTCGATTTATTTTCTAAATCTCTTATAGACGATCAAGGGAGGATCTGCCCTGGCTACCGCCGTACTACACATCTTCTTCTCTCCAGGGAGTGCTTCTTCCTTCTGCAGACCAGACTTGAGTCCCCACTCTTCGACAGGCTTGTACAGGATAGGTGGGCCATTCCACCAATGGGAGTCTTGATTGAGCTCCTCAGTGGTGCGTCCACGGGTCAACCAATCGGCTGGGTTATGATGACCTGACATCCAGGCCCAACAGGACATATCACCATTCGTTGCGGCTTGAATTTCCCCAATTCTAACTCCTTCATACACCTTGAAGCGAGTACTGGTCTTGTTGATACAGTCAAGACAGTTTCAGAGTCCACCATTTGCCACACCTCTTCAAATTCGAGCCTCATCTCCTTTTCTATGACCTTTCTACCTCGCTTGGACAACACAGCAGCATTTAGCTCCATCTGAGGAGTAGAAAATTTATTCACTGGGGCGATACGACAATTTGCCATGATAAGTCGACACCAATAGTCACCGCTGTTTAGGCGCCATCTGATGTAGGCTGTAAAACCATAGGCAAGGTCACTACCATCACTGAAGATGATAAGCCATGGTCGGCCAACAGAGTCGGGTGGTCGTAAACAACGATCCAATCTAAGCTGCTCGAGCTGGAACAGGGAACAGAAGAAGAGAACCCACTTTGAGCGTAGATGGGTTGGCAGCGGATCGTCCCATCCAAGCTTTAGGGACCACGTTTCCCGCAGGTAAATCTTTCCCAGCAGAGTGTAGGGGCACACAAATCCAAGAGGATCAAAGATCATCATAACCTGCGACAGAACAATTCTTCTTGTTAACACAAGTGGTAGACCTTGTGGCAAATCAGCTTTCTTGAGGCTTGGGCCTATGTGTGTTCCTTTCTTCTTGTTGTTGAAGTTGAGAGTGACTTCGAACACCACGGTGTCTTCCACTGAATTCCAGCCAAGGCCCAATACCCTCAGGTTGCTATCAGTTCCTTTCAACATGTTTGGGTGCGTGCGTACAGCGCCATCAGGTGCAACAAGTGTGTCAACGTTCTCAGACAACATTTCGCCGGTGCGAGGACTTGATTCTCCAGTAAACTGCCAACACTTGACTGCAAAGCCTCCCTTCGCAAGCATGTCTGCTGTTTCACGAGCAATTTCCATTGCTTCAGCTGTACTCGGTTGAGAGTCAATTAAATCATCTACATAGCTAGATCTCTTCAGGAGGTTGGCAGCCTTTGGACTGTCAGTTTCAAACATATCTGCAGTCTTGTACATAGCTTCAGTGCTAATAGCCGGGGCTGGAGTGTCGCCCATATTGACTCGTGTCATCACATACACATCGGGTTCTTGGTCAGTTTCCAAATCAAGCCACAGGAACCGATGACAATGTTGCTCCAAGGGCCTCAAGTGGATAGAGTGGAACATTTTACGAATGTCTCCCACAAAAGCAACCTGCTCCTCCCTCCAGCGCAGCAATATGCCAATTTGATTGTCCACGTAACAGTCCGGTCCCTTGGCTAAACAGGAATTAAGAGCCATTCCTTGGCACACTTGACTGGAATTAAATACGATTCGCACAGGTGTGGAGTGCGACCGTGTGATGACCACTGCCAGGTGGGAGATGTAAAACTTAGGACCACTCCATTCTTGTAATTCTTTCTGAGACAGCTTCCGTGCAACACCTCGTTCCACCATGTCCTCCATCTGCTTCTGATAAGTCTCAGCCCACCGCTTGTCCTTGCTGAGTGTTCGCTCAGTACTCTTGAGCGTAGCCAAGGCGCTACTGTAGCTGTTGGGTAAAGTTCCTGGGTCCACGAGCCAAGGATAACTAGTTACCCAACACTGTTTAACACCGTCATACTCAAGGTTCCCTTGAATCAATTTTAACTCCTGTTCCTCTTTGAACGAATAGGTGTGGACAACAGTTGGACACTTGCCACAACGACAACTACCACAGCGCGGAATTATTTCAGTTCCAATTTCTTCACCACAAATGAAGTTTTCTATAAGGCGTCCCTGATTTTTACCCGAGGAATTCTGCAACATTCGTCTGTCTGAGACTAGCGTACTTTTTGCTGACGTCGACCAACTCTCCAGGGTTGGAACAATTTGGCTGAAACTCGGGGTGAGTGACATGGCATACATAGTGAGCCTCATGCTTGATCACTGAGTTGTGAATCGTTTTAACAAGATTTGAATCGCGCTCAGTTCCTTCTCTTAGATCAGGATGGGTACCTTGAAGACAGACTCCAAAGTCTCCTTTCATGATGCTTAAATTATCTCACACTTCGCCTCCTCACACTTGGGGAACAACCCAAAGGAGTCGCATCCCAGGTGAATGTCTACTTTGTCAGTTTTTCTCTGTAGAGAGTCAACATCATAGCCAGGGAACAAATTGGCTAAGACTTTAGTGTCCAGCTTGCTGACAGGGCCAGTAATTCTATCCATACCAAATGCAGTGATACTGACTTTCTTGCCAGTGCTCGTTCTCAAAGTGAACTGATACTGCCGGGTGTTGTAAGCCTTCTCAACATTTCCCATTGTGGTTACTTCAAGCGTGATTCTGTTCAGTTTTTTGGCCTTTATTCTATCTGCTGCTTGGTGGGTTATGTGGGTTGTGTTTGAGCCACCATCACAGAATATGGTAACATTCTTCCCACTCTCACACACCTTTGCTCCTGGATGGGATAGAGAGCAAGGCCAGCTCCTCTTGTAGCATGGATACTTCACAAATTAATGTGATCAAGTAAGCTGAAGCCACTCTAAGGGCACTAAGGCCACAAGGTAGCGGGCATTACCCCTTAAATCTACCAAAGCAAAGATTGAGCCCAAGCATTAGCAGCCATGGACAGCTGTTTCGGCCTTGTTAGGCCTCATCAGCATGGCATAGCTAATACTCAGGCTCAAGTACCCACATATCAATAAAACAAGCAATGAAAACGTAAAGCTTGTGGGATGTGGCTGGAGTGACAAGGATACTTCACACATTAATGTGATCAAGTAAGCTGAAGCCACTCTAAGGGCACTAAGGCCACAAGGTAGCGGGCATTACCCCTTAAATCTACCAAAGCAAAGATTGAGCCCAAGCATTAGCAGCCATGGACAGCTGTTTCGGCCTTGTTAGGCCTCATCAGCATGGCATAGCTAATACTCAGGCTCAAGTACCCACATATCAATAAAACAAGCAATGAAAACGTAAAGCTTGTGGGATGTGGCTGGAGTGACAAGGATACTTCACAAATTAATGTGATCAAGTAAGCTGAAGCCACTCTAAGGGCACTAAGGCCACAAGGTAGCGGGCATTACCCCTTAAATCTACCAAAGCAAAGATTGAGCCCAAGCATTAGCAGCCATGGACAGCTGTTTCGGCCTTGTTAGGCCTCATCAGCATGGCATAGCTAATACTCAGGCTCAAGTACCCACATATCAATAAAACAAGCAATGAAAACGTAAAGCTTGTGGGATGTGGCTGGAGTGACAAGGATACTTCACAAATTAATGTGATCAAGTAAGCTGAAGCCACTCTAAGGGCACTAAGGCCACAAGGTAGCGGGCATTACCCCTTAAATCTACCAAAGCAAAGATTGAGCCCAAGCATTAGCAGCCATGGACAGCTGTTTCGGCCTTGTTAGGCCTCATCAGCATGGCATAGCTAATACTCAGGCTCAAGTACCCACATATCAATAAAACAAGCAATGAAAACGTAAAGCTTGTGGGATGTGGCTGGAGTGACAAGGATACTTCACAAATTAATGTGATCAAGTAAGCTGAAGCCACTCTAAGGGCACTAAGGCCACAAGGTAGCGGGCATTACCCCTTAAATCTACCAAAGCAAAGATTGAGCCCAAGCATTAGCAGCCATGGACAGCTGTTTCGGCCTTGTTAGGCCTCATCAGCATGGCATAGCTAATACTCAGGCTCAAGTACCCACATATCAATAAAACAAGCAATGTGTGGCCTTAGTGCCCTTAGAGTGGCTTCAGCTTACTTGATCACATTAATGTGTGAAGTATCCTTGTCACTCCAGCCACATCCCACAAGCTTTACGTTTTCATTGCTTGTTTTATTGATATGTGGGTACTCGAGCCTGAGTATTAGCTATGCCATGCTGATGAGGCCTAACAAGGCCGAAACAGCTGTCCATGGCTGCTAATGCTTGGGCTCAATCTTTGCTTTGGTAGATTTAAGGGGTAATGCCCGCTACCTTGTGGCCTTAGTGCCCTTAGAGTGGCTTCAGCTTACTTGATCACATTAATTTGTGAAGTATCCTTGTCACTCCAGCCACATCCCACAAGCTTTACGTTTTCATTGCTTGTTTTATTGATATGTGGGTACTTGAGCCTGAGTATTAGCTATGCCATGCTGATGAGGCCTAACAAGGCCGAAACAGCTGTCCATGGCTGCTAATGCTTGGGCTCAATCTTTGCTTTGGTAGATTTAAGGGGTAATGCCCGCTACCTTGTGGCCTTAGTGCCCTTAGAGTGGCTTCAGCTTACTTGATCACATTAATTTGTGAAGTATCCTTGTCACTCCAGCCACATCCCACAAGCTTTACGTTTTCATTGCTTGTTTTATTGATATGTGGGTACTTGAGCCTGAGTATTAGCTATGCCATGCTGATGAGGCCTAACAAGGCCGAAACAGCTGTCCATGGCTGCTAATGCTTGGGCTCAATCTTTGCTTTGGTAGATTTAAGGGGTAATGCCCGCTACCTTGTGGCCTTAGTGCCCTTTAGAGTGGCTTCAGCTTACTTGATCACATTAATTTGTGAAGTATCCTTGTCACTCCAGCCACATCCCACAAGCTTTACGTTTTCCTCTTGTAGCATGACTTGCTGATTCAGCACGAGCACAATGGTCAGTTTGTCGATCTTCTTCCTTTCGAGGTGCTGATACAGTCTGATCCTGACCGGTAGTGTTTGAACCTTCTTTCTTTTTCCCTGACTTGCACAGGAGAAAGTGGTGCTTCTCACTTCCACACAGTGAACATGGTTTTTTGCTGGGACACTTCTGCTGTGGGTGGTTTCCAAAGCAGACAAAGCAGGCATTCACTTGTTTGAGGAGTTCAAACTTGCCACCCTCTCCACTGATGGGGAGCTTCTGAAATTCTTTGCAATCACTTGTTTTGTGCTTAACCGTATCTCTCTTGTGGAAAGCGCACTGGTAAAACTGTTTTTGGCCCTGACCAGTTCCTGTTCCATGATGTGTCAGCCCTTTATCACGATCACCATTCTTCGGTACTTCAAGTGTTCTTCTCCGCCATGGTTAGTATTCAGCTAACCGAGCTACTGCTTCTCTCTCTCGTTCCAAAAACGTCATAAAGGGTTTGAAAGTTGGAGCTTCTCTATTTGACTCATGTCATGATACTTGCGAATCCATTCGAATCTAAGATGGTTTGGTAGGAGTCCATTTAAATAGTCCACGTCTCTCATTGTGAGAGTGTTAAGCTGGTCTAACTCTTCAAGTTGACTATACGAAGACTCTACAACATCAACGAATTCATCAAAGACCTCTGTAATTGGTTTCTGGGACTGGCTTGAAGTTATGTAAATCCTCTAGTGCTGCTTGAACAGTGGCACTGGTATCATCATAGTAATCTTCAAACTTCTTCCACATTGTATCATAAGCCTCTAGTTTGGTGACATACACTGACTTGATCCTTTGACTAGCTTCATCTTTCACCGATCTCTTTAGTTCGTGAGCCATGGCTGTCTTGTTCTTGTATGCACCCTCTGCCAACTGCTTCCAGACTATTTTAAACTCTGGAAAGTCCTTTCGCTGTCCTGAAAAAATTGGGAGAGTCATCTTTTTTAAATGGACACCAGTTGCAACTAATCCCTCGCTTTGATCTGCCACCCCGCTGTTGCTTAGGTGGTGTGGTGAAGTATTCAGTTGCTGTCCAGGGTAAGGCTGTCCTCCGACTGACTGTTGAAATGAGGGCCTTGGTAAAATGTAGTGCTGATTTGGAGGCATACTGTAGCCTGTATGGCTGATGGGACCCACTCCAGTAAGAAGATTATTTGCCTGGGTTGGCATGGCATAACTGACAAGCTGATAAGGAAAGACATTCATTGTGTGTCCAGGATAAACATGAGTTGCTGTGGGTTGATGAAAGGGTGACTGAGAAGGAATGAAGGTTCCTGTCCCTTCATGGAATTCAGTTGCTTGAACATTGCTAACTGATGCTGCAACACTGTCATTCTGAGATGACACACTAGACACAGTTCCACCTACAGACGTTTGACTAAGACTTGAGCTCGTTGCTGCTTGAACTGGTCCCTGTACTGATGGTGTAGTATTTCCATCTTGAGTGGGAGGATTAGCTGATGGCGGTACTAAATCAAGTTGAGCAACACTTGTTGTCTTCACTGCTTTTGCCTGTACAAAGGCATTCCTGGCCCCGTATACACCTCACTAACATTTGCCCTGTAGGCAGTCAAGTCCATTGACAATCCCGTGTTCGGCATGTTCTTCGTCTGAAACCAAAATTTCATACTCCTCATCTATTATACAAAAATCATCAAACGCTTTCTCCAATTCAACCATCAACACTGTTAAAATATCAATGTCTACACCCCTATCAACAGCTCTAGTTAGTCTACGCGAGGCTGTAGTAACTTGCTGCTTGGCCTTAGTTCTTTCCTGCTTTTTTTCTTCTACAGTACTCATAATTTAACGCTTCATTCACGAGACAATGTACGTACTAATATACCAGAATAAAATGTCTAGGGTCCACAAGAATAAATTGCCTCCCAAGATAAATGGCGTAAAAATACAAACAGGAAAATCCAATGCACAGAGGAACAATTTTATGGAAACTTGGAACACGAATGCAATCCGCAGAAGTCAAAACACAGAGGAATAAATTGGCTGGCAACTCGAAACACGCCCAATGTAATTCGCAAAATCCAAAACACAGAATGAGTTGAGTTGACTGGCGACTAGAATCACGTCCAATGTAATTCGCAAAATCCAAAACACAGGAATGAGTCAAGTTGACTGGCGACTCGATGGACGTTGAGCGTAACCCACAAAATGCGAAACACAGAATGAGATGAGTTGGCTGGCAACTTGAAAGACTTCGAGCGTAATGCGAACTCACACAGTACACGAATGAATTGGCTGGCAATTCGGACAACACAAAGATATCCTTTCGTTGGCTGGCAACTTTCAGGCTCTTTACAACAACGTCTTACTGTAACGGCATCGATCCACACACAACAGACGTTTCAACTCCATTTTATTCGTAGAGAACTAGTAGGTAAAACCTGGGTGACAAAATTTATACAAAATGCGTCTTGTATTAATGATACGAAGTCAACAACATTGAAAATGCAAGTAGCAAGAGAAATTAAATTTCACATTGTTCATACATACGTTGTTGTTCGTTCTCTGCCGTTATGAACATCGACACCGTCCTTTGTAAACTAAGATAAACCTGAACGAAAATCTCGGACAAAAACATAGGCGCCATAACACAACGACGCCATCTTACAAAAGCACATGGTCCTTTCATCCGCGCAAGGGATGATGGGTGTAAATGGCAAAAACCGCTGGCTCAAAACAATACTGAAAGTTCAACAACCTTGAATCGCAGCGAATTAATTACTGTCCGGAAAAACAACAAGATTAACATAAAATAAAAGTTCCTGACACAGTGTTTCAAGTAAACTGATTCACTCGTCCCAATCCCCCCCTTCATCCCCTCTTCACCTTGAATGTTTTAGGAACCATAACGCCTAACAAATTCCGTTTCAACTGAATATTGCAAGGGAGGGGAGGAAAGTAACGGTAAGACGAATTGTGTCCACTCTCCCAAGAGACACAACCAAGCCTGTAGCTTAGAAGCAACCTCGTTCCCAGGGTCTCTCCTCTTCCCGCCCCCTGGAGAGAGAGAAGGGGAACTTTTGATCTTACGTAAATCATGTTGAAATCACGACAGTTGAATTTTTTCATTCTAGTTTTAATTAAAACAGGCAATATACTTACATTATTGACTTACAGTTCATATACTAACATTATTAACTAACAATACATAAACTTGTGAAAAAAATGAAAAAAAAATTCGTGTAAACACAAAACTAGACAAAACAAAACGAAAAGGCAGAGTGTATATTTTCGTCCATTCGCCCAAAGGACTTGGGTATTTACCTTCCAATATAGCTTGAGCACAGTTGAATTAATTTTGCTAGATATGACGAGGAAATCGTAATGCCTTGAGAAGTGCAGATCATACTTCAAGATTAGAAGAATGCTTTATTCAGTAAGAAGTAAAACCGAGAAGCTGAAAATTCTTAAGAAAACTTGGAAAACTAAGTAAAACAGTACCACTAATGTATATGCAAAGCTTAGCCTGTCAACAACCTTGGTGCCTGCATTAATCTTGCCTGGGCCACCTCTGGTCACGTGCTTGACACATAATCCTTGTTTGCTGTCACTCAAACACAGGGCGTGGTCCATCACGTGGAATATGTACTGTTGCTCAACCACACCATGAAATAAGTAGGCACCGGGACCGTCCGCATATATACCTAAATTTTATTGCAACAGCAATTAAATAACAAATTGCATTCAGTAAAATTCGGTGGGTTGCTAATTTAACCTATTTTGAATAGACTGAGGAGCAAAGAAGCTATTAGATGGAAAATAAGTTTGATCATAGAAAGCCCCCAGCCCAAAACACTTCCCTTATCATGTTTCCAACCGTGATGCAATCTCGTACCCAGAGTCCTCGGGTTGTTTGGTCAGCGGGTGGACGTCCGGAGAAACTCTGGGATAATGGACCGCCATTTTCCCAGAAAATCTGGGGTAAAACAATGGAAGCCGTTACGGGCCAGCCACTCAAACATTTGAGTTTTTCCCATTATCCCAGAGTCTCTCCTGGCGACTAACGGCTGGCCAAAGAGCCTGAGGACTCTGGGTACGAGATTGACTGTGATGCGGTTGACGTCACACGATGGTACAATAACGTTTCTTTTTTTTCTTCTAAACAGCCTCCATTTCGGATCGTGTATATCCGAACAATTTAATTTCTCTTGTTCTTTAGAAACGAGCAAAATTGATTCAAAACCTCTAAAGAAGTAAAAACATTTTTAAAGAACAAGCCTATACAAAGTCATCATTTGTTTTAAAAAGTCGCAAAAAGGCGCAGTGAACAGAAGCAAAGATTTACTTAAGCGAAAAAAATATTTTGGGGCTATGTACACTTTAATAGCTCACCTACATCTTCCAGTCCATGAGTCTCCTTATACCTCATAACCGTTGCTTGTTGTAAAAAGTCCTTATCTTCAGTATCAACACTCGTGAGGTTTTCTCTAGTACCGTTAATCCCCCCGAGGCCGTTGGCATATCCCAAAGTGGTGTATGGTTTGCCATCGTCGCCCAGATGTGGTGTGTTGTCATATGTGTCCATCACCAGACCAAATATCGGATTACCTCGTTTTGGATAGCCACCAACGGTAAACACGTGTGAATGGTCAGCGGTAGCAATTAAAAGTGTATCTTCTGGATCAAAAGTGGAAAGCATGCCATGTAAAACGGACAAAATTGGATGTTCTTCAAACATGTGAGACAGCAATGATGTGCTGCAAGTTGCGATTGCTTGTTGCGCAAGAGTGTATCAGCTTTTTCATTGGAAAAGAAGAAACGATACACTGAAAATTTGTTGCATGCGGAGGTGGTAATTCGCGCATGCGCAACAAGCAATCACAGCCTGCAATGCAACAATGTCGTGAGATAAGTTAAAGAAGCAAAGTATCTCCCGTTTTGCTTGGCTTCTAGGACAACGTTAGAACAAAAAATATCATGAAATATGAGAAATGCTAGAGGCCTTCTAAGACATTAGGACCATGAGATATTTCGGACATGGTGAGTCACACGCGACAGCATTAGACAAACATAAGCGACAAAACAGCAATAGTGATTAGGCTCATGCCTAGGACACTTCTGATGATGGGCCTCACGCGTTGCTTGTTTGCAGGCTAGCGATACACTTAAATGGACACTTGTATATAAAGTGAAATCATCATCATTATCACCGTTACCAAATTGTCATCATCATCATCATCATCTTCATCATTATCATCATCATCGCTTTTATTACCTTTCGTTACCATTTTTGGTAAAACTAACGCTTACCCATCGTCACCTAGTGGCTAATTGATCAAATTGAAAACAATTTATGTGTTTCTGGCACCTCCACAAATTACTGAACGTGGATTTAAAAAACTCACATCATTCTGACTTTACCTTTGTCAACCACACTGACAGCTTTATCAACCGCTTTTGCCAAGGCAACGGCGTCATTTATTGCTCGGACTGCTTTGCCTGCGTGGTGACCGTGATCTATACGGGCAGCTAAAAACATCGAGTAAGTAATCGTTAATATTTGCTTCCAGATGGTGTGGTTTCGCAAGTACTGTCTTCGTTATAACTGGATGATGTTTTGCCGTTGTGAATCTTCAATTGAAGAAGCTTTCTCGGTGGACATGGGAAGTAACAGTTAAAGTATCAAGGCTCTTTAGGGTTTTATTTCTTTCT